>NTHP01000164.1:30147-54663 GCA_003416845.1 Oplegnathus fasciatus
CTCCCCCCCCCCTGTCAAAACTACATATATGTACACACAGTATGTCTGCCTGCAGTTGTTAAAGTGTGTCACACCGATGAAGCAATCCTTCACTGTCAATAGAAACACAAGTTAAACCACATACTGCATACTTTCAGTAGAGTATGATATGACACACACACACACACACACACACACACAGGGCTGGATCACTTACCTGGCAAAGTGGGCAATGGTGGCCCCAGACTCAGCAGTCGGTTATCTTATAACATAAAACAATAAGTTGTTCAAGGTTCATTTATTTGTCATTTTACAACACAAGGTTGCACAATGAAATGTAAGCTGTGGCCCCTTCAGGCTGCACACGCACAAATATTTAAATTTGAATAGAATTAAATAAAATAGAATAAATGTGATGTATACATTGATTTATATACATATACTTAAATATATACAGATGGGGGATAAATTACAGGAACACCTTGAATAAAAGAGTGGAGAAACATCAAATACAGATGCTTCAGTGCACCAGGGCTCACTGAATGGTTTGGTGAGTAAAATGATGTGAATAAAATGCTGCAGCCTTCACAGTCACCAGATCTCAACCCAGTTTCACACCTATGGAAGATTTTGGACCAACGTGTTAGACATTAAATTATATAATATAAACTTTCATCTTCAAATCTGTTCAGTGATGTCTGTGACTGTCTCTGATCCTTTTGTTATGTCTGGCTGTGTTTGTTTTTCTCTCTATCTGCTGTACTCAGGTCTCCCTTACAAAAGAGATCTTGATCTCAGTGAGATTACCTGATTAAATAATGGTGGTATATATAAATGAGGGAATAGCTTGTGGAGGAATGATGTTCCTCCCTCCAGTAGAGTTCTACAGATTTGGCAAGGAGCACTGAAGCTGGCTCGTGTTGGCCTGACTCCATGCTAAGACACTTCATGTTGGTATTTCCTTTAATTTGTCACCCGTCTGTATATACCTACACATGTGGTGAAGTCTTGTCGTCACCGTGAGGTTGCCTGGCGACCAACCAAGACTCCAGGAAGTCACTGCTCCCAGCCAAAAAATAGTCCTGCACATAACCCCCTTGTAGAACCACAACATGTCAGTTTTACCATACGGATTAAACAAAGGTAACCAGGTGGGAAAAAAACAGGTAGTAGATAAAAAAGATAAACTCCTGTGACTAAATAATCTGTTATTGAAAGTCTTGCTGTTGAGAGTGGTGTAGTTCAAGGGGCAACTGAACAGCTCTTCTTTTACCAGGAGAAAGAGACACTGTTGTTGCTGACAGCGAGAAAGATGGATAAACACTGCCGTATTTATTCACAGCATATTGTCATGTATTTCTGTCATATTTTCATCCTATTTGTTGTAGTATTTTGACAGTATTGTTACCGTGTATTTGCCCTATTTTGAAAGTATTTCGCCTGGAATTCTGCCCTTTTTTGTATTTATATGGGCTACATTTTTGCAGAAATTTCCCCAAAGCCACTGTCTTATGTGCATTTTTATTTCATTTTTGTTTTCCTGGAAACAAGACAGAAAATTCTGGGGGAAACTAAAGAAGCAACCCTGGTGAAAACGAGAAATGAAGACCTCACAAATCATATTTGAAGTTATCTGTGTCAGAATTTGCACAATATCAACTCAGGCAGGTTTCTGCATTACTAGCTGTGTAATGTTGTCCTCTCTTGTAGAGCAGTGCTTCCCAACCAAAGGGGGCCAGGACCTCTGGAGTGGTAACAAGATAAATCAGAGGGGTCTTGAGATGATTAACGACAATTAAAAGTGTTTATTTTTCTCACTTTTCTGAAGTCATGTGAGTTTTACCTATTCAGGCCTTTAACAATTATCAAAATGAAACATCATTCTTTGGTTGAACTGCTCACAACTCATAGACATAATGCAACTTGTGATGAGGGGTCTTCAGATATTACATAGAAGAAGTTGTGAATATGTATCAATAAAGCTTAATATCAGCTGACATGATGAAGGCTTTAAAGCCAGCCCGGCTTTATTTTCTAATCTTGAGGCTTTGTTTTAAAGAGGGTCCTTGTATCAAAAGTTTTAAGATACTGACATTACCAAGTCACATCCGACTTTATGATATCTTTATTTAGTTAATCTGTGTATTAAAACGTCTGCCAGTGTATCATGAATTTAGGTGGTGTGATTGTGCCTTTGGTGCGGTCAGGTTGTGTGTAGGAGGTTATGTGTGAATGACAGAAACCACTGCCACTTTCGAATGTTTGAACCTGTTATGTTACAGGTTTAATGTGAGAAAGGGGCTTAAAAAGGTGTTCATCTGTCACCTGCTCACAACAATCATACCAGCAATTATGTGGTTTAACTGCACAGAAGCATTTCATGGAAAAACAGATGATTGTCTGAAGAAATCATAATGAAAAAAGTTTGAGTTGTTGCACCAAACACACTTTTACGCCTTTAATCAATGCTGTGACTCTAAAAGGGGGTCGACTTCACAGACTAGAAACTGCACCTGTCTCTGCCTCTGTGTACATCCCTCATGCACAAAACACACGTCTGCACGTTTGCATGTCTGACCTCTTTTTATCTAATATTATCTATCTAATTTTACTGACATTTTTTCAGATATTTCTTATTTTTTGAGGGGATATTTTATCAGGTATTTTATTCACATTTTGGGGGATATTTTACTAATATCTATCGGATATTTTACTGATATTTTTTCTGATTCTCACAAATATTTTACTGATATTTTTCAGATATTTTACTAATAATGTTTTTGATATTTTAGTGATAATTGTTTAGACAATATAATATATAAATATAATTTATAAATATAAAATATTTATAAATATAATATAATAATAATAAATGACAATAATAAATATAAAATAAGTACTAGAATTGATCAATTATATTTAAAAAGCAACTACAAGTTAACAAACTACAAAGTATTTGTTGCTGTTGAGTGCAGTTTCTGAGGAATTTAATATCTGATTTGTTAACATTTGTTGAGAAAATTAATGAGTTCATGGATGAAATGATTCAGGTGGTCTTGAATGCGAACCAGGAGAAGCTTTATATAAGAAATAAGATCCAATAATAAATGAATAATCTAAACAGTTGTAAAAGTGGGTTAGAAAAGTTCCAACCTTGTTTAGCTTCTCAAACGATCAGTGTTTAAGCCTGTTTGGAAACCTGATGGTTCCGCCTGAAGAGATGGAGAGAGCACATACAGCTGATTTACAGTTCACTCAAAAAGAAGAAGGTTGTGCACATAAGGATTGAGGGTGTCAGCTGCCTTCAGATTTTGGTCGAGATACTGGTCTTTATGGTGAGCGTGTGGAGAGATTATACAGTCAACAAGTTGATACAAAAGGTCAGAAATTCAAGGGTTGCATTTACATGGAGTGAAACCCTGTGCAGACCTGTCCAGGCTGTTGTTGTGAACTTGATCCCAACTTCAGTCACACTCCTTCTTTTTCTCTGAATGCACACTTCCTCTTCACTGCTGCCAACGCAGTGGTGACGGTGCAGTTCAGCACTGAACATGGACTGTGGTGGCAGACGTGGGAAGACGAAGAATAGAATTTGCGACGCACTTGGAGCTTCGCCAGATTTCATGCCTGTGCACAAATTCTGGAAAGTGGGTGTGCTTACTAACCCTCTGAACAGCAGATCATTTTGGTTTATTTATCAGCGTTTAGACTCTGAGGACAAGCCTCCTGTAAAGACAACAAGCCCTCCTTGGTGACCCGAAACCCGATGTTGGTGGAAGGTTTCTGCTGCATGCAAATCATGTAACAATTTTAAACCAGCGGCCACATTCACAAAGGATCTTATCTCACCACCAGGAGTCCATAGTGATTTGTTGACAGGAGACTGGTCTGAGTGAATGCAATATTAACTTTAATGCCAGCTTTAATGTCATCAGCACATTATTGACTGTGAGTAGTTCTGACACGCCTTTTATTTTTAGGAGTTTCTCCTGCTATAACTCAGCCAGGAAGGAGCTACTCTTAGCCTTGTATGTTTTCTTTTCTTGTATGAGCTTCTTTGTTGTTTGTTGAGGACACGTTTCTAACTGCTGGTTAAAGGCAGAACAGCCTTCAGATGTTCTTCACTGATGAGACAGTTTCTCCTCTTATGTTCATTTTGATTATGGTAGCCTGTAGACTGAGAACCAGAGGTGGAAAAAGAAGTACTCAGATCTTTTACTTAAGTAAAAGTAGCAATAACACAGTGTAGAAATACTCTGTTACAAGTAAAAGTCCTGCATTCAAACTCATACTTTAGTAAAAGTACAAAACTTCAGTCGGTTGTAATCTGCAACCTCACTGCTAGATGCCACTAAATCCTACAAACTGGTCCTTTAAGTAAAAGTACAAAAGTATTAGCATCAAAATATACTTAAAGCAAAGTAAAAGCACTCATTATGCAGAATGGCCCACTTCAGAATCATTTTATATTACTGGATGATGCATTAATGTGTTCATCACTTTAATGTTGCAGCTGGTAAAGGTGGAGCTGATTATAACTACTTTATATACTGCCAGGTAGCTTAACCTATAATAGGTTGATACATCATAATTTATTAGTTGATTTACATTTGCATTAATAATCTGAATCCGCAAAGCAACTACTGACTAATGTTGTCAAATAAATGCAGTAGAGTAGAAGTATAAAGCAGCATAGAAATAGTATAGAATAGAAATATTTAAGTGAAGCTCAAAATTGTACTTAAGTACAGTACTTGAGTAAATGTACGAAGTTACTTTCCACCACTACTGATGACTTGTTTAAAATAAAGGCATTGCTTTATTTTGTGTGTCCTGTGTACCATATAATTATGGATGAACTCAAATCAAAGAACAAGAGACTAACATGTTGCCATGAGGAATACCACACTATAAATATACAAGTAAAAGTTCTGCATTCAAGACTTTACTCAAGTAAAAGTACCCAAGTATTAGCATCAGAAGTCAAGGTATTCATTATATGCAGAATTTACTCCTGTCAGTGTTTTGTTTTTTATTCTGTTCTGTTCGTGTGTTTTTGTGTGTGTGTGTGTGTGTGTAGCATAAAGGGACAATAACGTGAGTTTCCTTATACAACCTTGTGTTATAATGATAAATAAATGAGCCCTTGTTATTGGATTATCATATTAATATGTAAGCTACACTTTAATGTCGTAGTTGGTTGCAGTGCAGCTAGTTTTAACTACTTCATATAATATTGGGTAGTTTAAGCCATAACAGTCATACTTTATAAGTTGATCATATGTTTTGTATGTAACATCTAAACAGTAATAAGTAATTATAGCTGTTACATAAATGTAGTGCAGTAAAAAGTAAAATATTTCCCTCTGAATTACAGCAGAGTAGAAGTATAAAGTAGCATCAAATTATACCTCAAAATTGTACTTAAATACAGTACTTGAGTAAATGTATGTTACTTTCACCATTGCTTTCACCATCGCCTCCTTTGACACACAAAACTAAAAAGTCACCAGTGTTGGTGTAAATTAGAGGTTTTCATACAGTACCACTGGCCATGATAAAGCTACTTTTATTTAAGTAAAAGATCTCAATACTTCATCAACCAGTGCAAAGTACTTTTCAGATAATTTCCGAAGAATTAACAGTTACATACCAGAAAATAAGAAAAATAGCTAGGAACATTTCCAGGAAGTTACCAGGAAACTATGTGACATTTAAAATAAAGTGTGTGTGTAAAAAATTGCTTGTATTTGACTCTACCTGTGTGCAGGTGGACTTACCTTGTCCTTTCAGATTGCGCCCTCTTGTGGCTGAATAGAGGCACGACTGGTACTTGGATCTGCAGTTTGTGTAACCACCTGCAAGCCCCGCCCACCAGCCAACATCCTATTGGTCAGCGCTTTGCATGGAAACACATGATTGGACAGGATGTGTCGCGCGTCACAGCTCCCGGAACACAATGTACACATGAAAGTCTTGCGTAAGCGTCCCTTCGTGCTTCCAACCGACAGAGCAGTAAGTACCAGACTACACTTGCAAAATGATCATTTTTAGTGAAGCCTGAGACTGTGGGGTGAGTGTGTGCGACACGAAAAACAGCGTAACGTGACATTTTAATTCAAACTGTCTCCAGTCATGCCGACGTCTCCTGTTAAAACGCGGATCCCCCTCACCAGTTTCGGTCATCTCATCACTGAGGTGAAGGTAAGGACAGGGTTTGACTTCTGCATGTCCAGTCTGCAGTGGATTAGTCGACCAATCGATTGAAAATGTATCTGCTGTGACAGACAAGTCGATTAATTTACAGGAATTGCATTTCCCTGTTTTATAGGCTGCATCATTGTAAATCTGCTATAATATCTTTTATTTACTGTTTAGATAAAATAAGTCCTTTTAAGACATCACTTTCTCTCTCTCTCTCTCTCTCTCTCTCTCTATTTCATCTTTTCCTGTGATGTATTTCCACACGGTGGAGCTCCTGTCACGACCTGAAAAACATTCTCTTTATTGCTTTTGGCTTCATCATATAAGATAAAGATAAGATAAGATAAGATAAAGCCTTATTGATCTCCAGCAGTACAAGAAACAGTCCAAAGTGGAAGGGAACACATATACAGACGATTTAAATAAGTAAATGCAACACAATAAGAAATCAAAGACACTCTAAATATATAGACTAAACATTATATCATGGGCGGATATTACGGGGGGATAAGGGGGGTCCGGACCCCCCTTCCTGGGAAAAACATGAGTTTTTCCCCTCAACATATCATTGTAACCATAACTGTATAATTGTAAATAATATAATAATATGCACTTGTGCTAATTATAGATGCAAATCAGTGTGTTTTTAAGTTTCGAAAGATTGCGTCCCCCCCGCCTCATGTGCCTCACGGTGGTTTGGTCCACTGGCTCCCATCCGCCAAACTCCACACACGTTAGTCCTTGAACCCGCTCGTACAATTTCAGTATGAATATTAGTTAACCAATATAGTCCAGTGTTTCCACTGGTGACGTTTTGCTGCCAAATCACAGAAGAAAATGAAACATTAGCACCACCACCACCACCTCCTCCTCAATACATACGCTGCTGCTGTTGCTGGGCAACGCGTTACTCAACTCGATCTGTGCATTTTGCAAACAGCTGTGCAAATATAGAGGCTATGTGAGAAGTAAGGATACAAACAGCGTGTATTTTAAAAGAAAAATATAAGATTAGCTAGACATGCTCTGGTAAATACAGGCATTTGTCCATTAAAACAACACATTTTTTAAAATGAGTAGTTTAATCCGTTTTAAAACATCAATCGTTGGATGCAGCAGACCTAGGTTGAAGTCCTCAGTGAGACCAACAAGTATCCACCCTGCTAGGAAGGTTTTTATGTTATATTTAGTTTTTTTTATGAAGTCATCAAAATACAGTATTTAGTACTTACTAAAATATAAATACTAAACCTGCAGTAACTGATTTTTTGGCCACTTGGAGGCAGTGAAAACTAGATGAGATGTGCTTTATCTGAAGAGTCCAGAACAGGGCTGTAATTTTGTTTTTAGCTTTTTTTTTGGCAGTTTGCAGTTTTTACATCCATTTATGGTCTAGTTTGAAGGGAATAAGTGGGTTTTAATTTAAATTTGAAAATATGGTTTTCCTTTTCATTTTATGAATCCCTCCTATGGATATGAAAATATTCTCTAGGAAGCTGAACCTGGCAGCTAATAATGTCATTTCAAATATAAACAGAGATCTATCACTTTCTATCAGGTGCAGTGCAGGTTTTTCCGTTTCTTTCCCAATAACGTTCCTAAAAAAGAAGATTTTTCAGGATAATACTTGCATACATACAAACTATAGCCTACATATTAACCACTATTTCAAACGTCATGGGTAAATCTTGAGTCTTATTTTAAGCTATAGCTTAAAATTTTTTTTAAATGTTCTCCTTTTTATTGTTTAATCTGTCAGACATTGTGATACAAAAACTGACTTGGTGAGCTCCAGTGATCTCCTCTATCAAAGCACTCCACCACGGTGACAGATGTGGGTGTTAAAGATTTGTAACAGAGGTGTTTGATATGCTCATTAGGACATGCTCCATCTGAAAGGAGACTGTCATTGTATCCATAGTAACCAGACAGTCGGTTACTAGTGTCTAGTAATTTAAAATTAATCAAATTCCCCCGACATATTTAAAAATGTGACAGAGGTTTGGGGGAGTAACATCTGTAGAGGACCTCGTGGCTACGTAGTGTGTGACGCTGGGGGTCAGAGGGCATTTTACCATTTCTGTCTCCACTGCTTATATCTACTTTAAAAACTAACATTGCAGTATCTTTCAGTTTCTTACATTTCTGTGTTTAAATATTAATTTAAAGGACCAGTGTTNNAGGATTTAGTGGCATCTAGCGGTGAGGTTGCAGATTGCAACCAACTGAATACCCCTCCCCTCACCCCTCCCTTTCCAAGTGTGTAGGAGAACCTACGGTGGCTGCTGTAAAGGCCCTCTCTAGAGTCAGTGTTTGGTTTGTGTGTTCTGGGCTACTGTAGAAACATGGCGTGCAAAATAGCGGTCCCCGTGGAAGAGCACCCACTCCCTGTGTAGATATGAAAGGCTCATTCTAAGCTAACAAAAACACCACAATTCTCAGTTTCAGGTTATTATACACAAATGAAAACATAATTATGAATATTATATTGCTTTTCTGCCAATAGATCCCCCTAAATCCTACACACTGGTCCTTTAAGCTCACCTAACTGACGTCATTAGCACAACGCGTGTGTGTTTACTGCCGCTGCAGAAAAATAAATCTTGTTTATCTACATAGGCGTGTATATACATATATGTATATACAAGCAGACAAACAAGCTAATTTTGGGCAGAAAAAAGCAGTTTTTGCACACAATTTGTGCATTGTTGGAGAAATCACCTGCATTAACATCATACGCTGACTTGAATCTATATGATTGCAGAGTGAACAGAGCAGAAACAAATGATTTGGTGTGTAGTTTTTGGTGTCTGTTTTAAGAAGTGTACTTGAGCAAGACGCTGTCAGCTATAGGGCTGCTGCTCTACAGCCACTTTCACTTATGTGCTTTGTTAAAGTGAGACATGGATTTGCAATGATCTTGATAAAATCGTGTTAGAATCAACAAGACCGCAGCTGCAGTTTCTAAATGATTTAAGCAGCCATCTTCCAATCCATCATGCTCCAGTCACCGACATGAATCTGTATTAAAAAAGCATTTCCTCTCTGCTCTGCTAATACGCTGTTGCAGAATAAATCAGCATCACTGAGCAGAGCAGCCTCGTCAGCACTCCGCTGTCGCCCCCAGCACACTTCATGCAAGTCTGATGTTCATAATGGAAATTGTTTCTCTTTTCACATGAATCCTTATATTCTGCTTTTTCCCCTCATGTACTGTAAATCTGATGCTCCAGATGAATACTTCATTTCATGAAGTTTAATGCATTTCAATTAAAAGAGACACTATAAGAAGATAACAACATTTTTACAGCACACGATGAGTTTTAATGTTTACTGTCATGTAGCACACACAAGGTTCCCTTAAAGGAATGATATGACATTTTGTGAAATACACCTTTTCACTTTATTGCGGAGACTTAGATGAAAAGGTTGATCCCACTCTCATGTCTGTACCAGTACGAAGCAAGAGCCAGGAGACAGTTAGCTTAGCTTAGCTTAGCACAAAGACTGAAAGCAGGGGGAAACTGCAAGCCTGGCTATAAAAATAACCCAGCACCTCCTGTAAAACCACAACATGGTTGTTTTTATACTTTGGTTTTTGTATGCAGATGAGATTAGATGTGCTGGTAGGAAGATTTGTTACCTTTGGACAGAGCCAGGCTTGTTGTTTCACCTTGTTTTCAGTCTTTGTGTTTAGCTAATCGTGTCCCGGCTGTAGCTTCATATTTACTGCTCAGACATGAGAGTGGTATCAATATTCTCATCTAACTCTCTGCAAGAAAATAATAAAGTGTATTCCCCAAATGTCATACTATTCCTTTAGATGTAAAGCTACAGCCAGAAGTAGGTTAGCTTAGCTTAGCATAAAGACTGGAAGTTCAGGGAGCTGCACACAGCCAAGAAATAAGTCGTATTCGAAACTGCCCACTATACTAGCAGTCTGTATTGATTTGGCCAAAAAGTATCATGCAGTATGCAAACAAAAGCAAAATCTGCAGTATGCCAAAAATACCCGGATGCCATACTGATTCGGAAAAAATCTCTGGTATGCATTGGACCTGTCTACCTCGCCTACTGTGTCCCACAGTGCAAAGTGCTGGAACGGTCACAACAACCAGTCATTGTTGAACCTTACGTAACAACGTTACGCTTCCAAAGCAACAGAAATACCAGGAGAACTAGCTCCAACTCATGTTACATTTGCAGTGAAGTAATGCGACAAAAACACCGGTGAATCTGGTTCCTTCTATCGTCAGATGGGCGTTACCATCTCTCAGGTAAATGTTCATCTTTGGGAAAATCATGAAAATCCACATTCATAACTTCTCTTTTTTTAGAGCATAAGAGGATGCTACACAGCAGCAGTGGTTTGCCATCAGCCATGCTATTGTTTACTTCCACTATCTGGTTCCCTGCAATTGTCAGATGGGCATTACCATCTCTCAGGTAAATGTTCATCTTTGGGAAAATCATGAAAATCCCCATTTATAACTTCTCTTTTTTTAGAGCATAAGAGGATGCTACACAGCAGCAGTGGTTTGCCATTAGCCATGCTATTGTTTACTTCACCTTTCCAAAACCGGAAACTGGCTAAGCATGGCCTAACTGTAAAATAAATCAATTTAACAGTTTTATACTACTATGAAAAGCAGTACTGTATGTAGTACATACTGCATACTGCATTCATCAGTAGTATGTAGTAGGCGAGTAAGACATAACCTCGCGTGAAACCACAATACATTAAAAAAACTGAAAGTTGTCGTGTTAACCTTTAGAGATTCTGGTTGGCAGATTTTTCTTTAGTTGGACAGAGCCATGGCTAGCTGTTTCCCCCTGTTTCCAGTCTTTATGCTAAGCTAAGCTAACGGTCTCCTGGTGGTAGCTTTATATTTACAAACCGTACAAACATGAGAGTGGTAACCTTGTTGTCTAACTCTCTACAGGAAAGTGAATACGCGTCTTTCTCAACATGTCAAAATAGTTCTTTTAATGTTGGACCAAGCTAGCGTGTAGAAAGCAAAAGCTTTAAACACATTCCTAATTTTTTGTGACACGACTTATATGAATATGTGTTCAGCATCATAAAAAAGTAAATTTTCCTGTCAGCAGTTATGAAAAGACACTTGCTTTCATGTACTTCTGAGGCAGCTGCTGTTGGAGAATTTAGATATTTTGTTAATAATTTCAGCATGCATGCATTAAAAGACAAACTTCAAGCTTCCCTAGCTTCAAGCAAAGGGAATTACAGCTTTAAGCTTTTATCACACAGTCCAACTCTCATGGCAGGAAGACTGTGGAGAGTCTGTGGAGAAGGAGCTCTGTGCTGCCAGCAGGTCCACATGATTAGCTGGAGTTCCAGCTGATGAATAATTCAGTTTAATCTAATTCAAAGGGTGTGTTGAATGTGAACTTGCATCACCATAAACCAGGTTGTCATCCCATTTCTGCCTTGTCATACCAGTCAGCAAAACCACCTGTTTCAACATGCGAAAGTGTATTTGGCCTCAACTGTCACTGACACTTCTTAAGAAATTGCTCAATTTCAGTTTGTATTTAGTGGTTGAGTTCAGGCAGAGAGCAGGCCCTCATCTCAGCTGATAATAACACTCATCAGTTAGTTATTGACGTTTCATGATGTTTATTGTTTATTGCACACCTTCCCATCAGTTAATGTTTCACATTCGTTTTGACTTTGCATAGCTCTCAGGCTGTTCGATACGGATAAATGGACCGCATTTACAGAGCACTTTTCTGCCTTATCATACAAAGCAGCTGCTCTACATTTGTTCACACACACATTCACACGGCCCTGGCCTGCCCATCGGGGGCAACTTGGGGTTCAGTAGCTTGCACAAGGACACTTAGACAACAACCGCGCAACTATCTCCTGAGCCACAGCTGCTCAGGGTTCATTGATGCCACTTTTGGTTTTGTGGTTAACTGTGTTTTATTTCATTTTCATTCATGTGTGCTTTATTTTATTTACTATTTTTTTTCTTCCTGTATGACTTGTTTTGTGTCTTTTAATGCACATTGAGTTTACTTACAATGAAATGTTGTTTATAAACCACGTTACTTTGTCTCTAATCTCCTCAAAACTACAATTAAATATAACTTTAAAACTTTAAAATCAGGACAAAATGTGTAAAAATATCAAGTGTTCTGACTGCGGTGCTTCCTCTTACTGTGTGGGTGTGTGGGTTTTTTTGTGTGTTTCAGAGGCAGCTGTTTGGCATTGAGGCTCCAGCTTCTGTGGAACTCACTGGTTGGAGGAAATACTTTAATAGCTACACCCTGCAGGGCCGCCGAAATGTACATAATACACACATATACACGCAGAGGCTCCATTTAAATATGAACATTTTGAAATTATTTTTTTTTTGCATTTCAAGTCCCCTCAGTCAGGATTATGTCCCTCTCCGCTCTCTTACAGTGTGTCATGGTTACTTATGGGATCTTTGCTGTAACAGCAGCTGCCTACTTGATGCACAGACAAAGCAAAAAAGAAAACCAGACGTCCGACTCCACGGCCTGATCGATCGACCTCTGACAGTGACGAAGCGTTATTTATAATGTGAAGAAACTGAAGGAACTTGAGAAAGTTTGAAACTGTAGTTTATTAATAAATGATATGTAAATGCTCGGTGCGGTCTCATCATTATTCAGTGATTTTTTGAGAAGTGGTTAACATGGCATCAGACAGTGTGTGTTTATGTGTGTGCAGTAAAATTGTTTCCCCACAAGGTGTCCATGTGCTGCTGAAGAAACTCCAACCAAACTACAGTTTTACTTTTATATACTATATTATTCCACAATTAAATGGGTTTTCTTTTTTAGAGAATCAAAAATCATGCAACATTTTGTAAGTTGCCTGAGCAGGAGTTGATGAACAAAGACTACATTTTGCTCTCTGTGGGTTTTGATGGACAGTGTCACCCTCTGGGTTTTCAAGCTTCTTCTGCAAGACACACTGTAAACCACAACCACAACACACAGTGTTAAAAATGAGGGTTTTCAATTTTGAATAATATATGAACGCAGTCGAGATCACGATGTGGGCTTGTAGACATTGTTTAATTCATTGTTTTTTGTGTAATATGCCTTTGTTGGCAGCTTTGTGTGTATGTGTGTGTTTTCTGCACCTTTTTACACATGTTTCTCTTACTTATTGTGCTAAAAGGTTGTTTGATTTAAGAGGTATATGCAAAAAAAACTTAAAATCTTGCACATTAAATGCATTTTGCAGTTAACTGTAATTATTTTGGAACCATGAAAGAGCTACAATATATAAATGAGTAAACAGCTTATATAAGCTACATGCTGAAGTATTAAAAGTCTTTTTTGTGTGTTGAGGCTCAGCTTGTAAAGAAACTGCTCAATTTCTTGTCACATAGTTTTCAAATTTAGTATTTAGTAGTTGTGTGCTGTGTTTTCACATCCTTACTGAAAAAGCAGAGGGCAGGCCCTAATCTCGACTACAATGAGACTCACTGGAGCCAAGTTATTATTGAGGTTTCATGATATTTGATATATTGAATCCATGTTCCCGTCATTTAATGTTTCACATTCATTTTGACAAGCAGGGGTGATTTGTCTCATTATTGAGATTATTTATCTCTAAAAGTTAAATGCACAACAGTCCTTTAATCTAATGCATTTTGTGTTTAGCCGTGTCATTATTTGTGCATTTTATACCGTGAAAGAGCTAATATATATATATATATAATAAATAAATAGCGCAAACCACGCTCACACACACACACACACTATATGCACACTCGCTGCTGGCAGATCACGTGATTTAAGGGAAATCTTGCAGACCGAAGTGAAAGCGAAAGCACTGCTGGGAACACACCTGAACTCTTGTGTGGCTTTTTTTTGGTGTTCGTGTGCGTGTGTAAGAAGTGCGTGCGTCGCAGTCTGTGAATTAATCGCCCATGGGTGAACCGCTGTTTTGTGTCACAGCCCGACATTTCAACGAGTTGTGAAAAACGATGGCTCCGCCTCCGGCCCAGTAAAACTTCAACCGAAAGTAAGATGTTTCTTCTGAAGAAGTGCGGCGACCTTCGGCTGGAGAAAAGCTGACAGTAACTCTCTGTTGTTTGGACTCAACAAGTCTGTTATTACAAGTAAGTGAGCTTTGTTTTTCATGAATGCATTTTTAATTAGAGTTAATTAGTAAAAACAAGCAAATGAACACATTTTTAGTTTCGTTATGTGTCAAAACAACCTCTCAATTTATTTATAATTTATAAATGTATATCTTTAGGTACCAAACCAATCCCAGTGTCATAGTATTATATTATATACTCTCATTAACATTCCATAATAAGTAAATATGTTTTACAACAGTAAAATACGCATAATATATCAATATAATATACTAATTGTTTATATTTTAGATTTTTAAACAATTTTGTAGCACTTCTTCTGTGACGTTTGCCCACTTTCTTCTGAGCAGCTCTTGCAGTATAATATTTGCAATATTTTGACTTTCACACATTTTTTGAACTCCAGCTCACTGGATCTCAAATGACAACTACTATGAGGTTAAAATGCTGATTTACAGCTTTAATTTCAGGGTGTTAACATCCACTTTGGAACAATAGCCCCGTCCCTTCCCTGCAGCACTGCCGGCTGTAAAAACGGTGCTGTTCACCCAATGTGAAGATGTGTAACGCTTCAAACTGAAAGCTAAACCTCACAGTCATTGTTTCATTTCAAATATAGTGTGGTGGAGTACAGGCCTAGTGTGTAACAATAGAAAATGTTTTAATACAGTAGAAAAAGGTCCACATAACACGATGGAAAGTGATTACAGTTTGACACGGCCTGCCTCTAAAGAAATAGGAAATAAAACAAGTTTATATGATTTAGGCTGAGAAAGTAAAATGTTTAATTAAGCTACACCAAAATGCTGAAGCAGCCTGTTTTTTTTAAATAAGTGATCAAGATTGTAACTCAGTGTGATATTTGCATGCACTCTTCACCATTTGAGCGAAGAGGTAAAGCAGAAATGAAAATAAACTTTAAGTCTAAAAAAATACAGGAAAGACAAAGAGTAAAAGAACTACAAAAAATGTTTAATAATAATGATAATGATAATAAAGGTAATATTAAGCAAAATGTTACAAAGGGAACAACAGAAAAAGAAACAACAAACAAAACAAGAGTTACGGTCGAGGTATACTTATATCCTGAAATACTTATACTACATATAAAGTGTAAGTATTACTAAGACACATTCCTTGTATGTGAAAACCTACTTGGCAGTAAATCTGATTCTGATTCAGGTTATTAAGACCCACTTGTTAGGTTTTTGCATTCATATATTGTATTTGTATTTTAAGTCTATTGCTTATTACGAGGCACTTTGTGACTTTTCTCTGGAAAGGAGCCTTATAAATAAACTTTTATTTACTTTATATGAAAACTACAGCATGTGCAGACCAACATGTTGGAATAATCCCGCACAAATGAACACAAAGAACAAAACAAAAATCCACTGATTCTTTTTTTTTCTTTTTTTTTGTCTCGCTTGACTGAGAAAGTGAAAGCGTTCCTCTGTCATTAACTATGTTACATCCGCCCTTCCCAGTGATGGATGATACACAAACATGTGGTTTATTGTTAGTCACATGACCTCTGAGTCTGCCTCAGGCACACACACACACACACACACACACACAGACTGGGTTACATGTGTTGCAACAGTATGCAGTAAACTTAAAGCAGCTACTCTTGATAGTTTTATAATAACAATGTATCAAATGACAATCTGACAGTTTGAAAGGATTCGCTCGTAGTCGAATCTGCAGCGCCCCTTGACTTTATGGTTTATATATATATACTGTATATACACAGTATATATACGGTATATATATATAATGAGTTTCAGTGCATTGTTGAGCTGTCTGGCTGCAACTTTACTTTACAGCCTGTTCATCCTGCTGCCGTCTGCCAAGCGATATAGAAGTATCCGCTGCCGTACCACCAGACTCCAGAGCAGCTTCTTTCCTCAGACTGCGCGACTTCTAAATTCATCCTCCGCACTCCACCATAACTAATAGTTTTTTTCCGACTATTTGACTATTCGGATATTCGGTCGTTGGGTAGATATTCGGTTTTCAATTTTAAGATTCAGATATTCGTTGTTTTTTTTTAGGTGTGTTGATTGATTCACGACATCAACTCATGCATTGAGTAACATGCAAGAAAACATTCCACCTTAAAAGTTTCTGGTAGCTGCCGGTAGCCTTTGAGTGGATTAAATTCTTTTTTCTCCAGTTTACATCTGGCTAACGTTAACTAGTAAAGATGAAAAGGCAGCAAAACATCCTTTCATTTTCTGGGACAGCTAAAAAGGTAAAAGTTTACGATGATGTAGTTCAATAATGCAAACTTGCCACCGTAGGAACAGTGGTTACATAACCTTTGAAACGAACCACAACTGTGCGTGTGCATGCGCGTGCGTCATAGAAGCTTCAAAAGTCGCGAATATTTTCACCAAAGCTTCGAAGCCCCAAAAATGGTATTCGGGACAGCCCTACTGTTTGCTAACAAGTTTGCCATATCAACTTAAAAGAAGAAGATGTGTCAGTGTTTTGTTCACAACTGGTTTTCGCTGCCCACAAGTGGCCAGAAACATCAGTTGTTGCAGGTTTAAGATCATGTGAACTGCAGTGGAATAAAAGATTTTGACTGCGATTGTCTCTGTTCATCTTTCTGTGTTTCAGCTCATCAGATTTTTCAAAGCAGATCCAGCCTCTGCTTCTCTCCAGCACTTTGTGGTAATGTTGATGAATCTTGATTAAAATCTCAAGCTGTTATTTGAGCAACATGGCGTCTCAAAGACGACTGAGCAGCAGATGACCGACCAGAAAGGAGTCCGTGATGGAGGATCTGCCAGAGAAAAGTGGAGGAACTGGTGCAACAGGCGGCCAAGAAGAGGATTCTCCTTTGTAGGATGGTCAGAGACAATCTTGATAGAACAGTAGTACAGAGCCAGAAACAGATCCGTGCAGCTGAGACACAGAGCCAAAGTCAACCCCCTGAAGAACCTGCAGGACCAGAACGAGCCCAGAACCCAGACATAGTTAAACCAGAGAGCCAAGAGCCAACAGAGAGGCAGCTAGATTTACTGCTCTGGAACAAACTCAACTTAGAGGAAGAACCTGAATCCTGGCGCCAGGTTAGTACTCAAACTTTGTTCACTGTGACTCACAGTTTGTGTATTTTATTGCTTTGGCATATTGATTTTTAAACAATGGACAGATGGCTGGAGCGAGATAAAGGCAGAAATCAAACACTGGGATTTTAATTCTGAAATGTTAAATCCAGCTGTGGAAGAAGCACTCAGATATTTTACTTTGAGTAAAAGTAGCAATACCACAGTGTAGAAATACTTTGTTACAAGTAAAAGTCTTGCATTCAAAAATTTACTTAAGTAAAAGTACAAAAGTATTAGCATCAAAATACACCATTGCAGAATTATATAAGCTACATAATTGGATTATAATTATTGATGCATTAATGTGTACATCACTTTAAGGTTGCAGCTGGTAAAGATGGGGCTAATTTTATCTTCTTTATATACTGCTGGGTAGCTTAAATCATAATATATATCATTTGTTTGTTGTAATAATAATCTGAATCTGCATAGTAACTACGGCTGTCAAATAATTGTAGTGGAGTGAAAAGTACAATATTTCCTTCTGAATCATAGTGGAGTACAAGTAGAAAGTACCATAAAATAGAAAGTACAAGTACCTCAAAATTGTACTTAAGTACAGTACTTGAGTAAATGTACTTTCCACCACTGGTGACATCATGTATACATTTTTTAATATTTGAAAACACTTTTTAAAAACATGGTTATGAGATGATTCATCACTTTATTAGTGACAAATAACAGACTTTCTACATGAGTTTGGGCTGAACATGTAGGTTTTTGTTCCAGCCAAATACTACATGATAAGTGATATTTTTGATACTAATAATACTTGTAATAACACAGCTGCAAATGAACCACACACACATAATACAAGTGTTGTACATGCTTCTTTTTTTACTGCTGCAAGAACAAAACATGTTTCTACCTTGTTGAGAAGGACAAAACTCATCAGTGTTTGTGATGAATATGGATAAAAACTGAGCTTATCTGCATTTCATCCTACCGAGAAAACAAACTTTCCACCACACAAAATCTCTGTGGTTATCGCTGTGTCATCGTTTGGAAACTCAACCTGAAAAAGTCAAACATCTGAGTTTATCTTAGGACTTTGAATGTTGGCATGGAAACTTTTCAGTTTCATTTTTGACAAATCTGACAGCACAGGGCCTGTAATCTGTTTCTGTTACAAAGTGTTCAACACTGTGCAGAACATTATTACTGTTAGTAGTAGTAGTAGTAGTAGTAGTAGTAGTAATATTAGATTATTATTATTATTATTATTCATACAGTTTACCAACTCTCAAGACAAACATTACAAGTTGCTTTCTAGACTTTAAAACCAGAAGAATCAAATAGTATGGATAATAAATGATCCGAAACCAACAAGTTAATGTTGGAAAAATGACTGTGGAAATAAAATAAATAAATAATAAATAAAAAGGGCAGGGCAAAAAATCCCAAATATCTTGCCTTATATAGATAAGACCTCTTTAAGAGTTTTCTCAGGATTCCTCAGGGCAGGAACCAGCCAGTGAAATCAGCTGTGTTGTGTCTGATTGCAATAAAAATCTGCAGCCACCAGAGGACAGTCTGATTTATACATGCAAAAAGTTTTTAACATAGCTCAAGTCAGGTATGGCACTGTGTCATCTGTGTGTAAGGACTGATTATTTCTAATAAATTGCTGTAGGCAGTGACTGGAGCTGATGCTGACAGCTTGCCCACACACCTCCGTCCATTCAGGAGCACGGAAGAGTATAAACTAGTGAAACATACTTACCAGCAGCTCCAACACAGCGGTTACTACTGGGGGTCAATGACCATGGAGGAGGCACACGAAATACTCTCACACACACCCCTGGGCACCTTCCTCATCAGGTAATCTGCCACTTTCATTTGAGAGTTGTAGTATTGTTTTATCTGTTTGACAGATGTTGTGTTGTTTTGTCTGAAACGTTTTATGGCATTCTCTTGCCCAGGTGTCCTTTGAAAAATGGTATTCCCACATAAATGGGACTTATTTGGTTCAATAAAGGATGAATTTTTTAAAAATACACCAAGTGTTTGAAAGTTTACCAAGTGCAGTCTATTCAAGTTCAGTGGAATTTGGATTTGCTCATTTAAGATTTTAAATATGTAAAACTTCACGAGTTTTGATCCAAGTCCAGTTTTGTTAACAGCTAAGGCTGATTATACTGTAATATATTGTGTTCACTAATATTGGGTGGGTTTGGGGTATTGTTTATTTTATTTTCCCTCTTTCTCCATCTCTACCAATATTTTTAGTTTAAAAAAATTCTTCTACTGTATGTCCAATAAAAAGCATTATACAAAAATAAAAAACACATTCAGTGTGCACAAAGTGACTGTATGCTGCTGTGTTGTTGCAGAGACAGCGGCCAGCCGGATGTTTTCTTCACTCTGAGTTACCAAAGCGATGACGGCCCGACTAGTGTTCGTGTCCAGCTGAACAACCTGCTCTTCAGTCTGTACGGCAGCCAGAGGACTTTTGCTTCCCTCTTCGCTCTGCTCACTTATTACACCGGCTCATCCTGTAAGCTGACAGTGCCCTATCGCAAGCAGCGTCCAGAGCGCCTGAAGCAGATGTGCAGGAGGGCTCTTATCCGCGCATATGGAGCAGAAAATATAAGCACCTTTCCTGGACTCAGCACTCAAGTTAAAGACTATGTTCATGCGTACCCTTGTTGTATATAGACGCACGTGTGGACAGAGTGCCTGTTGCTGTGTCAAGGTGTTGTTTGTGTTATTATGAGGAAAACAAATGTTCAGTGTTTGTGTTATTATAAATATATAAATATTAGAAATATTATTATATTATATTATAAATATTCAGTATTTCTGTTATTATAAATAACACAAATACAGCTTGAGTATTTGATCTTCAAGTAGTTCAAGGTGTTTTTTGCACACATTATCAAAATGGTATGTTTTACAGAGTACGCATGACACGTTTTGTCATCTTATCATTAATAATAATGATACATACTGCTAGAAATCAACCTTTATTATCTACGTATACAGGATACGTGCTGCACCACTGCCTCTATGATACATATCAGTTTGTAACATCCATGAAAATTTGCTGCTGTTTAAAGCTGCATTAATTGATGTTTGGCCACTAGGGGGCAGAAGGACAAAACATCAAAAGAAGCTGACATATCACCAGCTTATAATGTTATGGTCATAATATTAACAAAAATTATTTATTTCTGGCCGTGTGATGAATGAAAGTCTAATTTTCTCTCTTCTTTTACTTTGTTTTGAGCAGAAGCCATGAGCCGCCATGTTTACAATTATGTTTTTAATCCTGTTATCTCGAGATTGTGAGTTAATTATCTTGTTACCTCAGGACAAAAGAGACGTGTTCTGGTAATAATGGGTTCATTATCTCATTATCTTGGGAAAACAATAGGCTGTTTTTTCAGGATAATGGAACAAATATCTAATTTTGATGAGAAAGCAGCAGGTTTTTTTTTACATCTTATTTGAATGAAGATATCACCAGAAAATGACCTTTTGTTTTCTCAACATAATTAACCTGTTATTATAAGAAAGCGACTTTGTTATCCCAAGATAACGAGATAAAATAGAATTATTGCAACCACAGCTTCTGTAGTTTCTGGTTTCCACCAACTCCTAAAAAATATGTGTGACTTTGCTAGATGTTTAACTTTCTTTACCGGCGTACCAGAGTTATGAAAGGTAACTGTCTTATAAGAGCAGCTAACAATTATATAGGAAGTGCCGTAAAGCCAAAACAATCTGCTAAAAGAGGCTTAAAAGCTCTGCAGAGCAGCAGAGTTGGTTATTATTCTCTGTGGGTTCGTCAATAAGACCGACCCCTTTCACATTACATGTAGTTGTCTGATTCAGTTGTAAGGTAACATTGATTAATGCAGTTTTAACGATTCACCAACACTTGAAATCATTTTACATGTGTAGTTATTGTCTTTAGTCCTGTGGAACAATTGTACAAGAGTGTGATGCTTTGCAAAACTTTGAATGTTAAATAAATGAAAATGTTCAGTCTACAAAATTGAATGCGTGTGAACCCATGACTTAACCACTGACCAGGCAAAGCCGGCATAATTTTGGTGACTCCTTGACGTTACCTTTGGCGTCATCTTCAGGTTTATAAAATTAATTTGTCCAATACTTTGATTTATGATCAAATATCTGCAAAACGAGTGACATTCCCATCAGCCTCAGGCATACCTCATGTTTAGTGCTGATTATATGTGCTAAATTAAATCAGCATGTTAGCATTGTCATTTTGAGCGTGTTAGCATGCTGATGTTAGCATTTGGCTCAAAGCACGCTATGCCTAAGCACAGCCTCACAGAGCTGCTAGCATGGCTGTAGAATCTTAGTCTTGTTGTAATTTGCACCACAAAATCCCAATTTCATACCACATACTAGTTGTATAAACACAGACTGTATAATATAAGTGGACATAGCCACCGTGACGTCACCCATTGGTTTGTGGACTGCCGTTTTGAGGCCTCGAGTTTGGCTTTTTGACTGTCGCCATCTTGGTTTTTTGGAGCCAGAAGTGATTTGGACGAGAGGCGTCATCAGCTAACGCTAGTGCTAGTTAGCTAGTTAGCTAGTTAGCTAACTTTTGTTAGCGAAAAACAGGCTTAAACAACATGTACTTACCAGGAAAAATGAACAGCCGACACCTAAGAGTGTCTTTTAGCACAACCAAACGCTGAACAATCCTGCCGCGAGTTGCTACCATGGCGACCTGTCAATCACAAGGTAGCCCCGCCCTAAAGCATACCCTGCTTTATCGTCTGTTTTACTCTAAATGAGACCATAATTTACAAAATGAACATCATGATGTATTGAAGAAGACTTGAAACTAGTGATTGAGAGCATAAACTCATTAGGAAACTGTTTACTGAGGTAATAAATGAAGTGAGAAGTTGGCTCATTTTCTCATTGACTTACATACAATCAGACTTCTTTTTGAAACCAGTGGAGTTGCCCCCTGCTGGCCATTAGAAAGAATGCAGGTTTAAGGCACTTCCACATTGACTTTACTTTTCAGACCCGGAAACTACGTCTACTATTTTATACAGTCTGTGTATAAAGTATGTATAATATACTTCTCTTTATAGTATATTGTTTTTGTAGTTAGTGCACAAGAAGTCAACATGCTTTATTGTTTTATGCTAACAGGAAATTACACAATAAGAGCGCAGTTGGACGTCAAACTGTGACTTTAAAGATCCACTGCTTGACATTTAAACCTCACGAAGGGTGAACAAAATGTTTTCTCAAAGATTTAATACTTTTGCAACACCTCCGTTTTCTTTGTGCATTGCACTGTGGGACAATAGTGCATATTAACAGCATTATTAAAATCAAGCCTTTTTTATATGAACACTGACTTTGTTTAGAATATCACTTTTCTAGCGTGAACACACTCATACTCAGCTTAGAGTTGGTATGTAGTGTGGCATCGAGACACAGCTATATTTTTAATAACTTAACTATTTCAGTGGATATAGTGCGTATTCTCTGAACTGACTGTAACCAAACTAAGTTGGTGTGGAGGGCTGAATAGGGGCCCACAGCTCATTTGAGCCCCTGGGTCCCCCTAGTGGGTTAATCCGGCCCTGTTTGAAGCTGCCTCTCAACTGAATGACTGTCTGCCATTCAATCATCAGATACACAAATATGCTCCACTAAAACATGCACACACACAGTTTTTTTTATCAAGTACCAGTCATCTTTCATGTGTTCCACTTCCTGTCCTAAATCTGACTGGCTGTGGCCCCTTTAGTCTAAATTAGCCCTGCACCAGGGACACACACATACACACACTTTTTGCTGCCCTCAAATTATCTCAGTCTCATTAACCTTAAACATGTTGACGTAAAACCATCACAACTGTGACACATATAGAGGACAGTTTATTTGTATAGCACCTTTCAACAACAAAGCAATTAAAAGCGCTTTAAGACATAAAGAGGGGCATTAAGAAAATATATTAAAAGTAATATAAAAATAATAATAAAAGGGGTTTTTAAAGAGTAAAATAATATAAAAGATTAAATTATTTGAATAAAACAAAATAAGGAGGGGATAAAAAATTAGGCTGAAGTGCAAGATATGAATGAATATTACCAGATTTAGTTTAATAAAAGGCATTATAAATAATTATTTCCGATTTTGTCAGATCCACGTTGAGTGACAGTGCTGAGTGTCTCATGGGTCCGCGCGATCCCGGACTCTGCCTCTGTCCCGCGCTCTGAGCGCACCTCTTGCACGCGACTGAGTACATTATTATTACGCTGTCAAACGACCTCTCTTGACTTGTCCGCCCGCACGCGCGCAGACACGCGGACTGGGATTACAACAACTGGAGTAGTGCGCGCACAAGTAGCTCGTGTTTATGTAATGCCATATGTGACTGTGAATGTGTGTGTTGGGTGTGTGTGTGTGCGCGCTGGAGCTGGCGCGAGCTGGTCCAGCACCGCTGCGGCGACAGCGGTCACACGTTAAACATCAGCGATCCGTGCGTGTTATTCTGCGGATTGAGGGCTCGTGAGATTTCAGCGGTGCGGATTTGACCCAGCATATAGGAGGGCGCTCGAGCTCCACCGTTTTCACGCACGGCACGCACGTAGACCCGGTGAAATCGTCACGCGGATAGAATCTGTGGAATCTGTCGCGAGTGTGCTCCTGCGCGGCCGGAGAGCATCCCGACAGAGAGCGAGGTCCGGTCGGTCGGTCGGTGGTCGGTGTGGGTCGGTAGCACCGCGTGGAGGGGAGGTAGAGCGGGACCTGCGCTGGACTCCTGGCCGAATCGGAGCATCCCACTCCCGGCAGCATCCATCCCTCCGCGCCTCAGCTCCAGCGGGAGGCCCGGAGCGGCGGCAGGATGTAGCAGCGGATTAACGGAGGAGAGAGGGGCGCTCAGAGGAAGAGAGCGGGACCGAGCGGACCGAGGCGGGACGGAGGGGACATGGGGAAGGACCAGGAGCTGCTCCAGGCCGTGAAGACCGAGGACTTGCTGACAGCTCAGCGGCTTCTACAGAGACCTCGGCCAGGGAAAGCCAGTCAGTATCCCTCCATCCTCCTGTCACACACACACACACACACACACACACACACACACACACACACAC
>NTHP01000164.1:60445-86870 GCA_003416845.1 Oplegnathus fasciatus
AAAAAAAAAAAAAGTTAAGGCAGAGAGACAAACAAGCCGCTTTTTCTGTGTCCTTTTCAGAGTGTGTGTGTGTGTTGGTTTTTGTTTTGTTTGCGTCTGTGTGCTCCTACCTGCTGTCTGGTGTCTTCATCTTTCTGATGTTCCTGTCAAAGATCAAGGTTATCGCAAACACACACACGTGCACACTCAAATAATCACACGCACAGACGCACAAATACACCCAAACATACTACAAACATATTTACAGACATGGGAGCGGTATCAATCTCTCATCTAAGTCTTGAAAAGGTTGAACTATTCCCTCAATTTCTGGAGGGCAAAATAAACCTTGCTCTATTGAAATGCATGAATAAACAAAGATATATGTGTCTGTTGCATAATAATAATGTATTTGATAACATGTATCTGTAAAAAATTGTTGCCCTAAAACGTAAAGTCCAAACACATGATCCAAAACCTGTTATCTCTCTTAAATTGAGTCTTTAAAGTCTTTTAATAAAATGATTAACACTAAACAACAACTAAATCAATGTTATTTATGTTTTTTGATGGTGAAATGGTTTGTTTACACTGGTAATGTTTTTAACATGGGAGTAAAACGAAGCTGGATTACAATTAATTATCAATTTAGAAACAGACAAATTGCAGATTTTTCATGTATGTTAATATAAATCTTGTTTATATGGTTGAATATATACAGATTGAGCTTGTAAATATTCCTGACGAGTCTGCCAGACCGACTTCTCTTTGTCTTCCTTATCTTGTCATTTCTCCTTGACCTCTCCTCTTTTGTTGCTGGAGTGAAGAAACTTGTTTTAGGTATAAAAATGTAGCTGTCAACTCGACCTGCAGGGAATGAAATATTAGAATATGTACAAGGAGAGAATACATTGAATCCTGAATAGATTTAAGTTTGGACTGTTTCTGTAATGAGTTTGTTACTCCCCTTCTTTGCTCGCTCATTCTCTGTGTCTCTTTTCCCTGAATGTTTCAGAGCTCCTCGGAGCAGCAAAGCGGGTGAACGTCAACATCCAGGATGCAGATGGGTGAGGGGCTACAACTCTTCTGATTCGTGCTCTCCTTGTCATTGTTCCACATTGCCATTGTACTTTTTTGGGGTTCATTTCCTTCAGCTTCTGCTTTTCCCTGCCTCTTTTTTCCCCTTCTTTCCTTTCTTTCTGTCTTCTTGACATCAACAGCAACAACAACAAATGATATTCATTACATTGCATCGTAGCTACAGAGCTGAATCCCTGAATCACGCTCCGATTCAGATCTTTAATTATATTCCAAGTGTTTTTCATGGTGCAAATACCAAGGGGGGCTACATAGTATTTAGGGCAGTGGTTCCTAACTTGGAGGTCAGTGATTACAAAATACATCTGAGATACTTAAAGCAGCTATAATCAATATTTTGATACAGTATATCCAATGACAATGTGAAAACAATGAACCTACAGAGAATTATCACCTGAGTCTGCAGCTCCCCTCGGCTTTACAGAGCTTTATAGCGAGTTTCAGCTCATTGTTTAGCTGTCTGGCCACAACTTTCCTGGTTTGGTTCAGAGAAAAAGCTCTAAAAAGCAACTGTTTACGACCTGCTCAGCACCAAACAACAGACAAACTAAGTTAGCGACTAGCTGGTGAACATAGTGGACCATTTAGCAGCTAAAGAGACAGATATATCCCTCAGGAGTTGGTAGAGATCAGTTAAAAGAGACTGAATATTGGTCTTACATTCACCAGGTGGCCAGACACATGACTCTAAATGAATTCACCATATCAACTTAAAGAGTAACTTAACACACTTAATCTTGTTTTTATTGACCTCAAGTGGTTTAACTTCTCACCTTGCTGAAGTGATGTACAGGTGTACTCCAGGACCCTATGACGTTGCAAAACACCAAACTCCTAAAAGCCTCTTAGACTTCACTCTGTAGCTGATGCAGGTTTTGACCACCCCACTGACAGGGTCAAGCAAAAAGGAAAAAATCTCCGTCTGAGATCAATATATTATCAACCATATCATTTTACACATTACCCTCAGCTTAAATCTATCTTTGAAACATGTAGCCAGCTGAAGAGCTCAAATCTAAAGGCTGTAATTACCTTAAAGGAAAGCCAACATTTCCCAGCTCCTTAATTTCCCTTATCAACTCCGAGTGTACAACTATGGATTTTGGCTATATTTAGACTCATGATTGGTTAAGCTTTTCATGTGCACATGCTTGGTTTGTGATCGTGTTCCATTTGGCTCCATCAGATAACAAAGATCTTTTTATTATGTTGATTGGAATCAGATAATTGGACTCAGCTCCTTGTGTAATGACTGATGATTCGTTGATTTGACTCCAGGGCCCGGCCCTTATATTCACCAGGGATCCATTAGACACACACACACACACACACACACACACACACACAGAGCGACGCTGTGTGTACGCTCGGCTGCGGGGTAGAGAGATTGCTTATTAATGGAAGTAGGTCATTTGCCCCCTCCCGTCGCTCACACAGAGCTGAGGGGCGGAGCTGCTCCACGCTGAAGATTATTTCAGCAAAGTTATGCTCTGGTTTTACACTACATCTATGAATATGTGTATTTTTATACATAATCTGTGTCTGTGTGAAGGTTGTCACCGCTGCACCATGCTGCTCTGAGTGGTAACAAGGAGCTGATCTCTCTGCTGTTGGAGGCCCAGGCAGCAGTGGATATTAAAGACCACAAAGGTAAAAAAAAATACACACAGATTTTCACAGAATACAGAAGTGTCCTTACAACTCACTGTGTTACCACAAAATGGGAACAAAACACACAAGGCCAGCCAGAAAACAAAACAATCCCAAAAAAACGGGAAAGCAAATACATCTTTCTGGCTTTCCCTGTGTGACCAATAATACCATCTTATGTAATAAAGGGAGGGCTTGTTGGAAATGCAATAAAAAAGTAGTATACAGTGTTTATGAGGAGTGACAGATTTGTGTGCACAGCAAACAATAGACAATCGAGAAGGAATGCTTCATGGCTGCAGGACTGGGAGCCAAGAGGAAGCAGAGCAGCAAATATCTCCAGCTCACACTGGCAGATTCCAGAAGAAAGAAGAAGAAATCTCAGGGCAGATGGGAGATATAATCCCTCCAGGATGGAAGCCCACTGCCTCTACTCTTCCAGTCAGTCATGCGCAGTATGTCCCTAAATGGAGGTAGACAACTGGCAGGGATCCTTACCATGTGGGCCCACCTCCTCAACTGGTTTCTCTCCATGGAGGTGGTAGGGAAACCTTAAATCATTCCTCCTGTGCCTTCCAAGCTACCTCCTGATAAACCCACTGTACAGACAAAGTTAGTGACTAGCTGGTGGAGCATTTAGCTGCTAAAAAGCCAGATATTTCCCTTAGGAGGTGGTGGAGACCAAAGCAGAGCTAAAAGGAGAGTGAATATTGGACTTATATACACCAGGTGGCCAGAATCACGACTCCAAATGAATGATAATGTTGCTCTGATTCTGCTGGATGTGTGACTAGGCAGCTGTTTGCTAACTGGTCAGCCATATCAACTTAAATATGTCAATGTTGTCTTCACTGCTTGTTTCCAAGTGGGCAAGAAATCCATTATTGCAGGTTTAAGATTCATCCCTCACCCTGATGGGACAAGAGGAACCATCTCCTCAGACTCTGAAGTTCTGTATCCTCATACAGGCATCGTCACACTCATCAAAAAAATGTTCTTGTGCAAGATGCCGACTTAAGGTCACCATCCTGGACATCCTGCAGGCCTGGGTTCTGGGCTTGACATCCTGTCCAAAAAAATCATAAACAGAGAAAGTGGCAAGCAAATATGTAGCAGCTCTGCCAAGATACTTGTGGGAACACAGTTAAGGGTATTTCCAAAATCAGGAAAACCCATTTGTTTATTATTGTCAAAAGTCTGTGAGACGTTTATTGTCGTTATTGGTGCAAAAATAAAAAGTCGTTTTTTATGTCATGATCCACACATTGTCCACCGCTGCCTGCCAAATAAAACACTATTCCTAAGAGTCACATGGGACGTATGAATCAAGATATCTCAAAAATTGAGCTTTCAGAATTTCAAGATGAACTACCACATTGACCACTGGAAAGAAAAAGGGCTCATATCACTTCCAGCAATCCTCCAAAAGAGCCCCCTGAATTGAGGCAGTGGCCATTACATCAAGAGTTCTCCTCCAATCTTCAAACATGTCAAGTCCAGTGTCTCTCTCTTTTTCCCTGCACAGTCTGGGTGAAGTCCTCCCTTCTCTTTGCGAATCACCAAAGCACTTTCTAGAAGCTTTTTGATGCTGCCTGAAAGTCATTTTACATCATATACTCTGTTTAAGCCTCTGTAACTCCTACAGCCGCTGTGCCTCTTTATCGTGCCAGCACCTCTCTTCTGAGTCAGGACTCCTTCATGCCAACCAGGCCTGGAGGGCCTCCTTATTCAGCTTGACAATGTGGCTCATCGCTGGTATCAAGACTGGGGGTCTTGGGCTGCTGCCATGAGAAACATGCTCACTGCTCCTCGCAGCCACTGCTACAAGGTGGTTTTTTTCAATATCTTCTGGTTAGAGGCACTGGTAATGACTCAATGGTGGATATTTGTGCTGTGCTCAGGTGAACTTTGCATCGCCTTGCATTTCCTGCATGGCTTCAGGAGCGGGCTGCAATGTCCAGTTTCACGCAAGGTTCTCTTTGATCTTGTTCAGCCACTTATAGCGGATTTCTTGTCTTGCCCTTTGTCTGAAAGCACTTTGTCTGCAACGTCCCCTGAGTACAATGCTTGCACAAACAATATTTCCACGGTCACAAAGGGTCACAAACATGTCAACCACAATAACATTGCATTTCCAGGAGTGACGCTGAGAGTCTGTGCCTAAATCTGTTGCTACAGTAAAACAGATATTGCATTCAAAATTAGGGCTTCAACTAACGATTGTTGTCATTATTAATTATTCTACTGATTGTTTTCTCAATTAATTCATCCATCATTTGGTCTACAGATTGTCTGAAAATAGCAAAAATGTCCATCACAAGTTTCCAAGGCCCAATTTTATCAACCAAAAATGTCTTGTTTTGTCCAACCAACAGTCCTTAACTCAAAGATATTTAATTTACTATCACAGAAGACACAAAAATTCGTTGTTGAGCTGGGACCAGTGAATTTTTGTTTTAAAAATGACTTAAATAATTAATCGATTAATCGTAGCCGATTGATTTTCTCTCAATCGGCTAATTGTTTGAGCTCTATATTTTTAATTTAATTGGCAACACTTGGTTGGTTCTTAGAGCATAATGGAGTAAATTAATAAGTTTAATAATTGAGTTTAGTGATTCTGCTTTAAAATGTATTTTTGGCCACTAGCAAACTGGTCTGTCTATAAAAATATCAATAACAGAGTGTGTGTCTTTGCATGCATTCATGTGTCTTTATATTCTCATTTTTCTGTATGTGTGCATGTGCTTGTGGGATCTTGTATGTCTGTGTTTTATTGTGCTGTCATCTTTGTGTGTTTTTGTATGTGTTTGTCTGTGTGTGTGTGTGTGTGTTTTGTGTAGGGATGCGTCCTCTGCATTATGCTGCATGGCAGGGGAAGACTGAACCAATGAAAATGCTGCTGAAGGCAGGCTCGTCAGTCAACGGACAGTCAGATGAAGGACAGATCCCTCTTCACCTATCAGCTCAGCATGGACACTATGATGGGGTAACTGTGTGTTTGTGTGTACTGTGGGTGTTTTGTGTGTGTTCTGGTGTGTACAGTGGCCATGTGTGTGTTTTTGTGAGGTGTGTTTATCTGTTATGTGTGCCTGATGATGCATGCATGATTTGTGGTTGTAACAAGCTAGAGAAATTCAGAAGTGCCAGTAAGATTTGTGTGTGTGTGCGTGTGTGTGTGTGTGTGTGTTACAGTCGGAGATGTTGCTACAACACCAGTCCAACCCGTGTATCTCAGACTCAGCTGGGAAGACACCATTGGACCTCGCCTGTGAATTTGGACGTGTCGGAGTGAGTAGATTTGACTGAAAACCAAACAAACACACCAACTTACAAAGAGTACATTAAGATACATTTTTATTTTTATTTAATTTTATTTAACCTTTATTTGACCAGGAAAGCCTCACTTACGGTGGCCCCGGGAGCTCAATCGCACTGCAACTTAAGAAAACACATGCAAAAAGACAAAACACGAGAAAATGAAGAAAACATCCGCTGTGTCTCAATTCAGATACTTTCGTTAGTACACTTCCACGTAGTACACTGTGTACACTATGTACTCACTTGCGTAGTGCATGAATTTCGTAAGTGTAGTGTCGTCTCAAATCGAACAAGGCCGTTGTGCACTTACCGGAAATGACGATCGTAGCATTTGACCGCTTCTTCTTCTTCTTTTTAATGGCGAATTGCAGCCGTGCGAAGTATTATCGCCAGCTTGTTTGCTCACTTGACTTCAATTCAATTTTATTAAAAATAAACAAAAATGTATATTTACATTTATATAGTGTGGTGTTCACCGTAGAAATTGCAACCCAAAAGGATCCGACTGCAGCACCTCAGACCTCCCTCCTCAGGCCCCTCTCATGCAGGTATTATCGCCCCCGCTGGTCGGAGGATGTTTTGTATTTTCTTTAAGTCAATTGCCAGGTCATAGTTCACAAAATATAATTATATTTACCTTTAAATATTAAATATTCAGCAACTGAATTGCTTATTTCTCGCCTCAAATTTGTTCAGAAACAGATTTCAGTGGATTGCTAAGGTGAAATAAATGAAAGTTTACGTAGCCAACAACCGCTGCAGCTTCCTCGGCCGCCATTTTCATAGGTTGGTGGTCCCTCCCCTTCCGCTACGTAACCAAGATGGCAACCATTGAGGGTGAGAAGTGGCCAGCATTCCACACTCAACTTTTTGACCATTATGAGTACACCGAAGTGCACTGCATTTTGCCATACTTGTCAGTGTAGACGCACTTATGCTATCAAAATAGTAAGTGTAAGTACGGAAGAACGCGAATTGAGACACAGTAATCTTCATGAATTCATCAATTTGACAACACATGTGCAGCATTTATGAAAAAAACGCTGCAAAGTGAGAAAATGCAACCAAATACAGAAACGTGCTGTGATGCCACATTGGTGAAGATGTTTTCTCCATTTGCTTGTGTCCAGTCTATTTGCATGTATTTTCTTAAACTGCAGTGTGTTGAGCTTTCAGGGCCACTGTACTCATTGAGATTAACAAGACCAAGGGGCTGTACTTAAATGCTAACATCAGCACACTAACAGGACAATGCTAACATGCTGATGTTTGGCGGGTATAATATTTACCGTGTTCACCATCTTAGTTTAGCGTATTAGCATGTTAACATTTGCTAATTGGCACTAAATACAAAGTACAGCAGAGGATGATAGGAATGTTATTAATGGAGCGATGCCTGCAAGCTAGTTCAGGCAGGCAACTCGAGCTGCACTGCTATACACATGTGACATGCCTCACTCTCCACAACAATCCACTAAACACACCCTACCACTTTGGCGGTCTATTTAAGTTGCAAAATTTCCCAGCTCTCCCTCTGCCTGTCAATGCTGCTGCTGCCCTGTGTCAGTATTGCTGCCTGTTCCCTCAGCCCCACCACCACCCCAGCATCCATCTGTAGGCTCTGACAGGGGTTTAAGATATTTGCTCATCACTCCCCATATCTCTATGTAAACATATCTGTGGGGAGTGATGAGGTCAGAGCCTAGACGCCAAACTCTAACTATGGTCTGTTGCTGTAATAAACATTTCAAACGTGAGTTGTCTGACTGAAGTTATGTAGGTATTTGGTCATAAACCAAAATATTGGACACACTGAAAGTTTGACCTGATGATGCCGCTAGAGGAAAATTTAGGAGTTATCAAAAGTTATTACAATTCGTCCTGGGGGGAACGCAAATGTCTGTATAAAATTCATGGCAATCCACCCAATAGTAGCTGAGATATTTCAGTCTGGACCAAAGTGGTGGACCGACCGACTGACATTGCCATCCCAAAAAATCTATTTTTCAAGAGTGTCTGTTATAACAATGATTTACAGACACATAAGACAGATAACAGAAATGAAAAAAAACATGAAGATTATATCCTAGAAAAAAACTTAAATGGCACCTTAAAACCATCCACACACCATAAAAAAACATAAAAATAAGTAAGACCAAAATATGACCAGCCAGAAGAGAGAGCACAAACGTTTCTGCAGTTTGAATAAACAGAGAGACCAAATTTAGCAATTTTAAATCTAATTTTGTAGAATGTACCACACAGTCCGAGCAGCATACATACAAGCTTGACTCTGGGAAATGACTCCATAATTTACATGAACACGCTGTGTGTCTGTGTCTGTCTGTTTTAGGTGGTCCAGCTCCTGCTCAGCAGTAACATGTGCGCAGCCATGCTGGAACCGAAACCGTCCGACCCCAACGGAGTGTCACCTCTGCATCTCGCTGCCAAGAACGGACACATCGATGTCATTCGGTCTGAAAAACTTGTCCTTTCAGTCTGCCTCTCTCAGTCTTATACCTTCTCTATCTACCTCTCCGTCTGTCCATCTGACTAACTCATCTAATCTAACCTTAACTCCAGGGTCATGATTATGATCTTAAATCTGTTACGATCTAAAGCACATAAAGGTCCGCGTAGTTCTTTGTCCAGTTATAGTCTTTTAAAACGCTGACTTGCATTTATATATACTATATTTGTATAGATTTTGTTTTTACTTTGGGTATGTTTTTTTATTTGTATTATTCTATATAAGCACTGTTATGAAAGATGCTCCACCAATAAAGTTAATATTATTTTGTGCTGCAGGTTGCTGATTCAGGCTGGTATAGATATCAACAGACAGTCTGAGTCTGGGACGGCGCTACATCAGGCAGCCCTCTGTGGGAAGACAGAGGTAGTACGACTGCTGCTGGATGTAAGTCTATCTGCCTGTCTGTCTCTCTGTCTGTCTGTCTGTCTGATTAATGTGTTTACAAAAGCAACTGTTGTTAAGGCTGCCTCCCTCTCCGCAGCTGAGCAAGTTTACACCTCAGCACTTGGCGTTCATCCCACTGAGCTGTGGGATATGTTAGCTTTGTTACATAAAACTGTAGCAGACTGGCTAGCATCCTACCTGTCATGCAATGTTCAAACCAGCTCTGTTTTGTTTTTTAATCCTTTTGTCACCTTCAGATGAATACTGGGCCTGTTTTCAATGTCCTCTCTTATTTCACTTTTGATGTTGCTGCTGAGGCAGCACGCACAACAAATGTTAGCAGCAGGCATGCACGCACAGCCAGACTGACACAGAGTGCACAGTATATCCCTGTTATGAACTCAGTGTGACACAGATTCATAGTGCAGCTTTAATATTAATATTTTTTCTTCTCCACTTCCATCCAGAGTGGCATTAGTGCAGGAGTGAGAAACACTCTGAGCCAAACTGCCCTGGACATCGTCAACCAATTCACCACCACACAGGCCAGCCGGGAGATCAAACAACTACTGAGAGGTGAGTACATGAGTGCAAACGCACACTACCACACTTGAGTTAGTCACAATCCAATACCAAGTAATCACCAATACTGATACTTAGCATACATATATATTTATTTTATATATTTATTTTACTAACTAACGAAGTTTATTCATTTTACTGTTCACCTGCCTACCGCAGTATCTGTTTTATATTTTATTTTATTTTATTCCTATATTTTCGCTTCTGCACTATTTTATGTCTTAGATTCTCATGTTTTTACTCATACTTGTGTGATCTTTTTATATACATTGTATGAGCATTGTTGGAGGGAACCTGAGAATTAAGAATTTCCTTGCTAATAACTGCTTCTATGCCTAAGTGATTAATTTACTATGAAGTCATGTGTCCTGATCTGATCATTAATAGGGCACTTCTGAATGTATGGTGGCTCATTAACACCAAATAGTTGGTCAAACATTAAGAATGTATTTTTGTTAGATTCTATTAATTACTAAATTACATGGATTTAAAAACACAGGACAGCTTTTAAGGTTAAATAACAAAATATTGTGTGAATTGTGTGAATTTTCTGTAATTAATTAGTTCATTGCTACGTGTGTTTACACATTCAACAGCAGCAGAGAAGCAAACAGTGCACTACTTGACTCCTTACTCACACTATACTGTATGTCTTGCAGATGCTTCGGCTGCAATGCAGGTGCGTGCACTGAAGGATTATTGCAACAACTACGACCTTACCAGCCTCAACATCAAAGCTGGAGACATTATCACGGTACATAGATCTAACAATCGTCCCAACATACAATAAATGAATCAACCTGTTCTCAAAATGCTGCACGGCTTTCTACTGAAATTCATAAATGCAGAAAATGAAAGAAGTGCAATGATTATAGTCTTTATAGATGTACATAGACATACGAACCAGTTTTTAACACTGGTACAGTAATAGCTTTTGTATAACTGTCACTTGCATACCAGGGGCAAGTTGCACCAGCTCTATATAAGTTCAAACCTGGCCTACTTATGACGTAGCTAACTGTTTACTAAGTGGAAATTAACATATCACTAAATTAAAATGGATTGCACCACACAAACTAGTTCTTAGCTGCAACAAAATACTTAAAGATCCCCTCCACTCAAAAATGTACAAGTGTTTTTCTTATGTTTATGTCCCCTGAAATGTCTGACCTTGACTCTAATGACTTGTATCTGTGCAAAGTTTGTCACTAGAGAGGTGTTGTCACAATCCTCTACTGAAGGGGGAGATGTCTGTGCACTTCCCTGAAATCTGAGATTCAAACTCGCGCAAGCTAGATTTGGGACAACACAAATCCAACAGCCAATCACTGTCTAATAAAATGCAGGCAAAGAAACCTGAAACCTCCAGTGCAGAGCGGACTTGTCAGTACAGAAAGCGAGAGTTAGCATTAGCATAGTGAAAGATAGAGCAGAGTGTGCCGTTTTTGGATGTAAACCGCACGGACCCTGGTGCTGCCTTGTAACATTGTAGCAGATATTATCGTATGTTTCACAACCACTAACGCTGTGTCAGCCACTGACTGTTTGACTGTGTCAAACAACATAAACAAACAGAAGATGCTAACTACACTTCCCATTCTGATACATCTGCTAGTCGCCGATTTTGGTGCACAACAGACTCCTCATCTGAGTCTGGGTCTGACTGAGGCTCAAACATGTAAGTTCCAGGTACTCTGGGTGGAAACGCGGCTTATGTCTGAATATCTCCGATGTTCAACGTTAGCCATCTTGATGCGCACCACTCTTTCTCCGGTCAGCCTAGCTCAAGCAGCAGTGGTGGGCTGGGCGCGAGGCCAGATCCTGAATTTCTCAATGAGGGAGAAAGAGTAGATGTGCTTCCAATTTTTTTTACTTTTTATATGGGAAAGCCATGTTAAACAAAATATTAATCATAGCAGAATATTTTTTACATACTTTAAAACATGACTGGAGGGGAACTTTAAAACTGCCAGGTGTAACCGCTGCGTAGCAAACTGAAGTAACTGTCAAAGCTAACATTAGCTTGCTGCTAATATGTGACCCATTTAGATTTCAGTAAATTGGCTAGATAATTAGCTAGATATGGAATATGGTCAATATATTTGACACTTGATAAAGAGCTATTTAATAATGCTAAATTACGTTTCACAAAACAATTGTGACTAATTACTTAAAACCACTAACTGCCAGGTGTAACTGCTGCGTAGCTAACTGAAGTAACTGATGAAACTAACGTTAGCTTGCTAATATATGACCCATTTATAATTGAAGAGTAAATTAGATAACGTGGAATAGGGTCAATATATTTGACATAACACTTGACAAAATGTTGTTTAATAATAATTTAAACTGGGAAAAGTATAAATTACGTGCCACAAAAATAACAAATTACAAAACGTTGTGCTAATGACGTTAGCATCAGTTAGGTTAGCTTAACCAGATATTTCCCACTCATTCTTAAAGTGAAACTACACATTAATACACATTTTTTTGCGCTGTACACATAATCACGTAGATTCTTGTTGGCAAATGATGTTGATACAGGTGATTTTTCCAACGAAACACATATTGTGTGTGACTGTTTTTTCTGCTCAAAATTAGCTTGTATCTGCCCCTCCCTAACCGTGATGTTGTTACCCTTTACTGCATACTAACTCTAAAACACACATTTCTCCATGTATACAGATATAATGTAATGTAATGTAAATACAAATATATAATATATAATACAAATATATAAATAAAAAATGGCTCTACGGGTGTTTCCTAGCAACCTATTTACACATTACTAAGGTGTTAATTAGATATATCTAAAGTTTTAATAGCGCTACCTGATTTTGTAAATCACTAGTTTGAAACTAGCTTGTACTATGAGCTTAGGACAGACTTTACACACAAACTTACTGATGGATTTATGTGTAGCTGGTGCAACCCAGTTATTGTTTTAAAGTGTTATAATTTTATTTTGTAAACTATAATTTTATTTTGTAAACTGTGTGTCAACAGGTTTTGGAGCAGCACTCTGATGGACGATGGAAAGGCTGTATTCACGACAACCGCACAGGAAATGACCGTGTGGGCTACTTTCCCTCCAACATGGTGGAAGTCATCAAGAGGGCAGGTGACCACCCACATCACAGCTGTGTGTGTGTGTGTGTGTGTGTGTGTATGGGTGGGAGGATGTGTGTGCTTTGGTGTGTGTGAGTTCAGCAGCTGTTCTATAGCTATAGCTGATCATTAGTTGTAGCTAGCTGCAGCATCACCGGCCTCTTTAGGCAGCCCATCCGTTTTTCCCAACCTGTCAATCATCTCCATTGATCAGATACTGTCCCCTATTGGCAGTCAACCCTCCCCCCTCCTCCCTTCCTCTATATTTCTGCTCCCTCTGTCACCCTCCCTACTTAACAAACCCAACCTGCTCTAGACTGTGATGCTTTTGTTCATATTGTTTGTTTGCTTTATTGCTGTAGTGATATTATATTTTAATTTATAGAGATATATTCCCTGTGGATATATGGATGTATTCTTTTCTCATATTTTGATTTTAATCAGTTATTATTTTATACATTTTCAGATTTGATTAGATTTGTTTTGTTTCAAGTTGACTGATCAGTTGTTGTTGTTGTTGTTTTGCACCTCCCTCCTCCTGGCTCGTGTCCAGGTCACTCCCCCTCCCAGCAGTGCCACACCCTCCTGCTCCGCAGGCCCAACCCTTGTCCCATTGCCTCGGTCAACGGACACTCATACCCCCCCTCCAAAGTCCTCCCCCTGCATCTGCCTCCCCCTCCACCCCCTCACCCCAACACACAGTCCCTCCCTCAGTTCTCCTCCTTTGGGTACGTTCCTCTTCCCATCTCTCCTCCTTCTCTGTCTACTCCTCCTCTGTCCACTCCTCCTCCTCCTCCTCCTCCTCCTCCTCTCTCCACTTCTCAGGAGCAGCAGAGTCAGACAGGTACATACTGTAGTATCACTTTAAATCACAGATAAGCATCCTTTCCACGCTGTTTGACAAGACCACATATAGAATATATTATCTATCTGCTTGTTCCAGCACTTCACTGCAGCTACATATATATTATATATGTGTGTGTGTGTGTGTGTGTGTGTGTGTAAATGTATGTCAATTATGTATGTATACAGTATATATTAAAGGATCAGTTCACCCTAATGACAAAAAGGTATATTTTCCCACTTACTCCCAGTGGTGTCATGCCATGCTGATAGACTTCTGCTGCCAGAAACTATTTTTACTAAAATCAAAAAATAGTGGAAACCATCCAGAGATAAGTCCATGGATTTTCAGTCAGTTTTTAAAATATGATTTTTCCATGCGGCATCTATTCACTTCCATTATATTGGAATAGCTTTCTTGTAATTTGAGTGAACTGACCCTTTAACTGAAATATTCAAATTACTACTGTACTGTATTATAGAAATTTTGAGAGGCATTATTCACCGTTTTATATACATATACATACATCTTAAATCATTCGATGTTTTACTTAAAATAAAGTCATTGTGTGTAGAGCAGTACATGCCTAAGGGTCTGTGGGGTTTTACAAGTCTCAAAAGGATTAGCGCAAAGACTATGAGTAAATATGTGTTTATGAATGTGTAGGTGAGTGAGTGCATCTGTGTGCCTGAGTGTTTGATGTTGTTCATTGAAGAGTTAAACACATTTATATACTATATATACTGTATAGTATATATCCTATACAGTATATATATATACTATTATAAACTATATTACACACATTATCATATGGGTCTGTGTAGCTGTGGATTAGTTACTGCGTTTTTGGTTATAAGAACTTTATTCAAAAATAGACTAAAATAGTGGCAGTAACAAATGTGTGTGTGTGTCTGTGTGTGTGTGTGTGACAGGTTCGCGGACTGCAGAGCCGAGTCCTCAGGGCTCTCCAACTCTGGGACAGCAGAGCAGCACCAGTGAGGATATCTGGGTGCTACGCAAACCGCTGGCAGGTAAACTCACAAGTGTGTTTTCAGGGTAACAATGTGGAAGTATGTATTTGAGGAATGTCCTGTATAAAATACTGCATCCTGCAATGTGTGTGTTTGTGTGTGGAGGTGGCGAGCGCAGTGGCAGTGTGGGCAGCATCGGCAGTGTTCGGTCATCCAGCAGCTTGCAGAGCTCTGGAAACACACATGTTCTGACCACTCCTGCACCGAGTCCACACCCGGCAACCACACCGGGAGTCAACACACACGGCCTTAACGCTCCTGGCCTGCACGCACAGGCCGAAGGGGTCAAGGTAAGAAGCTCCTCGCATTCGTTTGTGCGCATGTGTTTGCATGTGTTTACATCACATTGCTGCTGGATCTTTTACAAACCAACAAGCACATCATTTCTTGGAAACAGCAAAACATTTTCAGGAAACAAACACAAAGTCTAGTTAACCACAATTCTGCTTCCTGCTCAGTTTGTTCTTCCGTTGGAGAGATCAGCATCGCTGTATTTCAACAGTAGACCAGGTGCATTAAGATGGTGGCCTCCTTGGTTTGTCGTTATCAAACACTCTATAAAATTAAGCCTGTAAATTCCAACATCAACCATTTTTGTCTGTTGACAAACTGTAACAGATCAATTCTACAGTTTTTATCTCCAAGTATCTTTTTGCTCTCTCTCTCTCTCATTTGTGTTAGATTGGTTTTGTTAGATTGTGTAACAATCTCTGAAAATGATGTGTCAATTTCAGCACAGGTGTATGAATATCTATATCAAAACATATTTTGGCAGAATAAGGATATATGCGAGTGAAAATTGCCAATACGTATGTTTATTAACAAGCGCTGTGTGGAAAGACTTGTCCTAAAACTCAAATGTGATTGGCCTGGCGTCAGCTACACTGAATTTAATTGTAATTGGTATTTGAGCTCAAGTATTATTATAATGTCTTTTTAAGGAAACAGATGATCATTATCACATGCAGCTAGTCCCCACAACAACACAAACTTAACCACAAACACAGCTAGAGTCAAAATAGTGAAGTGTCTGTAATGCATTTTATTGCCTGTGCATGCTGTCGATTTTTTTCTATTATGCTTTCATTTTATAACTGCGATGTCACCCAGCAGGTCTGCTCTCTAACACCTTTAGCACATTCTAAATTTAATTTTATCACCAGATATAACGGCTCTATTTTTAGGTAGCACCTTAAAAATACTGAATTAGTAATTAGCCAAATTGGAGGGTGTTTCCATATTATGCTGGGGGGACGTCATCTATTTTAAGAAGTATTTATTGTAGGATTTCTGCTGCATCAGTTTTGGTAAACTGCAGGAAATGCATGAGGAAGAGGGTCTAGAATCTGTCTATCTATTATATGTGCACTTAGTCCACTGAGCTGAGTCACAAGGCTGCTCTGGGATTTGAATGATTATGCTTGAGTAAATGTTTCATTTTGTGAGTGTGTGTGTACCCATGTGTGTGTGTGTATGAGCGTATTTGTCTGTGTTTTTGTGTTTTAGCTCCTGGCCACTGTGCTGTCCCAGTCGGTAAAAGCCAAGGAGCATCTCTTGGAGCAGTCGCAGTCTGTTGAGCAGTCAGCGAGTAAGCACACAAACTCACCCAAACACAACATAAAAGCAATATCTTTACTTGAAGTGATAAATCGTGTCGTTTTTCATTTACGTCTGAAGCCTGTTTTACTGCTGCCTTCTGCCAGTTGATCAAAGACAGCAGCGATTTAAGCAGATACTACAAAGTTTGTCCTCATTTGCCAATAAAAAATTCATACCGGTGATTAAAAAAAGGCTTTCTGTCTGTTGTAAAGTGATGACAATTAAAAAAGATCGAAGCGATGTTCACTAGTACAACAGGTGCCCGAGGGCTTGTTTGGATCGCTGCTTTTATGAATCACTTTTTCTCCATTTCACTTTTAGTCAACCTGGCCCTCTAAAGACCACCTGTCTGTTCATATCAGACACAAGCAGCATTTCCCACCCCCGTCCTTGTATAATAGTTATAAAGTTATGCTTTATTTATAAAAGCTGCTATAAAATGCTGCTCTAGACAGCCAGGGACAGGTCACTCTTTCTTGGGATAAATCCTTTTTTGGCTCCTCAGGAATTTGTGCGTTTTTGTATGCTTCAGCTGCTCATAATACGCAGAATAAAAACTTTGTAATGAGACTGGGCAGCGACAGCCACCATAGATGAGGAGACAGACTGCTCAAATCCAAATGCTTCACTGTAACATCCACTGAACAAAAACATGAAAAGAAAAGGACAAAGGCAGCAGGATAACTGCAGCCTTACAATGAAAGCATATAAAACAGTAAATCTGCTAAAAATCAGTAGATGATGCTCTTCTATTGATGTTGAAATGAGCATTCTTTAGGTTTGTTCTGGCATGTTTTGCTGTGATTTGTTAACCACAGCCTATACTAAGTAACTTTATTAGTGATTTTATTGGATCAGGGCCCACTTGTAACTTGTAAACTTCATTCCTGATGAGGCATTTACAAGTTCACATAACAAGCTACACTCTTGTTACTGAGTATTTGCTCGGGGCTATGTAAAGTAGAACATTTGTGTCTATAAAGATGTTTGATGTATTGATACACATGCAGTGTATTGTATATACATTTATATGATGTCTCAGGTATCCCACTTAAATTTGGGCTCTGTGCTTGTAGTTGATTTACCAATCTCACTTTGAAAGAAGCATACAAATTAGCATATTTTAGTCTGCTGTCATTCCACTGGTTCAAGTGATATGTGGGAGGTGTAGTGCTAAAACACCACCACAAAGCCAGCCAAGCATGAAAGCTGTTACCAGAATTATTATGAAGGACCACATAGGCAACATAAACCTGACTTGATTTAATTTCTCCACTGCTTCTCACCCTCAAACACTACACTTGAACATTAGATAACACAATTTCCTGGCTTTGCAGCCTTTAAAGAAACACACGATTAAGGAACAAGGTACTTGTGGTAATTTCCATGTTGCTTTATTTCTTGATAATTTACCAGAACAGAAGAATTGATTTCAGAGGAAGAAGAGTTCTAAGAAGCTGTTCAATTAACTAAAAATAAACAGAAACGGAAAACACCAAACATCTTCCATTTTCTATTAATAAGGAAGTACAGGAAACTCCAGGATCAAGAAACTACCAAGTACTGCCAAGACAAGCATTTTATAAATAACTATTTTATTACATATATTTACATGAAATAAAAACATGTCATGTGACATCACTGTCTAGATCTTACTGAGGGCTTTTTATACTTAAAGTGCATTTATACAAATTAAAACAAAAGGTTAACAGAATTACACTATGTATGGGAAACTGTTTACTTATACATTTGTTGTAATTAACAAAATAGAAAATTGTTCTTCACTGCTGAAATAATACATTTTATTCTTTTTCCCTCTTGTTTCTTTCCCTTGTCTCGCCTTTTCACCTCACCAAGGCTCCTCCAGTTGCACAGTTCATGAACAGCGGCCGTTTGAGAGGAAGGCAGAGGAGGATGATGGGAAAGTGAGTTTTTGGATGGCAGATTGGTCCACTCTGGGGCCTCCTTTTTTCTGTTGCTCCTGTTTCCTCTCAACCAGGGCTTTGGTTTGAGAGACAGACATCTACAAGGGTGGGTTCAGTGGGCGCAGTGAAAGTATGTGCCAGGGTGGCTGTGTTTGCACCTGAACAGACGACACCCTGAGGATGGGCATGCGAGTGTGTCACCATGGAGACAGGCAGAGCGACAGACACATCGAGGAGTCAGTCGCTGTCTTGCCTTCTGTCCCTCCACCCACCCCCTGCCTGCCCTCACACCACACTGAGACACCAGGCACCCACATGCTGCCACTCTGCTCTAGAACCTGCCAGCAGCGCTGCGTGTTCGGTGAAGCTCAGGGTTAAACTCTCTGCGTGTGTTCTAGAAGCAAGCAGGCGCCGCGTTCTAGAATCAAGCACTTACTGGTTGCCAGGCGACAGCAGTGTTCCGTCATAGAAGCAAAGACGGGAGTGTTCCTAGTGTGTCCTCATTGGTTCTTTTACGCTAAATTCACTCACAAAATATAGCATGGCTGCCAGTGGTTTAAAAAAAATCTCAATAATTTGACCTGAAAAGAGTCAGTCAACCTCAATTACAAAAACATTCTTTCCCACTTACCCATAATGGTATTTCGTGGTATCTAATCATACTGGTAGTTTCACTTTCATTTCCAGGGTTTTGAGATCTTCACCACTGAAACTCCTACCGCCACTACGTACAATATTAGCGAATGGAAATTTATATGTGGTTCTCAAATTAGTGATAAAAACTGACAAACTCCTTCCAGAAGCAGAAACCTTTACTCAGGATAATCGTCAGCCCTCGCTCTTAACAGTTTTCTCTATTCTTAAAAGTACTCTACGGAGTTTTTAAGTGGTTATGAAACAGTCTCAATTTAATACCAATGCCTCTATTTGACCTACATAAGCAAACGAGACCAACAGCACTGTCTGTTTCTATTAGTTTCTAATAGTCGGGTCGGGGTTTTCCACGACATCAGACGAAACGGCGCTGGGGTTTGTTCTGGTTGAATTTAAGTTGCTTCAGCCGCTAACTGAAGGTCCGTCTCCGGAGCAGCCGCAAGCTCTCCTCCCGGAGAAGTAGTCTCTTTGCAGCGGGGAGTGAAGCAGAGGGAGCATGTAACCTAACGTTAGGTGAAACACTACTGCCTTTGTCCACAGGGACCGCCAAAATCAACACAAAATGAAAAGTTGCTTTAAAGAAAACGGTTGCCAGCAAGATCTGTGAAATAGCCATCATGTGATAATGCAGGTTGGCCTTTAACTGTAGGGTCGGTCATTCAATCCCCTACATGTGAAAGTGTCCACCATCAAGACAGTTGGCCCAAAACACATTGCTCTTAAGGTTTTTCAAATGTAATGTTTCAATGCTATGAACACCATGAATGAAATTACCTCCATTGTATCTGGGTGGTGGCAGAAGTCTCAGCGGCAGAAATCTCAGAACTTTTGCAAATCAATCTGCATGGCTAGTTACCACTCGGGGTAAGTGAGGCGTGTTTTATTTTCACTTAGATCTTAATTTGTTCTGCGGCATGTGTCTTGCTATTTATATGAATCACAAGCAGTATTGTTTGGAAATATTAGTATTCCAGAGAGATCCATTTATAGTATTATTCCTGAAAACCCTGAAGTGAACTTACTGTGTATTTCAGTGGCAGTATGTTAGAAACAGTTATGTTTGTGAGCATAAATATAGGCAGTATTGTTCTTTGAATTTGTGCTGGCGTTGTGCACCTTGGAAATATTGCAGGGTTATTGTTGTGTAAGCTGAACCTGACAAGATGAACAGCTCTCTATTCCAGAACAGGTCCCATTCCTTGCCGGTGAACGCTTTCTAGATTTTGTTGTAGAGCAGGGTTACATTTTGGGATTACACTGGAAGTTTCTGTGCTGTTTTCTAGAACAGTCTTCTCCCCCGTGTTCTAGAGCAGGCTGCTATGCTGTGCTCTAGAACAGGTCTGTGTTCTGTGCTCTAGAAGAGGCCTGTGGACTCTTCTAGAAGCAGGCAGTAGTGTTCTGTGTTCTGTGTTCTAGAAGCAGGCAGTAGTGGCGTGGCTGGGTGAGTTTCAGCTGCAGTTCTACACCACCCACTTCCTCACCGCGGGATATGATCTAGACACCATTAGCCGCATGACCCCTGAGGTAAGGTCATGACCCCTGACCCCCTCACGCCCCGCCCCTTGTCTGTCAAGGCTCCGCCCAGCACAGCTCTCAAATCAGCTCCCCACTGACCTGGATGATGTCATCATGACCCTCCTGTCTCTGTCACCTGACCCCCCGGTGTGAGTCCTGAGCCTCAACCAGTCACTTCTCATACTCTGTCTGCTTCATTTACATACCTGTGTTCACACATGGCCGTGTGTTCCAGTCTGTGCTGTAAACGCTACTCTGTGTTTGTCCTTGAGTGTGTTTTCAGTGCCAGTGTGTGTGTGTGTGTGTATTGAAGCGGATACAGTGGTATGACGTAAACCCCCTAAGGGCAGGGGACACTCATCAGAGATTATCCAAAGCAAAATATTCCTGAAGGCATATCACACGCAGCTCATGTACAAATGTCAAACGTGCGCATAAAATTGTTTACATTTAAAAGAAAAAAACCCCACCTACAGTTGTTGTGGTGAATTCCTGATGTGACTAAGTGTGCTTTGTGTTGAAGGACCTGACGGCAATTGGGGTCATGAAGCCTGGACATCGAAAGAAGTTAACATCAGAGATCAGCAAGCTGCCGTCCACGGACTGGCTGCCAGACCACAAGCCTGTAAGGCTCTCACGTGTACTATACAAACTAGAAAAAAGGGGAGATGTTGAGTTTTGGCAGCTGCACGCACACCAGCATATACACATGCAGCTCTTCCAGTCTGTTAAGAAACTAGTTTTTTACATTGTGCCCGTGTTTGTGTGTCCCTGTGTATGTGTTCCAGGCCAATCTGGCAGACTGGCTGTCTCACCTGGGTCTTAGTCAGTACTACCAGGTCCTGGTGCAGAATGGGTATGAAAACATTGACTTCATCTCTGACATCAGCCTTGAGGATCTGCAAGAGATCGGCATCACTAAGCTCGGTAAGACACAGCTACATTACTAAGCTGGGAAATAAAATTATGTAATAACAAAGCAAGAAGAGATGTAGAGCCTTTTAGCATCTTATTCACTTGATGTAAATGACAAGTATGATTGTCAGAACCTATGAATAAAACTAGGCTTTCAGGGTTAGACATCAGTCTGTAACGATGTTATTTTAAGAATCCTCATCCCACTTGTTACCAAACGTTTTGTGTCACTTTACAACACATACAAGAACTAAAAGCACTCTATGGAGTCTTTAACTGATTATGAAACCGTCTCAATTTAATCTGAATTCGAGTTGCTTCAGCCGCTAACTGAAGGTCCGTCTCCGGAGCTGCCGCCCACCCTCCTCCAGGCGAAGTAGTCTCTTTGCACCGGGGAGTGAAACGGAGGGACCATGTAACCTAACGTTAGGTGAAACACTACCACCTTTGTCCACAGGGACCGCCAAAATCAACACAAAATGAAAAGTTCCATTGAGCTGCTTTAAATACTGTATAAGTTTTGTTATTGTATCTGGAATATTTATTATGGAATATTTATTCAGCTTCTCTGTGGTGAACATTTATTTTGTTAACAGAGTAAACCTTCCTAGTACAAATTAAGAATAAAATGGATAAATAAATAAAACTGAAATACTAAAACTCAGGTAAGGTAATTACTGCAAGAAAATAGCTTATAATAGCATATGACATAATATATAATTACTATGCAGCTTTTTGCCAAGTCATATTGTTTCCTCGCGGCCCAGCAGCAAATGTTTCCGAGGCCTGGTACCAGTCCACAACCCAGGGATTGGGAACCTCTGGGTTAGATGTGATGATCATGCTGACTAGTGCAAGATGGAGTCACTGTTAAAGATTTGCAGTTTTCCAGGAAATTTAAGTGTCCATTTCATTACTTTTATAAAATAAACAATAACAAATACTCTGGAATCTCTTCTAGCTTTAAAGTATATTTAGACTCACAATAACTATTCTATTGCTCTCCTCCACACTCCTGCCTCCCCTCAGGCCATCAGAAGAAGCTGATGTTGGGAGTGAAGCGACTGAAGGAGCTACAGAGAGGAGAAAGTAGCTCTGATCCTCCCCAGAGCCCCTCTACACCTCCATCCAGCCCAGGTGGCAGCACTGGCTCAGAGGCCCGGAGGGAGGTGAGGAAGCAGAGGGACGGTGCCCCCAGCCCACTGGCCAAACCTCGCCCAGGTCTCACACATTCACAGACCCCCCCACAAACCCCACCACAAACCCCCCCACATGCCCGGACCCAGCAGGCTTCCCCCAGGGCTCGGCCGCGTCCCTCCACCCAGATGGCGGCAGGAGATTCTTCAGTACCGCTGCTCCGCCTGCCCAGTGAGGAGGAAGAGCGAAGGAGGACTCACAGTCTAATTGGCTCAGAATCAGACTCTAGATACGCCACTGTGTGCCGCAGTAGCTCCGCACGTACTGCCGCCTCTAATGATGTCACTGTTAACCGCAGCCAATCATCTGTCACCCTCCGTCCCCGCCGAAAAGGTCGGCCTCCTACACCACCTAAACGGTCCTGTTCTTCCATTACTGGGGGTGATGGGGAAGGAGAGGGACAGGGGGAGGGGCTATTAGGGCTGCCAACCTATCGAGAGAGGCGAGCCAGTGACTGCGGCAGCCTGGGATCAGCTTTAAGATCTCAGGACTCAGCAGGCCTGGAGAGATCAGAGGGGGCTTCTGGAAGTGTTCGCAGCCTCGCCGCTATGCTGGAAACATCCATCGTGGGTGGTGCCAAAACCCTGCCGAGGAATCTGGGAGGCAGCACCAACTACCTACAGGTGGGTGTGTGTGTTTGGACTATGAGAATTGTATTTAAAAATATTTATTAGCAATATGCATGTGTAACAATCATGTGATCTCCAGGTGAGTCCACCTACACTTCGTCGGCAGGCAGGCGCAGGAGGTCTGGGATCTGAGGATGAGGATGTCCTAAGTCGGCGCAGGACCATCAGTGGACTGGAAGGCCTCCCTGGTGATCAGATTGACCTGTTACCTAGGCAACCAGCCCAGCAACGTCCAGAGCCCCGGCCCCGCTCCACCGTGGTCTCCTCGGCATCAGAGATCACAGACGGCACAGCGACGCTCCGAAGGAAGCCACGTCCTCTGGCAACAGACTCTGAGGCACCTGCGTCCGTGGCCACCACCGTTGTTACCATGACAACCGGCTCCGACACCATACGCAGGAGACCGCGCACGTCCGAGCACGCAGAAAGTGTCATTCAAAGCAATAACCAATTAGACTCTCCCAGCAGTCAAACAGATAGTAGCCAGAAAAACGGAGGTGAGCCACAGCAGAACGGCGGCGTGGTCCTGAGGCGGAGGCCGGTGTCCGAGGTCTCTGATAGGACGGAGACCAACAGAGAGAGCTGTGAGTGGATGGAGGCTAGGAAGTCTCTGAAACCGCCAGTCTCACCCAAACCGTCCACAGTCACCCTGAGGAAGACACAAGCTGACCCCCCAACCCCGACTCGCAGGGTCCCCATACCCGGACCTGATAATTCTGAGACGGCCCAGAGCCCTGGTGAGATACACAAACACACACACACAAAACTGAAGATTTGGTATTTAGTCACTGAGTTCAGCCTGTGTTGTTTATCTATATCCATGTATATGTAGTCCTTTAGCTTTAAAGTAACCACTATACTTTACTATGTGTGAGTGACTACTGACATTATTCTCTCTGACTCTCTGAGCAGAGCCAAAGCGTGTCCCCCCTCCTGTATCCCCAAAACCTCGTGGCCCTCCAACAGCACCTAAACCAGGCAAAGCAATAGTAGCTTCAGCTACCATGAGCCCGAGTCCTGTTGCCACCAGCCCAGCTGCATCCAGCCCCACCCCAGCCCCCAAACCCTCCTCTCCGCTCTCTGCCGCCCCTCTTCCAGCTCCCGACACCCCTTCTGCTCCCTCCCTCTCTCCAGGACTCCCTCTTACTTCCCCCTCTCCGGCCCAGAGTCCCTCCACCCCCTCTCCACACCCTGTCAAACCTCCCCGCTCCTCCATCGCCGGCCTCTCCATCGACCTGCTGGGAGGACGGGAGGCGGAGGAGGAAGAGGAAAGGAGGAGAGAGGAGGAGGAGAGGAGGAGAGAGAGGGAGCACAAGAGGCACAAGGAGCAGGAGGAGGAGGAGGAGGAGAGGAAGAGAGCTGAGGAAGAGAATCTGAGGGAGGTGGAGGGTCAAGTAAAGGAAGCAGAGCAGGATGAGGAGGTGCAGCATCGTTTGGAGGAGACCAGTGCCTCCTTGGCTGCAGCTGTGCAGGCTGTAGAGCATAAAATCAAAGAGGAGGACGCGCAAAATGAGTGAGTATTTATGAAGTTCATCTTCAGATTTTGCCACAGAATGTACCGTTTTTATCCAACAACAATCTCTCGGGATGACTCATTGGCGTCCAAGTTGATGATCAGAGCATAAATGAGCTTTTCCTCACACAATGTAGAGCTGCAAAGAGAGAGGACGTGTTTCAGGCGACGAGTGTTATGGAAGTTAAAGTCCTGTTCATCTTCAGCATAGATCATGTTTTGGTGACTGGCGGTTGGAGCACTTTCTGTGTACATTAAAACTTAAAGAAACAGTTCAACATTTTGTGAAATATGTTTATTCTCTTTCTTCCCGAGAGGGAGATGAGAAGATCGATACCTCTCTTAATGTCTATGCATAAAGTACGGAGCTGGAGTCAGGACGCAGTTAGCCTAGCTTAGCATAATGACTGAAAGTGAGGGGAAACAGCTAGCGTGGTTGTCTCCAAAGTTAAAAAATACAGCTATCAACACCTGTAAAGCTCAATTATTAACATATTGTATCTTCAATCTGTGCATTGCCCTGTCTGTTAGCAAGACCCTAATGAGTTTGCCACACTGCATTTCACAACAGATATTGTTTGTGTATGTGACAAATAAACCTCTGAATCCTTTTAAGTAGAAATGTAAAAAAAAAAAAAAANNTGAACTATTCCTTCAGAGAAGTCAGTTAAAACTCCCCGGAAACATCAAATCAGTGAGTTTAAAGCCAGCTGGAGTTCACACTTTGTAGAAACCTGACATTCAGCGTTTTATATCACTTTCATTCACTTTCCAATTCTGGGTCAGTGGCGCAGTGTTTTGTGTTTGTTAAATTTGCCACACACATCTTTACCATAGCAACGGTTGCTAAGGCTGATGTGTACTGTAGTATTTTAGGGCCTTCGAAACACACAGACAGAAACAAGGTTGGAGTATTTGTAACTGATTGCCATGACATAAACTTGGTTCATCTGGCGAAACCCTTGGTTTCCGTTGTAACAGCAAGTGTGCTTTCTCAGAAACACAACCGTTGCGTATCTGTTTACAGCACAACAAAAGAAATTGCATTTCCTGTGACTGCTTCACAATAATAGTCACCCTGTGTTTTGTCAGTAATGTTTTTAATGTGAAGCAGTAGGACTTGTTCCCTTTGCTTTAGCAGTGACACGTGTAATGAGAGTGAACAGTAAGCAGTGAGGCTGTTGTAAATTAGATCAAATTGCACTGGATTACATGCTGTCAATCCCTGAATCCACCAGCATGGAAATGGCAGACTGCAGCACTACAAATAGAAACTACTATCTATGGAGATAATTACTGAATGGAAATACAGTTAAAGGCTATTGCAAAATGTGCCGGTGTAAAAGGGGTCGCTCATAGTGACGAACCTACAGAGAATTATCACCTGAATCTGCAGCTCCTCTCAGCTTTACGGAGCTTTATAACGAGTTTCAGCTCATTGTTTAGCTGTCTGACCGCAACTTTCTATTTTGGTTCACTCTCACTGTGGTTCACGCAACAGGCAGCTGTTTCCACCCACAAAGCACTGAAACCCACTATACACTACCTGCTCAGCACCACACGGCAGACAGACAAAGTTAGCAACTAGCTGGTGAATATAGTGGAGCATTTAGCAGCTAAAGAGACAGATATTTCCCTCAGGAGATAGTGGAGACAAAAATAGAGCTACAGTAAAAGAGAGTGAATATTGGACTTATATTTATTAGGTGGCCAGAAACACGACTTCTAGTGAATGNNAATGTTGCTCTGTAACTGCTGGATGTTCAACATATCCACTTAAAAAGTGTTGATATGTCAGTGTTGTGTTCACTGCCCCCAAGTGCCCAAAAAAATCAGTTATTGCAGGTTTAAAGTATCATTAAAGATATAATCTCAAAGATTTTCACTTGAATAAATGTCTGTTAAGTCACTATCTATCGCCGAATGATGCAACACAATGGTGATTGAG
>NTHP01000164.1:87305-114990 GCA_003416845.1 Oplegnathus fasciatus
GGTCTCTGCTAGCGTTGCGAGTAAACGGTTACTATAGCCGAACAAACAAAGAAAAGATTGATGACTACAGACGATGAAATTTGAAACTGAAAGTGAAGCGAGGTCCAAAAACACACCTGCAATTACCGATTATCGCCATAGGTGCTGCAAAAGACAATGAACTGAAAATCTTCGAGATCGTAACTTTAAAGATATAATCTCGAAGATTTTCATTTAAATAAACTTCTGTTAAGTCACTATCTATCGCCGAATGATGCAACACAATGGTGATTGAGCCTATGGCCCACTGATGAAAGCCCTTGCATTTGCAGTTTTACGACCCGGGTGTTGGCGGCAACTTTCCCAGAAAAATCACAAGCGGTGCACAGTTAGGCTTTTAACAAGGCTTTTAACGCAACAGACTCGCTCTTCATCTCACCTGTGTGTGAAGCGGTGTGCTGTTGTTTCCGGTGTCTGCTGGCGTTGTGATTAAACGGTTATTATGGCCGGAAAAACAAAGAAAAGATTGATGACTACAGATGATGAAAGTGAAAGTGAAAGTGAAACTTAAATGAGGTCCAAAAACACACCTGCAATTACCGATTATCGCCATAGGTGTCGTGAAAGACAACAAAATGAAAATCTTCGAGATTACAACTTACAAGTTATCCAGGAGATTCATGCTGTTATCATGGAAATATATCTTTAAAATGCTGATTAACAATGTGGGAAAATACTTCCAAAACCAGCTCACAGCCTCCACTTCTCATCTATAATCTACCACTGTGACTGTGCTGTGTCTGCCTCATTATCAGCTAAACTCTTCCTTTCTTGCCGTCCAACTCCCAGCTCTCTTTCCAGCAAAAAGACAACAGTCTCCATCTTGGATGACATCGGCAGCATGTTTGACGACTTGGCAGACCAACTGGATGCAATGCTCGACTGATCTCCTGCCCACGCCTCATCTCCAGCGAGCCCTTTCCCTCTCCCTCATCATGTGTAGGTGTTTCAAGAAAACTCTCCCAAGGCTCGATGCTGGCGCTCCTGAGAGTGTGTGTGTGTGTGTGCGTGTGTTTGAGTGAGCGCTTCTCATGTAGCCTTGTACAGCATACTGAGGAGGGAGTCCTCTTCGTCTGGTGCGGTAGCTCTAGTACGCCTCCCGATGCGAGGAGGCCGCTCCCACACAACCTCTAAACCTCTGCAGCCCAGCGAGTCGCCGCCGCCGCCGCCCAGCCTCAGATTGGCTGCGTGGACCGAGAAGCACAATCATTTTCCTCATCCTTTTATCTCTACAGACTCTGGCTAGGACAGAGACGTTAACTCAGTCTGACAGGGAGACAGACGGATAAGCATATTGCTTGCAAAAATAAGCACATAAACTGACAGACAGGCAGATAGATAGCTAGATAGATAGACAAGACGCATACAGATGAGATACCGGAGAGAATTTTTAAAAGCACATGGAAAGACGGGCCGCTTTCTGAGTCTGTCTCACTCCTGCGATGCATTTTTCCAGATGAATCGTAGCCTCTATTTCTCTTCTGTATGAGTGGAGGATTGTGGTTAGCCGGACTTCCTGACCTGTGTGTTGTCTCTCTCCATGTTGTTGTTGTTGCTGTTGTTGTTATCGTTGCCGTTGTTGTCGTTACGAGTGTGTGTAGTCCCTGCTGATGCTCATGTCAATGTCCTCCCACTCGTACAGTAGTTATTCTAATGATGAGAACGACGATATAGATGTGTGTCCATGAGTTTTTGAGACACTCACACACACGCATATACACACACACAAATACATTGGTTGTAATCTCGCTGGTGTTCTGCTTTGTTGGTGTTTAGCTCCATCTATGGAGGTTTGCTTGGAAATGAATCTACACATCTACACACACACATTTACATGCAAAGACACATTATATACAAGCACACTCATGCGGTGTATCCCTTTGTCCTGCTGCAGTGAACAGTGTTTTTAAAAGATAATCCTATATTTCAATGCTTTATATAGTACATCCAGTATACATACATAGAGTTTATAATATACCTGGGTATTTGAGCTGTTAGAGCTCCCTCTAGTGTTGGTTAGTGAAACTGCCTCTAATCTGCCCACCTTCCATCTTGTCTCCCCTCCCTTTTTATCTCCCTCTGTGTCCTTTCTGTTAACTCTGCATCTCTCTGTGCCTTGGTAGTGTTCTTTCATATATTCAAAATTAATATTTTTTTGTCTCTTTTTTTCTTGATTTCCACTCACAAATTTTTTTTTTTTTCTGGTTCCTTACAAACCCCTCGCTCCTTGTGTATATGTGTGATGTCAAAAGTAGCTTATAGGTTGAGTTGTGAGTCCTGTATGATCCCTAAAATCAATCCCCCTGTCTGCAGTCCTCCTGTAACCATTGAGAAGCCTTGTACGAGCCCACATAAGCCCCCCCTGTAAGCTGTAATAAATTGGCTCTGCTCCCTCCTCGGCTCCCCAGTTTTCAGTGGTCCCCCATGTAGGCCAGACAGTGGATCAACCACCAGTGTTCATCCCAATGAAGAGTCCACTTGTATTTTTATGCTCTTTGAAAACAAAGATATATTTGAGAGACAGATGGTTCTATGTGAATAATAATAATAATAATAATAATAATAATAATAATAATAATGATAATTATTATAAACACTGAATTGAGGTGAGCTGATTGAGCCTGTACATTTATGGTTGAGTTCTGGATGTGTTGTGACGGCTGTTGTGCCATGGTTGGGTTTAGGTTGTGTTTCTGCTGTGACGATGCATTCCTGTACAGCTGTGATCAGAATAAATGTATAAATTAAACCTTACACGACTCTTTAAGTGTGGTTCTTTTAGGTCTCATTTGATAAGGAATTGTTTGATATGAGTTTCATGTGAATGACACTTCTGGGAAGGCTTTCCACAACATGTTGGAACCTGGATGCAGAGATTTCAGCCACATTTGGTTTGGTGAGATTGGGTTGGCTACTGATGTTGGTGTGATAAGGTCCAGTTGAAACAAGAAAGAGCCTTCCCCCACACTGTTGCTACAAACGTCTCTTTCAGGGCCGTAGCCACTTTTGCAGACAGCAGGATCATGGGATTTGGGGGGTTAAATGACATGAGGAGTTTACACTCTACAAATATTACATATAATGGGATTTTTCAAGATAGTTTTGATAGCATTAATCAAAAACTACATAAATTAAAAGAGATTTATCTCTTTACCAGAATTACATGTACTGCAGTGTAGAGAAGGCTTTGAAACAACTATAATGTACTGAGATAAAAAAAATTACAGAAAATAGATAAGTAAAAAAACATTTTTTGAAATCCTCAGAAAATTGTACAGGGTTTGGTTGGTGGCTAGTCTCTGCTGGGAGACTCTGAACTCAGGACCTCAGTATTTCTGCAGCCCTGCTCACTTTTGTCTCAGATATGATTGTGAGCTGTAGCACTAAGATTTATCTTAACTGGAACTAAAACTAAACCACGAAAACACTGCTCCAGATCAAACGTATGTGGGCAGGGTGTCCACATTTTTTGCACCAGCATTAAGTGGATGATATGTAAATAATAACTGTATTCTGTGATGTAGAAATAAAGCACTTTAGGTATATTTAGAAAGTGTCATCATAATATTGCATATCCTGCAGACTTGTTGCAATGTTCTGCAACAACCAAGTTGACGGAGTTAACGCCTACAAGCATTTTCTTTTTCATGAAATCTGTAGGCAATAATAAGGGAATGTAAGGCAATAGGCCAATATATACATATAATGTTGTTTTATATTATAAAAATATAAATATTACTAAAAATACCAGACTCATTTGGTTGTTTACCCCGTGATATAACTTATGGCATTGTTTTCAGAGAGGGGTTTATATATATTTTATATTTGTGTGTCAACAGAGACAGCATGTAAAAGGGCTGTCTGCATTTAACAGCAGCAAAGCTCTCTAGAAATGTAAGACAATTCAATGAAGCTGATTTGGCTGAAGTAAAACCCTGACTGGATGTTTTAACTGCAGGTGCATGTTCAGGTTCAGGGTTTCAAAGTCATCCAGATCAGTGATCCTGCTTCTTGAGACAAAAAAACTCTCTACATGTTTGTAAAAGAGTTGAAAATGCTGCTGGGATTTCTTTAGTTCACTTTATAAGCAGATTCGTTATGTATTTCTGTACTGGCTTGAAAAAATATTAACACCTCCCTATTTTAACCAGCATAAAATGAGTATTATGTCGTTGGCATTCAAAAACTACAACTCCCATGAGGCTTTGACACCGCCTCTGCGTGTAAGGCTCTTGGGAGATGTTGTTGTTCAATGCTAATAAAATCGTCGCTGTTTTATCTTTGTTTAAATGACTAGTTGTTCAGATAGTATTGTCGGGTACATTAATGAAGGGGCGAGCAACAAATAATGTCCAGAGAATCACATAAACACGTCTCCGCTTTTCAGAAAGTCCGACGAAGCTAGCTGGCTATTTAACTAGCTACCTAGCTAGCGTAGAAAGGGGAGGGGCTTCGGATTTCCGTTGGACGGAAGCCGTTTAGTAAATGAACCTCCTCCGGTTCATCAGTCCTCCACTGGCAGCGCGGCAGAAGAGATGAGCCGTTGGTGCCTTTTTCAGTGTTTCCTCCAAACTTCACCTCGTGGCTGCAGAGATGACCCGAGCGGGCCAGTCTGTGTGAAAGAAGCCAAACCGGTGAGCAGAGAGAAGAAGTCAAACAGGTGAGTTTTATTAAATTGTGACCAAAGTCACCATGTTGGTCTGAACAGTAACACGTGGCTGGTCTGCACAGGCCAGACCTACCAGACCAACCTGATCTCCACGTGCTCTTTCCACCTCTACAACACTAAAATGTGATTTATGTGTTATTTTAATAAGGAACTTTTATCTTGCTTTGATCCACAAAACAAATCTGTCTTAACCACATTGTGTTACCTGAAAAGGTGATGTGTAAATAGCACAAAGCTTTAGAGCTGCAACGATTAATCGAATAGTGGTTGACGGTACACTAATCAACTATTTTGATAATCAACTAATCGTTATTTTTTCCAGCAAAAATTTGATTGTTCCAGGTTCTCAAATGTTAAAGTTTTCCACTTTTCTTGGTTTTGCATTCTAATTAATTGAATATTTTTGGGATTTGGCTTTTGGTCAGACAAACCAAGATATTTGATGAGGTCATCACATATTGTGATTTTTCTAATGTTTTGTAAACCAAACGACTAATTCATTAATTGAGAGAATAATCAGCAGATTAGGCTAATGGATAACAAAAATAATCGTTAGATGCAGCCCTACTAAGCTTTACTCAACTCTTGTGTTCTACCTGCTGGTAGGTTTAGGCATGGGAGATTAAGACCTTTGGGAACAGTATAAGTAACAGCTCAAAGGTCCTCCTAATGTCCAAGTTATTGTGTAGGAATGAAATATTGAAATGGATGAAATAATGTTACAACTGGTGCAGCTGGAATTTATTCATGAGCCTTGATTTTCTCTTTTCAGCAAGTCCCATGGAGGCACGCTGGAGTCGTGGCCTTGATGAGACGAAGAAGCTCAATGACTTGAAGATCGCTCTCACTGGATAAGAGCAGATGTAAGAATCTGCATCACAACCCCCCCCAACACACACACTTTGATATATCAAAAGATGACCATAGATATGACATAAAACCCAGTTTACCATGTGATCTTTACGAATGTGTTTCACAGCCAGTAATGCTACACTGACTTTTCCTGCACCTCTTATGAGAGCTCCTCAATTTAACTCTCATCTGAGGCGCCGTTATTTAAAAATTCAAAGCATCTTCACTGTGATTAAAATGTTCGCTTGTAATCATTTTTTTTAAATTTTCCTTTCCCTTCACAGTTGAAGCTGGTCCAGGTGAGGCTGAAGGATGGACGTTACCCGTTCAACACTCAAGGATGAGTGCAGAGATTAAAGTTGAACGCCCCGTCGGGTGTGAGAGCTGGTGAGTTCATATTTTAGCACGTGGAACAGTTTCAGCCGATGATGACAAACTAAAATTTACTTTTCTGACACCTACTATGAGAGCTGAACTCCAGCTCCTGATTCTAACTTTATTCTGAGGCTCCAATATTAGTGTATCAGTGCAGTCTTCACCTCAGACTTGGCACTTTCCATAACTTTATCTGCTTACGTTCTCTTACAGGTAAGAATGAGAAGAGCTGGCTGGACGAAGATCCTAAGATTTAAGATCTTGCTGGGTGTGAGAGCCGGTGAGTCGATACAGCACGTCGGCATTTAAATAACTTTTAGCCGGTGATGACAAACTAAAATAAACTTTTCTGACACCTACTATGAGAGCTGAACTCCAGCTCCTGATTCTACCTTTATTCTGAGGCTCCAATATTAGTGTATCAGTGCAGTCTTCACCTCAGACTTGTCGCTTTTCCATAACTTTATCTGCTTACGTTCTCTTACAGGTAAGAATGAGAAGAGCTGGCTGGACGAAGATCCTAAGATTTAAGATCTTACTGACCAGGATGTCGCTGGGTGTGAGAGCTGGTGAGTCGATACAGCACGTCGGCATTTAAATAACTTCTAGCCTGTGATGACAAACTAAAATAAACTTTTCTGACACCTACTATGAGAGCTGAACTCCAGCTCCTGATTCTACCTTTTTTCTGAGGCTCCTACAGCAGACGTACGTACACATGAAGTTTCTTCATGTGAATTAAAACTGAGCTGCTCTCTTTCACAGGCTGATTCATGACCCAACAAATGATCCTGCTGATGAAGGACAGCAGGCGATCCAGTTTATTTTAAAGGTACATCTGTGTGTATACGTTGCACATGTGTGTTACAGCCAGTGATGATTAATAAATAATTTTCTGACACCTCGTATGAGAGCTGCTTGCTCCTGATTCTAACTTTTATCTGAGGCTACAAACGATCATATTTCTGTTGGTCCGTCACAGATTGTTCTTGTCTGATCTGCGTTCGTCTCTTTCAGGCGCCCGAACGCTTGATTCAGATGTCGTCACCGGACAGAAAACTGCTGCTCATGAGCTGAAAGAACAAACCTGAATGAAGAAACTACAATTTTAAATAATGGAGTCATCATATCATGTTGAAGCGGTTGCATCAAACTGTCAAATGGTATTTGTTGAATAAACAGTAACTCTGTTAACTTGTTTGAATGTTCTTTTTGTAATGTTACTGGGAAACTTTGGTAACTTTTGGTGTGTTAGTGTGTTTTTGCCCACAAGTCCATACAACCATAATGTGACTGACAAAGGCAGTAGGTTTGCTTGCCAGAAAAGATTTGTACTTAAAGGTGGGAATTTAATAAGTTTTCATATATTAACTAAGTTAATTTTCACCTTCTCTGTTAGAGGGACACACCAGCAGTAGACCTGTTCCTCACCACTTTAGATGTGTGAGAAGCGCACATTCTACATAACTGAAGAGTTGAAAAGAGTAAAAATGTTTCTCAAAAAGTCATAGTTGAAATTAGAGGGCTGCTCTGTTCAACATTACCGGTGTAAAACACATTTAACAGCGGAGTCGAGGGTCTAAGGACAGAGGGTGTTGTATGCTGTGCAGATTGTAAAGCCCTTGAGGCGAGTTGTGACACTGGGCTATATAAATAAAAAATATTAATATTATTAGCCCCTATTCTAAAACACTGGTCAATCAATGTGGGAGGAATAGCAGCTTCCAATCTTGTATTTTGACCCTTTTGTTGACATTTGGATCCAGATGTTGCCATTTTGAATTGTGTTTGAAAGCAGTGGAGACCTACAGAATAAACACCACCAAATAAAACCTGCATTTAAATTGAAGATGGACCTGAGAGATATTTCAACCCTCCCAGACACACTTTATGTTGTTTGCACAGCTCGGCACCAAAGCAGATGTAACACTGACGAGGAACCCAAGATAAAAGATGATAAATCCTCATCTTATACAAAGTTTTATCTCATCTCAGACTTGTCTTGTGACTTGCTGGATGAGAAAAAGAAACTAGCATATGGAAATCAGAGTTCCATAATTGCGCTCATTTCTGGTCTTGGACCTCACACCTCTCATTTCACTGGGAGTCTCTGGGGTATTAACACAGAAACCAACATCAGCTCCGGTCATCTGAATAGAAAATTAACTCCAGGCTTGTTTTCCCGTCGGAGCGCGTCCTCATTTGCGTGTTTCTTGCCCCAGTGCGTGTCCGGATTTCCATACAGGTGCATCCTCGGCTCCAGCCCTCGTTTGACTGTCAAACCAGGCGGCGGGGCTTCTTTTCTCCGCCCTGCGCATCCCGCATCCAGTCGCTACCAGAGAGGAGCGCAGGGGAGTGCCCTGCGCCGCGGACAGCCGACACACACAGCCTCCTCCTACTCCTCCTCCTCCTCCTCTTCTTCCTCTTCCTCTTGCACTGAAGCCGGACTCCTCTGCCGGGGAAACTCCACCGACTCTCAGCTGTTATTGTCGCTGTCAAAGCCCCGTCTGCATCCTCCATCAGCCGGCTGCACGCAAAATCGACCAGCGGTCCTCTCCGGTAGGCCTGACGGTAAGAGCGGCTGTTTGTGCGGGGGGGTTTATGCGTTTCCATGCGCAAATAATCACGATACATCTGCGTTTGAACTGCTGTTTTGATGTTTTATGTGCACAGTGAGCATCTGCACTCGCTTTATCCTCCTACACTCTGATGTTTGTGTCAAAAGCGACTTAATTTACTGTAAATTTGTGGATGAGCAGCCTGAAATATCCCTGATTTCTGAGTGATGGAGACTGATGTCACTGGAACACATCGGGAGGATATTATAATTAAATGATGAAGGCCTTTTCATGGAACAGCTGGCTCCAGCAGGATGGATGCTGGTGGAGGAAACCGGGCAGCCGACTTACTTAGAGCCATTAAAGAGATGAAGAGGATGAGAGAGGAGGAGGAGGGGGAGGGGGAGGGGGAGGAGGAGGGGGAGACAGTTTCCAGTAGAGAGGACTAAACTGATCCATGGTCGGTCTGAACCCTCATCTGGGCTCTCTCTCTCTCTCTCTCTCTCTCTCTCTCTCTCCCTGCTGTAATGTGGCCTGTGGCAGGGTGGGGCAGAATTTACAATAAGTAGAAATAAAAGGCAGCAAACAGCCGGAGTACTTTGTTGGATTGGAGGAGCCAGAGATGTAAAAATAAAGTCCACTTCCTCCAGTACTGTACTCAAGTTGAGTATAAATACCTTGAGATTGTACTTGAGTATTTTGAGATGGTGCCACTTGATAGTTTTACTATAAATTTATGTGACAGCTACAGTAACTTTGCTTTTTAAAGAAAGAAATACATCAAAACAAAGCGCATTTCCTCTGCTGCTGTGCTTTCGAGGTATTTATACTTTGCGCATTACTTCTACTCTGCTACATTTATCTGACAGTTACTAGTTACTCTTACATACATATATATATATGTACGTATATATACAGTAAGTGTACACTCAGTTGCCAGTTTATTAGGTGCACCAACACTAATGCAGTCTAATTCAACAGTCCTTTAATGTTTTTGTTGAAACTGTTTATACAGAGAGGTGTTTCTGTCGTTTAGTCTATCCTTATTGAAATAAATGTGGTGGACAAAATAATAGAAACACCTGTCAATATGACGCATTACCGTTCAACAGCACCACAAACTAAATCCTCCAAAATGACCGTACAGTTGGATCTACAACTGTTTCAATAAAAACTGAACATTAAAACCTTTGTGAAGGATTTATTACTGGATTGTTGTATCAGACTGGATTAGTTTTAGCTAGGTGTACCAAATAAACTGAGTGTTACTTTTGATACCTTTGATACATTTTCCTATTTTACTTTAGTAAAATTTTAAATGACTTAAAAAGGATATTCCTTATTTTTCTTGAGTCAACAAATCCCATGAAACGACCAAAACCACCAATGAACTGATCCTATTAACAAGTGTTGTCTGTGTATCCAAAGCCTGATTCAGTTTATTCCTCTGTGCCATAGAGCTCCTTTGTTGTCAAAAAACTATTAAAAAACACATCAATGAGCCTCACTGTTGAAGTGGCTGACATGTTCCTTCATTACGATGAATACACACACTGTAGTTTATTTTGAGCCGATCCCACAAACACCACCCTGCTGCTGGAAATAGCACCAAATGTGTATTAATCCGCTGGTGAAAATAGTCCCCAAATAAATGCTAAAAGGTACAGCTTTTACAGCAGCTACAACAGTTTTTTAAATTTATATTTATATTTAATATATATATATATATGTGTGGTTGAGAGCCACAGACACGGTGGGGAAGCGGGAAAATATTGAGAGACGGGCTAACATATTGTCGGTTTTGGTATTTTTATGGGAATTGCTGGCAGTAAGAGAAGTTTTATCCTTTAAGTTACACTTTCAACAACTTCTTGCAACTATTACAGTACAGCCAGGGGTAGAAACAAATAAGAGAATGTCCTCCACCAGTAGAAGTACTGACACTTACATGTTACATGTTGTCTCAATGAATAGGTCAACTTGGCATTTTGACAGTAACTATTTCAATATGAATATTTCCTATTAACCACTTCCTCTGCCCTTGAGTGAAACTCTGGCCACCATCTGGTCTTCATAAGGTTTTCTTAGATATTGTTATAAATCCATCAAACAGAGCAGTGGTTCCCACTGATGGGTCACGAGATGTTTTAACAAGAGAGGAAAACTAAAAAATATTTCTGCTCCACAAAGTCACAGAAATAAGCTTTTTCAGACTAACTTCCCTCTTTTTTTTCTTTTGCTTCTTAAGGAAGTATTCGAATAAAGTGAAGAGAAACACAGACATTTGCAACCAGAGATGAGGGGTTGCAAGTAGTCGTTGCTTCATTTTAAGGAGTAAGGCAACCACTGAAATAGAGCAACATCATGATTGTAGAGTGAAGGCAAAACTGCACTTTATTCTGTTCTACTCGTCTTTCAAAAAGTAAAACTTTATCAAGTGAAAGCAGAATGACTGTAACATTTTAATCATTTCAGTCATTTCCATCTAAGTTTTGATGTGACATCTGTGTGTCTGAACTCTTAATCTGCTCGAGCTTCAGTCTGTTGTGTGTTTTTCTTCTGTGTGTGTGTGTGTGTGTGTGTGTGTGTGTGTGTGTGTGTGTCTGTGTGTGTCTGTGCGTGTAAACAGCAGAAGCATCATGGAGGAGTTAGACGTTCCACAGATGAGGAGAGAAGTGGAAAGCCTTCAGTATCAGCTGGCAATCAACAGAGAGAAATCCTCCATCACCGTTACTGAGTGAGTGTGTACTGTCCACACACGCACGCACGCACACACACACACAAGCTTTCTTAAGCATCGGGTATCAGATTCATGCTGACAGTGTGTGTTTTTTGTTTTTCTGTAGGCTGGTGAAGTGGATCGAGGGTTGTGTTTGTGAGGATCCATTTCTGAACCCGGAGCTGATGAGGGCCAACCCCTGGGTGGAGAAGGGCAAGTGTGTGATCCTCTAATGGTCACACACACACACACACACATACATACACACACACACACAAACACAATCACGGATGCATATAAACTAAAGAATCATGCACTCCCACACACAGCCACGCTGCACTAACTCACTTACTTACTTACTTACTCTCTCTCTCTCTCTCTCTCTCCCCCTCTCTCTCTCACACACACACATTATTGCTATTCTCAACTTTATTTATTGGGAGACTCCTGAATGCTTTTAATTTATGTGAAGACTACTGTGTGTGTGTGAGTGTACAGCACTGAGTAGCTTTCTAGAGGCTTGTTTTGATGGACTGCTGAGAAATGTTCAACAACACGTTTTTATTGGCTCTTTACACTGTCAATCAAAATAAAGACTGTTTTGAATTTAACAGCTGGATGTTTTTTGATTTATTCACATGTTTACATTTAACACAGGACAGAGAAATAATGTGTGTGTGTGTTTCGGGGGTTACAGTAGTTCTCTGATGTAGACATTTCGTCTGACAGCGTTGGACATGCCCTCGTTGAACCGGAACCACACGTCACTGTTGCCCACGGCTGTTCCCATAGAAAGAACCGCACACTTCTCACCTACAGACAAACGAAAAGAGCATTGTGGGTATGTTTTTAATACAGTACGGGACTAATTGAAAGAAGAGAGAGGGCCCACTGGTTCTCATCACTAGTGCTGCTCAAAAGATTAGTCACTTAATCGAATAGTTAACTGACAGAAAGGTGATTGAAAACAAGATAAATCATTGTTTAATCTGTTCAATCTCAATTGTTTTCTAAATTAATTGATTGGTCTATAAAATGTCAGTTTTCCAAAGCTCAGTATCCTCAAATTGTCCTCAAATTGCTTGTTTTGTCTGAACCACAAAGATATTCAGTTTCTTATCATAGAAGAGTAAAAAAAACAGCAAATGTTCACATTTCATAATCTGGAACCAGTGAGTTTCGGTCATTTTAGCCTAAGGCGCAGCTTAAACCATTAATAGATTATCAAAAATTGCTACTGATTAATTTGATCAACTAATTGATTCGGCTCTAGTTTAATAATTTAAAGTGGCAAAATAAATTACTTCTCAGATGTGAGGATTTGCAGGCATCTTGTGTGATTAGAAAACCTGAATACTTGAGTGTTTTTTCACTGTTCAGACAAAATAAGCAAATAGAGAACATCAGTTTAGGATCTATTTTCTGACATTTTATAGATTAAACAGTTTATTGAATAATCAATAATGAAAATAATCATTAACTGGAGCTCTATTTAGACCACAAATTGTCCTCTCTGCATTCACATCGCCGTGAGACATTCATTTTGTCATTTTGACCACATGTACTGTGCACGAGCTACACATATATATGAAAATGTCCAGCGTATGCAGAGACCCAAGTGCATGTCCACTCATCACAGAGTGACTTAAGGGACTTAACTCCAATCAGTGCATTAAAAGAAAGTGATGTTCGATCTTCTCCACAGTCTCACTCTGACTGAGGTTCTTGCGGCAGCGTCACGTGTCACAAAAGATTGTTGCCTGAAAAACCGCAGATATATTTCTACAGGGCTCTCACACGCTCGTGCACGTGTGGTGTTTGTTTTGTTTAATGAAACATGTCAAAATTAACAGGAGAGCAAATGATCTCATGTCGCAAATTTGGTGAAACTCCAGCTAATCAACATGGTGATCAGGACACAGGATTTTAGAGCTGTGCCTGTTTTAGTCGACAGTCGTTGTTCCTGTTTTGACCTAAAAACAGCCACAGCTCTGCGTTTCCACCCTCATTACCCTGCAGATCAATTTCAGGAAAGCAGTGCTTTCAGGAAGGTTAGTGATTTTAAAGGGTCCACTTTTAATTGCCACGACCACTGAGCGCTGAATCTGTTACCAACTTAATGAAAATGTACAGTACAGTCGCTTCCAAATATACAGTAATAGAGGCCTTTCACAGAGTATTTGTAAAACACGTTTCTCCTCCACGTTTAAAGGTAGAAGTTGCTGTGGTTGTTACGCTTTATGTTCCTGCAGGATATGAGAAATACTGAATATAAACAAAAGCAATAACTGGGTGTCTATTCCTGGATATTATAAGAAGTCCAAGAGGAACAGTGATATGCTTTTCCAAAGCTGTATGCACTATTTTGAAAATATTTACCCCAGGTGGCCATGCTGAAGGAGAGAGAATAAGCCACTCAATTCTATTCAAGACCTCTGTTGTTTATGCAAATTTGCTATTTTTAGCGTGGAACTGCGATGCATTTGAACACAGCTGTCATGTTTGTTTCCAGTGACACAAAGCTGCCAAACCACAGTAACATCTCTTTCACTTTTTTTTAGGTTTCTGGAGCTACAATGATTAAAGGACTTTTTTCTTAAATGGAGCAATCTAAGTAATTTACGCAGCTTTAAACATTTAACTTACATAAATATAATATGAAGATTGTTTATTCTACTGGCTGGTGTCCAAATATTAGAAGGAGGCTGTAGATCAGGCGTGTCCAGTCTTTGATGTTGTTAACAGAAATATGATATTACCAACATTATGGTGGGAAAATGCAGGTAGCAGTGCTGTTGACAGTCCAGATCTCCTGCCTGCAGTCTGCCACGGGAGCTCTAAATTAGAAGCGTTACGTAACACACATCAGTAATCACCTCTGGTGTGTTTGGACCTGATGTGCCTTGAGGCGTTTTTCCCTAAAGAGACTGTGCTCTCAAAAGGGTTTGTGATAAACGAAGCTACACTAATGTCACACAGTACCTGTGTCTGAGGACGGCTGCGGTCTCTGAGGTTTGGGGGCGACAGCTCGACCAAAGAAATCCACCTCCGGCTGCAGAACACAAACACACAAACACAGAGTGACGAGGATGAAGTTAATCAGGAAGTTTCTAACACACTGTCCTCAACAACGAGGTCAATAACAATGAACAATCACATGAATGCACGCACACACACGCACCACCTCTCATTAGCCTAATTTCCCAGTTTCACCATTAGGGACCATAAACCCAGTGGCTTCTCATTATCCTCATTTCTGCCCTCTAGAGGCTCACGCTCTCATCACTCTATTACTGAACTATTATAACTCTGCAGCACACCCAGAGAGCCTCTGATGTTCAGTGCAAACAGATGCTGGCTGCTCCTCTCTGGCTCCACCTACAGGCATCAACTAACACATACAAGCTCAATACTGGTAGAGAGAGTGTGCTACTTTTCCCTGATCAGCTAGGTGCTCAAATAACCAGAGAACCACCAAAAAAGGCCAAATCTTTGTCAATAATCCAAAGAAAATTGGACGCATGAATGGCGGGCCTCTGAAGACTCATCCTGTAGTAACTTGTAGAAAAAACAGGAGCATTTAAGACCAAAATGTTTTTGGCTTTTTCTACCTAAAGTATATCAAGAAATCTCGAGCAGCAGAACACATCTCCCCTGCAGATTTGAGCAAGTAAGATACACAATGACCCTCCTCCACGCCCACGAATATCCGTGTCATTTTTAGCTGAAAGATTTGCATGTGTATACATGTTGTATCTGTTCTAAGAATGTATTTTAACGAGGTAACAAATCAGGTAAGATTAATGTAAAATATGTGACAAACATCAATATTAAGTGAAATAATACAGGCCTCCAAAAAAGAGAAAGGCTTCAGCAGTTTTAGGCCATGTTTCTGTGTGGATTTACAGATAAATACTGAACTTAAAATCAACAATCAATAAAAAAACAAGTATGCGGATTAGTCTTAAACACGAGCCAAGGGTGCCATGACACACACTTTAAAACACTGTTGTAGTGTATATACTGTTTCCTTGTGCACAAACTCACAGCGAAGCTCAAATGTCCAAATTAAGTAATTATTAAGAAACACATTTTTGACTTGAGAGTGACTGTCAAAATAAATAGATAAAGGTAAAAATAGGTGCATTGATTTAATTCTACTTCATGTGTGGAAAGATGATCAGTTCTAGTCAGATAACATCTTTGCAGTAGCCAACACTGTGCAGGCTGTTACCGTGTCGCAGCAAGGCCGTTGAGAGTCACCCCAATGGAAGCCTTGTGTCAAAATGGGTTGGTTGACTATAGTGCATTTCCAGTAAGTCAGTTAGTGTTGCTGACCTATCTTATCTCATATGACAGCATGAGATTCACTTCCTCGTGCGTGGATAAAAAGCTTGTTCCCACAAGGTAAATCACCAGATTTGTTTACGGTTAGGGTTTAGGGTTGGGATTAGGTATGTGCTGGTTGTGGTCAAAGTTAGGGTGCATCTCCAGGGAATTGATATAAGTCAATGTAAGTCCCCCTAAGTGACGAACACAAGTGTGTGTGTTTGAGTGTCTCACCCTGGTCTCCACTGTGGTCTGTTTCACAATGTTCTCCAGCCTCTGCTGATGGTTCCTGATTGGTTTGGGGCCAGTGCTCTTTTTTTCTTCCTCTTTCTGTATCACACAGACACAGCGGATTATAAATACATTACATTATTAACACACACACACGGTGACCTGATTGTCTACAGGCTGCACTGTATATAACAACCCCACAATCTGTTGGGTGGAACATGTGGTATATCTGAAGTCTCACCACTGCAGGGTTTCGTTGCAGCATCAGTTGCTCGGCTCTCCTCATCTTCTCTTGCTCCATCTCTCTGCTGATGGTTTGTTTGGCCTGATACGTCAGCTGACGACGCGGAGGAAGGCCTGGAAACCTCACCACCTCCTCGACACGCCTGCAAACACACACACTAAGTTAATAGCTCTACATAAACAAACGTTTAAACACAAACACACTTATAACAGCATGAAGCTGACACAGAGGTGAACCCTGTTAGATGACAAACAACATAACAAAAAGCTTCCACTTTTGGTGCCCTGAATCTGTCATTTTCTAAAACCTTAATCCTCTTACAGCTGATCTCCATCACACACACACACACACACACACACACAAGTACGTGCCAGTAAACTCTCTCATTCAACACCTGATGGACCTAAACACAATATAAACAAGATACGTGACCGTGTGAGCTATTTACTGCAAGTTATCACAATAAAATATCAGTGATGTTATCATCAAACTCTGATGAAAGAGGAGCTTGAATGGCTCAACTTCTCCTTTAACACGATGGATTATACAAAGCAGCTAATATTAAGTAGTTTTTAAAAATGTTTACAGTATCTGTTTAGTTGTTAGAGCTGAAAGCACAGACAAACACATCATGTATGATATCCGAATCAATCTTTTACTACAAGTTACATATAATTTAAATCCAAGTTACATTTATTTGACTTTAAGCTACTTACATTTACTTCTATGTTAGTGTTAGATTCATTTTTAACCATAAACACTTTCATTCTCGGATAACAGGATAGTGCAAATATTGCTGCAAATACAGGAGTGACTGTATTCACATATTGTCAGAGCACTGAGAATATTCCACAACAGACCAGAGACAGAAGTTCCACATTAAAGCACATAATGGTTACAGGTTTTAAATGTCTTTTGGCTCCAAAAACAGACTGAAGTGAATTCTTTTCAACTTTCTTACTCTTTTTCTCTGCATGTCTCTGCCTACTTACATCCAAACCAGGCAACATAACAACAACGCATGTAATTCTACCTCAGTCTGACCAATCAACCACAGTGTCCCCCCCCCAAAAAAGAGCAGTCCAATCAAATAATCCTGTTGGGACTGGGTGGGGGGCGTATCCACCGTCTGCGATGTTAAATGTTTATATCCACAATTGTGTTTATCCGTGAGGTATCAGAGAGAGGTGTTGTGGTGAGCTAGAGAGGGCAGGTACAGGAAGGTGTAGATCAGTAGAAGCAGCAGCAGAGCTAAGACTAGAGGCAGGCACCAGTCGTTGGTGACCAGCACCTGGTCACAGCGAGCCTGCAGGAAGGAGCCTCGCTCCTCACCGTGGGCCGGCATGACAGAGACGCACGGCTAGTTATCCCATTCTACCAACACCAGAGTCTCTGCTGTCCTCAGTAGGCACAAAAAATGAAGGTCCAAGATGAACGAATGTCTCCCAAGTTAAAGTGAAGTCTACGTTTGAACCACCATGTGCTCAGTTCTGCTCGCTCCTTTCAGTTTTTGTCTTTTATTTTAAACACCTCAATATTTCAGATTGTCTCCTACTTTCTCTAAACTTCTTTCTTCCTAATTTCACCGCTCTAATAATTCCAACTTCATTCACCCATCCTTTCATCAGTTGGTCCATCCACCTGTACCCCACCGGCGAGGCTAAGCAGCTTGCTACTCTGCTCTCACACCACTAACATCACACACACACACACACACCAGGTGTTAAGGGGATTACTCTCTAAGCCTCCATGCAGAGAGAACCACAGTGTGGACAAGAGCAGTGACCTTCAACACCCCAGAAACACACATGTGCTCTGCATGTGTCCACATGCAGTATACAGTTGAGTGCAGGTGTGTGTGTACTCACGGCTCCAGCATGTATGTGTACTGTCCCTCTGGCGTGCGGTCCTGCCTGTATGAGAGGTTGTATGCCAGCATGGTGTCGATCAGCTCACGCATCTGCTCCTTCTCTCTGGTGCTGAACAGCTGCGGATTCACCTGGAAGAAACACACGATTCAAGATTAACTGCAGTCACTGAAACATTTTACTGACTTTATATGCAATGCATTTAATTTTTCCCCCCCATTTTGTCTTATAAAGTCACACACCACACTTTATACACCAAATGTTTTCAGCTATCTTGCCTTTCTGAGTTTGACAGACCCCCACCCAGCCACCCATTAAGGATTCACAGAAACAAGAACACCTGATGCACATTTGGGCTGAAAATCAAACCTCAACACTTTTTGAGTGTCAACCGAAGTATGTCAAAAGCACCGAGTATCAAAAACTGTCAAGTAACAAAATTAGACTCTTGATCCTGTGTACACACATTTTGATCAGAGAAATTGTGATTAAAATCACAGTTCTGTTAATTTACACTTTATTTCTTTTTAAGTCCTGTGCCGTTTGTTTCAAGACAACATTTAGGAGTTTGTTTACTCTCATCACAAAAAACCCCCAAAACATTTTCACACTTACTACCGCTAGTAGTTTGTAGCTGCAGACACATTTGTTATTATTGCTGCTACTTCTGTCACCATACCAATATTGGTGTTGAGATGAATGAAATTTTTTGCCACATAAACATCAGAAAATTACATTTAAAACAAAAGCAACGCATCTCTCCAGAAAAAAAATTCTCAGAAGAACCCACAGACCTCATTTAACAGATTTCACTATTTTCTATATTTGGTAAAAATACATGTCTTGGTCAATTCATTAGGTTCACCGATACAATTTCATACAATTGTTCTGCCACAAAGAAGATTATAATGTTCAGTTTTTGTTGACACTATCAGAGGTATTAATTCAACTATATGTTTATTACTGAGGTCGTAGTTTGCAGTGTTATTGTACTGGACTGCATTATATTGAAATGTTTTGCCAATATTCTTATGTGCATGCAGTCCAGTTCAACACCACTGAGAACTACAACCTCAATCATAAACATATAGTTAAATGAATAAATCTCTGAAAGTGTCATTCAAAACTTGGTGGAGTTTATCACTTAAGTGGCCACTGAGTGTATATCCCATTAAAACTGGGGACAGCAAGGTCTGTAACGTAAGTAACCAGGAAGTTACTAAATGTTTGAATGCATTGCCACAGAAAAATTAAATTCGCACACTCCATTAGGGTCTATATGAATTTGGGCTTGTATTATTAGCTTGTCTTTACTCGTTTAAGTTAACAGACACATACACAGGTACACTGTACATGCTTTTACATACAGGCCGTAGTTTGGGACAGATGATGTCGAGGAGCAGTGTGAGAACATCCATCGTCAGGCTGAGCTGGCTGATCCTGGTTCTGATGCATGCTGGGATGTCAGCCAACATGGTGGACAAAGCGTTCCTGCAGCTGAGGAGCCGGGAGGAGGCCTGGAGAGGAGACAATCATGACTCAGTTATGATATCTCAAACGATATTATCAAGATTTTCCAGCCTAAAACATCTTATGGATGCGTTTGTTCTTTTTTATCCGTTTTGTTTCTATTGGTCCCTTTTTTTATTTGTCTCTATTTAATATAATTTGCTGTTTCTTCAGTTTTTTTATGTGAAACACTCATGTTTTCATTAAGCTGCTGCACAATAGCGCATGACGTTGATTGGTACCTCGTGCTGGCTGTGGGGATAGCTGATGCGGGGCACGTGTGTGTGGGCAAAGAGGAAGTGGAATGTGACGGACAGGAAGGGCAGGTATCTCATGAGGGAGAAGTTCTGCCCGTGCAGAATCACTTGGTTCAGCCTGTCGGAGAACGACAGCCAGTCCAGAGCCTCACACACACTCTGCAGGTTGGGGTCCCTCACACGCATGGACAGATAATTATCATACAGACCCTGAGGAGAAGAGACAGATGTTTGACCTGATATCAGACCGAAGACATGACATAAATGTTTTACAAAGTATGAATAAATAGCTGAACTGTTCTTTCTGATGGTAGTAAAGCATGGGTCAGTGTTTTCTACATATTTCTACAAGTAAAATATCAGGAAGGAGTGTTCATTACCTGAGAAACCTTTTCATACTCTCCACTAGATAAAGCCAAGTGTAGAATGTGCTGAAACCTCTGAGCTCCACCTCCTGAACCTGGTGCCTCCTCAAACCCCTCACCGATACGTTTCCTGAAAGAACAAATTTGAACATTTAGTCAACATCTAGTTAGTTAAGACCTAAGAAGCCGAGAGATGTAACAGATAAGACAGCAAGGTTGTGGATAAGATTGTATCCCCTTTGATTTGAAGGTGTTACAAGTTGAAATTTGCCACATCTTGCCCTCCACACACAGAATAAACCTGCAGCGCCTTTTTATTGTAGAATTTAATACCTGTTTCACAATCATACCGGCCAAAGAATTAAAGATATCAATGAAAATCAGTAGGGATGATACGGCCTAGAATTATTTACCAAGTGCACGAATTCATTAACATTTATATCACATTTCTGTCAATTTTTCACTGAAGTATACCTGGATAAGCAGCAGAAAATAGATGGATGAATGGATAAATAGATTAACCAATTGAGAAAATAACTAATTAATTTAAGGTCCACATAATTTATATAAGATCAGAGGTCTGGAACAATAAACTGGGTTTTCATCCAGTTTTTGCTAAAAGCACAAAAACATTTTATAACTAACGCTACTGCAGCAGGCTAGAATTTTTTTTTCTTTTTCTTTTTTTTTTGAGGAAACTGTTTTTCATGCAGACAAATTTAGTTTCCAGTTTCCCTGTTGGAGTCCGCAGTAAATGCAAACTTACAAAACAGTCATGGATCCCACTGAACAATGCAGGGACTCTGACCACTGTATTGCAGTAGGAGCACAACAGCATGTAAATCTCTTGGTCTTCTGCAGAAGATTTGCTTCATTTCAAATTTTCTGACTAAACTTAAACTTTGGCTGCCTCTAGTGAATACAGATGTCTCTGAAAAAGGTCTCAGCATCCACCAAATACAGCAAAACATTTAAGATTTTCATGACAAACTCCAAGAAAAACTCAGGACACGCTGTACCGTTTTGTACGGTGTAACTGGAAGATCTCCTGCCACAGGTGGAACAAGCCTTTGTTCTGGTCCTTCTGCCCCACAGAGACACACTGGATGGTCTTGGTGTTCACCTGCTTGTGGCCGCGACCGTGCAGGAACTGTACAGACAACAACACATATTGTGATATAATTATACTGCATAGTACTGAACTGCCCATGCAACAGACAGATGTTGCTTCACAGTGCTGCCACTCACCTGTAGTGTGTTGATGCAGGACCGGATGTCGTTGTCCGTCTTCTCACACAGTGACATCAGAGTGCCCGTGTCTGCCTTCATCCCCTGTCGGAGTGAGATCTGCAAACAAAAACGCAATGTAAACCTGGATTGTTTGTGTGTTCGCAAAGGTCTGTGTTCTCCTGTGTGTGTGACTATATGTGTGTGCGTGACTGTATGTGTGTGTGAGCTGACCTCTGCCAGTCTCTGTGCGAGGCGAGAAGGCTGAGTCTGGGGGAAAGTCAGGAGGAAGGCCTGCTGCCTGAGAGGTCTGAGAGCTGGAACATAACTAAAAGAAAAGAGAGGTGATCAGATGGGGACTGCAAAGAAAACTCAAAATCAACACTAAGATTACAGTAAGACAATTTACATATTTAGCAATTCAAATGACCATACTGCTATACCAAAAATTTCCACTTTGATGCTACTGTTAACACCGCAGTCTCTTACAGGTCGTTGCAGATGCAGATGATTGGTCGAAGCAGGATGGACTCCTTCTTCTTCTTCTTCTTTGCAGTCTCTGCGCCGGCCTCCCCGCCGTGTCCGTCTTTCCTGTTCAGAGTTGCTAACAGAATGTTGATTGCAGCCTGTCGAGCCCCACAGATGAGGAAAAGAAAAAAACATTTATAACAAAGATTGAAGGAGCGCATTAACATTGCAATACCGGTTGTTTTTTTACTGATTGTGAAGTGTCCAGGACGTACCGAAGGCGCTCCATCGATCTCATCAATAATGAGGCAGTTCGGCCTCTCGTTGGCTCCTAAAACTGACTTCATCTGCGTCGCCGTGTCGATGCGTTTCTGGAACACCTCTGCACTGCGGTCATCACTGCAAAAACATCAACAGTACCACTGAGGTCACGACAGGAGAATTACTGTAAACCTCATTTTTATGATTTACTGCCATGATTAGATCCGTTTGTCTCACCTGGCATTGATTTCCACCACATTGTACCCAGCATGCTTTGCTATGATATGAGCCAGGGTGGTCTTCCCCAAACCTGGAGGACCAGACAACAACGCCACCTAGAGAAAGACCAAAATAAATCATATCTTGTATAACAACTAAAGGTCATTAAACTGAAACTGTACTGACATGAGTACGCAGGTGTGTCTACCTTGAATTTGGGTCGTTTGTACTGGTCCAGTTCAGCTTCCAGTAGCTCCTCCATCACCTCAATCTTGCTCTTGAAGCGGTTTGGGTTCTGATTGGCTTGATTGGGTTTGAATGAGTTCTGGTTGGGAGCCTGTCTGTCAGGCCGGGTAGGGCGGGACTTCCTCTCTCTCCCGAACACAACAGTGTCCCAAAGTTTCAACCACTTGAGCAGACAGCGGTTCGTAAACTACGATGAAACAGACACACACAACTGGCATCAGTGTACGACGCTTGGACTTATCATTCACTTACAGTACGTAAACGTGGGCGATGAGTTATACAGAAACACTAAACATCACTTACATCATCACTGAGAAGTTCTGTGTAGTGTCGGGGAGAGAATCTGTCCACCCAGAGTCGAGAGGTTCGGCCCTCTGTGTCTTCAGGGTCATCGTTCTCTTCGTCTTCTCTGCTTTCAGGCTCAGCAAACACATCGTTCACACTATGAAACAAATTCAAAAAGAAAAAATTAAAAATCACGTACTGCATATAATCAGGCTTTTGATGTGTGCATGTGTGAGAGAGACAGGTGGTGAGTTACCTGGCCAGCACCTCTGTGAGACGCTGAGATTCCTCCATAACCTGTTGGTGACGCTGCATTATTTCAAAGAAAGAGAAGAAATGTAACAAAATTCTGCATCTCAACAGCCTCAGAGTTCACTCACACAAACACAGTTCACAAAATACGTCCATCTGATGATACATTCCTGTTTCTTGTTGTGCAATTAATTCATGAAATACAGTTTAAAATATACAATATCTAAAATACATCCTACAGGTACATCCACAAATAAAGGGAATTACTGTTTGTAAACACAAAAGTATTTCAGTGCTGAAGTTATTAGATTAAATCATCACTGTTTTAAACTAATGAATGTATGTATTATTATTTAGAGTTATAGGCTTCTATAATGCAAAAATATCCACATTTGCTCATTATAAGATGAGATTGCTCAGCTAAGTGTATACAGTGTTTTGTATCAGACATACAACGATATAACAGTAATATAACAATGCTTTTTGCACTCAATTTTTTGTTTGAGAATAGTTGTACAATTCTCTCGTAATCAAATGTTTGTATTTAGGGAAACCAATTAAACTGATTAAGTGTGGTTATGTGCAGCTACTTGGCAGATTATACACAAACAACGGTGGCGTGGTCACTCACCCTCTCTGCCTCGTATTCTCTCAACACACCTATCGGCACTGCCAGCAGCCCCAGTGCACCCTGGGAGTTTGGTACCATTCTGGATTCCACTACCTAGAGACACACACACAGGTAAATACAAAGAAATACAGAAATATAACATATATAGGCACAGGACACCAGAGGTGATGCATGCAGCTCAAAACGTCTGTGTAACATTCAACATCGCAGATGAACAACTGCTGAGGAGTTTAACCTTTGTCCCCGTGTCCTCTTTTTGTCTGAGGTAGACCCGACTCCCTGATGAGTCTGTCACACTGATGTACTCTCCCTCTAAAGGAGGTCGCCGGAGCACATGCAGTGATGCCGGCGCCGCTGTGGGAGGTCGCCTTGGCGTCTCTGGGATCGTAGCAAAGCCACTGATATCCAACATGGCTGGGGTCGACCTAAAACACACAAATATGTTCAGAGGTCTGTTGTTCTGAGTATCAAAAGGCTGCAGTTAAAAATGATTTGTTACTTATTGATTTATTTTAAATAAGAGATATATTGTTCAATCTATAAAATGTGAATAATGATCAATGTCCATCACATGGTACAATATGTTATGTCTTTATATTCCCACTTTTTGTCGGAGCAACAATCAAAAATGGTATTGAAATCATATAAAACAGGAAAACAGCAGCAGTTTCGTTTTTTTACTTGATATATTCTTTGAAATATTGGTCTAAAAATATTGGTCTAATTACCAAAATTGTCATCAATCAAATGATTATTTGACTAAATCCTTTCAGTATCGAAACAAGGAGTTCCTGAAAACCACTAGAGTGCCAAAGATAATGTTTTAAGTGCTCAAAAAGCACATCAAAAAGACAAACCTTAAAGGTAAAGAACAAAAAGGTGGTTCAAAACAGAGTCTACAGGGGTGACGTGTCACCAGCTGCAGCTCCTCAGAAGTAGGTGCTTTTGTGTCTCTATAAATAATACACTGCCATGTTTCATCCTTGTGATGTATTGCTTTTAAGTGCCTTTTATTTGTTTGTGAGTATTAAAAAACTGTTTTTTTGCATTAAAATGTCTTCCCATTGCTTATTTTGTGAAACATTTAAGCTTTTTGTGAACCGCCTTATGCAATGTTTATTGGTGGATGTCTCTGCTAAAACTTGCTGTGTGTACAGACAAAATAAAATGTTCCACATTTCCAATAATGCACAAGATATAAAAATAAGTATTATGTATAAAAAGATCTAACGGCTAAAACGTCACCACGTTCCGTAACATCAACTGTTTCCCCTTTCAGCTCACACTGTGTTTAACACCGGTCCATGCATCCCTCCTACCTGACCGTGTGAGAGGGTTCATACTGCTCTGGAGAGGACGGCGGTGTGATGTCATCACTCTGCGACGGGGCTTTGCTCTCTTGAGTCTGCACTGAGTTGAAAAGTCTCTTGGCCACTCCTGCATCCTGCTTCTGCCGCTTCGCCTTCGGGGCTGCAGGGATAAAGTCAGATTTAAGGTACAAACTTACAACATTAAACAAACACAACATGAAGTGTCAGGGTGGACTCACTGATGGGCTGATCATCCAGCAGGTGCTCTACGTCAGAGATGTCGTCTCCTGGACCCTGATTCTGACGTTTCCCTCGCTTGGAAGTGTCCTCTAAGCCATTCAAGCAAAGACATACACATATACTTAATTCTGAAGTCATTAGTTGACAATATTTTTAATAATTAATTAATCTCTAAGTCACTTATTGAGCAAAAATGCCAAACATTCACCGGGTCCATCTTCTCATTTGAGATGCTTTTCTGCTTCATACATTTTTAATACGTTTGTGTTTTGTACTGTTAGTGAGAAAAATGTGATGGTCAAGTTCCACTTCTTTCTTTGTTAGACTAAATGATTAAATAAATAAGTAAAGAACCAATAAATCAATCGCTCCATTATAAAGAGTTTGTCACATATCGTACAAACAATGCAGACAACATCTCACAATAGTCTTGGACTTTACTTTTATAGTCTTCACCGCTTCAATCCTTCGGTCCCAAACAAAGCCTGTCTGCAGCCAAACACAACTTTATTAACAATTCGACTGAAGACCAAAGCGTTTCCAAAGAATATGATATGACATAAATAAACATAAATAAATAAATGTTTTTAATGGCTCATCTGTTCTTCCTCCTGACTGTCGGCCTGTAGCGGCCCCTGATCAATGTACTCCTTAACCCCATGACCAAATATAAACATGTTGAAGCAGAGGTTTTTCCAGTTTTTATTTTACTTTATTTTATTTACTTATTTTTCTTTTCCACTTCTTTTTGTAATGTGTGTCGTCGTTGTTGTTGTTGTTGTTGTTTGGGGTGGTAAGGGTGGAAAATACGAAAAGAAAATAAATAAAAAAATGGTGCCCTGTAAGCCTGGCATTGTGTTTATTGTTCTATCTGCTTTTCACCAATAAAATCTATTTAAAAACATGTGAATAAAACATTTATACATGCTGTCAGACAGTGTGGATTTATTTAATTGTTCCAACCTTAAAGCTACTTACAGGGGAAATTAAAGCAAACTGGATGTTAAGGGGTTAATCATATAATAATGATGCACATTTTTTTTGCCTACTAAAGTGCGAAGTTAGATTTGTCCAAGATTTAAAGAGTTAAAGTGTGAGCTGGCAGATGCACAGTTTAGTATTTTGGACATCAACTAACGTTATAAACTAGACAGTATCTCAGAAACAGATCCGTTTATGACGAAGTTAGGTGGGCGGGGAATTTAATATAAGTTTAAACTCAAGTCAACAAACTGTTTGGGAATCTACATTAAAGTACAGACACTAAAGTGTGTTCGCTGGTTCCTCACCCTCCATCTGAGCCAACACCTCCAGCTCGTCGGCGAACTGGTCCTCGAAGTCGTCCTGTACGTCGAACAGTTCGTCATATTCGTCCATTTCGGCTCGGACAGCTACACGACACGACCAGACACGCGGTGATTTGTTTAGTCTAAACACAAAAACACTCTGAATGATTTAAAATATGTAAATGTTTCCTTCGTTACTGCAGCAGCCGCTCCGATACTGAAGATTTCCCGGCAATTTTTTTGTTGTGAAGTTTTACTTCCGGGTAACGCGAGTCCTCCGTGCTCTGATTGGTTGTTGAAACTTTTCTCGGCTCCCATCATGCACCGCGATCAAAAAAAAAGCACGTTTGGCCTGATGGTGGCGCCACATGAGAGACTTAAATCTTCATAATAAAGGTATGTAATGATAAATTTATTGTATTTTAGCACAGTAATGCCCTTTATCACATTTTACAAGATACTTTATTTCATGTTGTATTTTATTTGACTCTTTTTTTTTTTCACCTTAATCCTCCTGAGACACGGAAGAAAAAAGGTTCTAATATTTAGATTTTTAAAACATAATTTAAGTATTTGGGATGTAAGAAACATATCACAAAAAAAATTCTCACAAATATTATTCATCTATTTTTTATAACATGTCTCTTGTAGTGGACATCTGGTCAATCTTTTCCACAAAAAGTAAATTGCAAGGCAATCAAAGCATCTATTTGGTAATGATAAATTTTCATTTGCTCTGCATTTCTATTTCATTCTTTCTCATTTGACGAATATTGGAAACAAATATGGATCTAAATATGTATGTATGTAAACAAATATCTTTTTGGGAATGTATTCCTCATTCCCACGAGGGCTCACCCCCTCATCCTCACTACTGGACTCCTCTTCAACTTGATGATCTGCACCACACTGTGCCTAGGACAGCGTTTCCTCGGCCAGTAGCAGCTTGGAATCAAAATACTGTCTCTCCCTCAGTCATTTTCAACAAGACCTTTACTGCCTCACTCAGTGCTCTGTTTCATTGTCATGTCCCCCCACACAGGACAAAAATGAATTGCCAGGTCTCAGAAGGTTATACCATATCTCATACTCTATTATTGTATTATATTATATTATACTATATCATGTTTACATTACATTGACCTGCTTCATATTCTATATTATACTTCTATTACGTCTCTATATTAATAAAGACAAACTAGGTTCCATTATTACTTAATCATATCATATATTAGCGTATATACT
>NTHP01000164.1:116067-139000 GCA_003416845.1 Oplegnathus fasciatus
TGCTATCTTCTAAGCTGTGTATCAGATCCAGATGTAAATACCTGGAAATAAAAGCTGAGATGTTGATCTCTTGTCTCAAACCCAAATGTTTTCAGTCTACAGCAAAAATACAGGAATTGGCCTCACTGTTCCAATACTTTTGGAGGGGAGTGTATATACGTATATATACACACACACATATTAGGTGTTTGCTGTTTACATAGACATGCTGAGTCTGCTGCTATTAATCACACCACTGTCATTTTACCTTGTAATCTTTGTCTCTAAATGCTTGTGTACAGTTTCTATTTTGTACTCTTTCTTATTCTAATTTTTATAGGCTATACCTATATACCCCTGTTATTTATTCTTTTACCTCTTTACTTATCTCTACTTATTGCCGTCATTGTGCTGCTGCAACAACTGCATTCTCCTGCTGGGATTCAATAACGGTTCATCTTATATTATCTTATGTATTTCTCTATGAAGTTTTAATGTTGTATTTTTTCTCGTTAGCTAGACTTGGCTCTCAATTTGCACATTTATATACTGTATTTGAATAAATAATTCCCTTTGTGTGAAGCACTTTGAAAGCACCTACAACAAATCTGTCTTTCTTTAGAAGTTGGACCACTGACACTTGGCTGACTCCATGGGTTTTAGTGTTTTTGTTTAATATCCAACAAGTGTTATTTAAATGTAGGGCAGAAAATGTACTTGTGACCAAATAAAAATATCATTATAGAAAGCTATGGAGATGTGTCTTCATAGATAACTTCATCATCAGACAGTCTGTCTCAATACTGTTCAGATTGAAGAAAAACAATAAAACTCAATAACTACTATAGACTTAAATAAGCTGATTCTATTTGGGATGAGTTTTCCCTTAAAATTTTAACATAATTGTGGTTAAAATGGTTGGATAGAAGAAATATTATTGTTATTCCTCTCCATCTTTAGAGGTTTCCTCAATCTGTGCATCAGAAATATGTTTGTTTGCTTTCGTTTTGTTTCTTTTTACACTTAAATCTTAAATCTTACACTTAAAGCGTAGATTTTCTCAGCAGGTGCCGATGTAGTGAACACACAAAACCTCTGCGGATAACACACAGGGAAACTATACGGAATAAGTGTTTAAAATGTTAGATTTAGTCTGTTTTGATCCGTGGTTTGTCTAAATTCTTGGGTTCCTCCTTGATTTCTGTTGCAGAAGTCCCATATTCAAACCGAGACCCTCACATACACATGACAAGTGAAGCATGTTAATGCGTGCATGCAAACACAAATACATGAACATATACATTAAGCTTGTCTTTGTCCTTCTATTCTGATAACACTTATAATGATATATTACATAGATGTGTCAGCTACTTGTCTTGTGTTTGCCATGCACTGGAGTAAGCAACATTTTGGAATTGTAAATTAAATGTATGTATCATAAGATATTCCCTGTTTAAATTCTTCTAAATGCAAAGTAATTCATGTTAATTCTCTTTTTTTCTCTAAAAGTTTTTGTTGCACACAAAACCGTCGTTCATCTTAAGCTTTTACATTTTGTTCTGTATGTGTGCCTGTGAGATTAATGATGATGTGTGTGTGTGACGTCAGGGTGTCTCTGTCACCACCATCTGCTCCTTACAGCAGACAAACACTGACCAGCAGTTTGTGTGTGACTCTGAGTTAATTTCACATCAGGGAGCACGAAAGCAAAACTCACTCTGTGTCTCTTCCTCTCGGACTTCTCGTCCTCTCACGTCGTCGCTCAGTGAAAAGTGTCCAGATGTGTTGAGATGGGGAAAAAAGCATTGATTTTGAGAATACACACACAGCGAGGTGCAGACCAGTGTGTGTGTTTCAGTGCAAGTACATTGATATTAAATGTTTTATTCTCAAAATGTTTTCAGCAACTTCATCAGGGTGGTATCTGAGGATGTTTCCAGTTATTGAAATATGGAGATTTAACCTTTTTTTTTTACCATGATTAAATATTGTCTTGTAAACATTTTCAACCAATTAACAGTGAATATGGTGTATGATAAAACTATTTTGAAAAGATGTAATGTCATAGTAGATAGTAATGTTTTGTATACCTAGTCATTTAAAAGTTACATGACAATTAGGAGGTTTCTATTTTAGAGTGAAATTTACCTTAAAACGTTGATACAAACCCTTCATTTAAGGAGATTTCCCCAAGCTGGTACTTAGAAATATTTCCAAGTACTTCTCAAACTTAAATCTCACACATAATTTCTCAGTGGGGGTTTTGTAATGTCCAACAGGTAGAGAATGTAAAGAAACCAGAGTCTATGATTGAACACGTACCCAGTACTACTCACTCGTCTGTACTTACTGCACGTACAATTTTGAGGTACTTTACTTGAGAATTTCCATTTTATGCTACTTTATACTTCAACTTATCTACATTTTGGAAGACAATATTGAACTTTTTACTCCACTATATTTATTAGATAACTTTAGTGACTAGTTACTTTGCAGATTCAGATTACAAAATAAAAATACAACTATAAATACACTAATAAATTATGGTGTATATGTTAAGCTACCTTGCAGTGGAATTATTTCAAGTAGTTGAAATCAGCTCCACTTTTACCAGCTGCAACATTAAAGTGATGTTTAACACATGAATGCATCAATAATTATAATCCAGTAATATAATATATATCATTCTGAAATGGGCCATTCTGTATAATTAGTACTTTTACTTTTAGTACTTTGATGCTAACACTTTTGTACTTTTACTTAAGTAAGATTTTGAATGCAGGACTTTTACTTGTATAGTATTTCTACCTTTTGGTATTGCTACTTTTACTTAAGTAAAAGTACTTCTTCCAGCACTGCATATATCACTTGCAGTAAAATAGAGCAGATCAGGCGCAATTTTTCAATTTTAAATTATAAAACTCATCCACAATACCAACAAATCTGTTTGATATCTAAGATTATATAATAGGATTGTATTCCAAAACATTATTGGTGTCCATCATCAGCCAGTAATGCAAAAGCACCAATGGATCTATCCTCAAACATTTAATTATTTGAAGAAACGTCTTCAGAAAAGACTCTAAATTGAGTAAAAACTTGTGTCCACACTCATTTTGTAAGATTATTGGAGTAAAATCCTTAATATGGATTTATTGATTCCTTCCTAAAAGTTACTGAATGACACTATAACCAGTTAAGAAACTGTTCCTCTCTCACACACTTTCACTGACTCTACTTAGCACTCACCAGGAGATGTTTGTGTGTTTAGACGCTAATGATTATAAACTTGTCATCGCCAATGATTGACCATCTGTGTGTGTGTGTGTGTGTGTGCATCAGCGTGGACTCTGGTCCACATGAGCATCTGCTGTACTCCACTGCTCACCCACACCTTGCACTCCATTATCCCCTAGCACAGCGTGTGTGTCAGCGCTGCAGGTGCCACATTAAGGTGATGCGTTTAATCATCAATTCCACCAAAGGGACTGCCCTCTTCACACGTACACGAAACACTCAGTCTCAGGCTTTTTCTGCAACAGCTCGTAGTTCAGTTGAGAAGGGACTTTTACCAAAGGGCTGGAGTGTGTGTTTGACTGTGTGTGTGTGTTCAAGTTAGTGAAACTGTTTCTTTTGTTCATATGTTGGAAGAGAAGTGAGCATTTAAAGTCTGGTAGTTTTTAAATTTAAGGGAATGTAATGTGTTCTTCTTGGTGTTTAGGGTGTTTGCAAAGTAGGTCTACAGTGTCAGACTATGAGAGAGGGTTGATGAGACTGACTGCACAGGTGTAAGGGTTAGATTCAACAGGTGTGTGTGTGTGTGTGTGTGTGTGTGTGTGTGTGTGTGTGTGTGTGTGTATGTGTGGCGGTGAGGAAAGAGCAATACAAGAAGCAAACGTGTGTGTTTTTAGTGTATTTTCAAGTGTGTGTGTGTGTGTGAACATTGAGGATGTCTAACTCCACCACCAACTTCTACGCCCTGCCTCAGTCCTTCAGCTTCTCTGACATTATCGTCATAGCAACATACTTTCTCCTCAACCTTGCTGTCGGCATCTGGGTGAGAGTCAGACGTGTGTGCTTATGTGTATGTGTTTTTCTGTTTGTGTGCACTTTCGGGTTATGTGTGTGTGTGTGTAACAGTTTTCTCTGTCAGTCATCATGCAGGGTGAGCAGGAATACTCTGAGCGGATATTTCTTGGCTGGACGGGACATGGCCTGGTGGCCGGTGAGTGTGTGTGTGTGTGCTTGTTTGTGTGTCTCTCATGATCTGCTCTGTAACTCTACTAATTTCTTAGTACTAAGTTGTTTCTGTGGATGAAGGCCAAAGTGAAGTTTCCACAGTAATTCTTGAGATGGTCTGTGTTTTTGATCTGTAGCTGGATGAAGCTTTTTCTGGTGAACTGATCGAGTAGCCGTCCTTGTTTGCAAATATCAGTAAGCCTGGATATGATTGTAAATTAGTGCTACTGATATTTGGCAGCCTTGTTCACAGACAGACAGCTGGTGGGATACACTTGGCAGACTTAGCAAAAATATATATGAATCCTGTTTGCTGGGAGTGTTATTTGTGGATTCCATCTTATGATACTTTACACTTCTTCGCCACTACAGTTCAATATTGTACTTTTTCCTCCATCTGACAGCTAGTTACTTTTCAGATTAAGACTTTACATTAAAAAACATATGACAAGCTTACAAAATACAGTACAATTGAAGATTAAATTAGCCGGTTGTGATCCAGAGTCTGACTGAGTTGTTAGCAGTCCCACCAAAGTGTGATTTCCCCTCTAAACTTCTCAGATTGTTTAATTTAAATAAGTGTTTGAGGCCCAAACAGCTAAAAGAGAAAACAAATGAATGCAAATTTGTTTATCAAAATTTTGTTTCCTGCCCCAGTAATCATCTCATGACCCCCCAGATTTATGTTGTGACCCTTTGAAAGGGGGCCCGACCCTTAATTTGGGAACCACTGGACTAAACTACCTAACTCTAAATGAAGTAGTTAAAACTAACTCCACCGCAACCACACTGTCAGAAATAATGTGCTAAATTTGTACCTTTAGGGGTACAACAACTTGTCACTAGGGTACAGCTGTTGTTCAGCACCTTCCACTTCTTTTTATTTCTTTTATTTCAAGGCTACTCAACCATAGCCTACAAGTTAAAATCTACCTTAAACAAATAAGGAAACAGTAAAACCTTCAAATCTGAAAGTAAAATGAATATTTTACCTAACTTTTTTTGGTATTTGGCCTAACACACACAGTCTCCTGATACTGTACCTTAACATTTAGAAGAAACGGTACATATATGTATGTTTACTGCTTGGGAACACATATGTACCCTTTTGCCCTCAAAAAGGTGCATATAGTTACCTTGAGGTCCAATAATTAGCCTTAAGAGGTACATTAGTGTAGACTGTACCTTGGGGGACAGAAACTGTACCCCTATTTCTGAGGGTGCAGCTACAACAGTGAAATGCTGCTTATTGATGCATCAGTATTAACAGCAATGTAATATATTATAATATCTTATCATTTTTCTTTAGAAAAGGTACTTGATACCTTTTACTGCTAATACTTTAAGTCAGACAATGAATTTCTATATAAACAAACCTATTTTTTCATCTACTTGTATGTATATAATAGTATGTTTATTTTTTACCTATCTTTGCTTTGTGTTCTTGGTGTCAGATTCCTTGTATGTGTTCAAATACTTGGCCAATAAAGCTAATTCTGACTCTGAACTGATCTGCACTTTTACTTGTGACAGAGTAGTTTTATATCGTTGTATTGGTGCTTTTACTTCAGAGATCTGAATACTTCTTCCATCACTACAGATCGGAGCGTCTCTCTTTGCCAGTTCAGAAGGCTCAGGCTTGTTTATTGGTCTGGCTGGGACTGGAGCTGCTGGAGGCATCGCTGTCACCGGCTTTGAATGGAATGTGAGTAGACACACAGACATGCACACGTCCATTCAGTCAACAAAACATTATGAGATGCTAATTAGTCTATTAATAGTAGCTAAACACATTATAGTCTGGAATGAGGCAGAGCTAGCCTGCTAGTCTGTTTACATGTTATTTCTTTTGTGGTGTGTAGCTTTAATAGGGCTGACAAGACAACACATTTTCCTTTTGAATCTAAAAACAACAATTAGCATTGCATAGTTATCTTACCCAATTGCCTCTTTGAACATTGCTGTCTAGACCTCAAATACTTCTGCAGTGTGTATTTGTGTTTTAACTTCCTTCAACAGCTGTTGCAGGCAGCGTGCTGCAGGGGGCAGCAGCAGGTCGTTTTTAAACGCCATCAAGCTGTGTTAGGTGGTGTTCAGTACATGAGGCAGAAGTCAGTCCACAGCAATAGCACAAAGGCTCACACAGGAGCTTGCAGAGCATCTAAAGACATCAAAGTTTTACCTCAGTTTGACCAGAGAGATTTTTCCTCCTGAGGCGGCTGTTGTGGACAATCTGGTCAAACCTCTCTGACCTCTTTCTGTCTCCTTTGTTTTTTTTCTCTCAGGCCACCTATGTGTTGCTGGCTCTGGCCTGGGTATTTGTGCCTGTCTACATCTCCTCAGGGGTTAGTTTGCACACACACACAAACGCATGGGTGACTGTCTGCTTGTCAAGGCTGGTTCAGCAAGTACATTTAGGTGCCAAGACATTCTCCTTACCAACATTCCCCGCCTTGAAAATTCCCCAACAGGGTGTTACAAGACACCACACAAACACACAACAGTCTTCTTATGACAAAGAACATAAATGACTCTATTTGCAGGTACATAATTATATTAAAAACAGGGGAAGTGTGAACAAATCAGACTTGTCCAGTCACAAGCTGCTAAATGGCAGATCATACTGCGCTCCCAAAACCACCCAGAGCTTCTTAAGTTTGTGTAGCTGTGGTGTGTTGAAGACGTCGAATTGTATGTGTTCAGATCGTGACAATGCCGGAGTACCTGGGCCGCCGTTTTGGAGGAGAGAGGATCAGAACCTACCTCGCTGTCCTCTCGCTGCTGTTGTCCATCTTCACAAAGATATCAGTACGACAATGTCACACACGCACAAACACTCAACATTTGGCTGCTCTGGCTTTCCACCATTTAGCAACATCATCTGCTGTGAGGCAGAATCTTTGCTGGCGTTGCTGACAGATGTGTTGTGTTTCTGTCACCAGACTGACCTGTACTCTGGAGCCTTGTTTGTCCAGGTGTGTCTGGGGTGGAACCTCTACCTGTCCACTGTCCTCATGCTGGTGGTCACTGCTCTCTACACTATTGCAGGTACACACATAACTAATGTCATGTTTTTTAGATACATCTGAATGTTGTCAGCTGATATTGACAAGATTAGATTCCCATAAAACACACTCACTTCCTTTCAGGTGGTCTTGCTGCTGTCATCTATACCGACACTCTACAGACATTTGTCATGATCATAGGAGCGATCATCCTAACAATCACTGGTTTGTACAATTATCATAATTTATAAACAAACTGCAGTTATTTTAAGGATTTCATAGTTGGAGTTGTGTGTTCCCGGCTTCACAGCCTTCAACAAGATTGGCGGCTACGGCAACCTGGAGCGTGTGTACAGCATGGCGGTGCCCAGTAAGATCATCCCCAACAGTACCTGCCACCTGCCACGTCAGGACGCCATGCACCTGTTCAGAGACGCCGTCGATGGAGACCTGCCGTGGCCCGGCATGACTCTGGGGCTCACCATACTGGCCACCTGGTACTGGTGCTCTGACCAGGTACATTTATACACTTAACATGTGCATGTGCAGGCAAAGAAGCAGAAACCACCACTACTGCAGATGTGACTTATAATGCAGTTCCTCTAATGGCCACTAGAGGCTTGCCCCAAAAGCCCTCACTGAATTGAAGTGAAGTGGGAAAACTCCTAACCTCTTTCTTAAAATAAATAAAATAATTTAATAATATCAATTAACGATGGGGGCATTTTTTCTAAACTTATTTGTTCATTAAAAAGATACAAATTGAATCATTTTTTAATAGTTGAGTTTTTTTTAATAATTTTGGCAGTTTTTGACCCGCCAACTTAATTCTGGAGAAATCTGAAGACGCAGGCACACAGAAATATCTCCACCTTGGCCTACTGGACTTACTCGAGTCCAGTGGTCTGTTTATACAGCATATTTGGAAATTAAACACAGATAGCACGACCAAAATGTCAGTAAACTGTCCATTGCCTAAAAACTCAAACACAGTGCAGTAAGTAGGGTTGGTCAAAGCTGAACAAGGAAGTTGCTGAAAAATGTGATTAAGAATATGTTTCCAGCACAGTTTTGGTCATTATCTTAGTCTGTGTCTTTGTCTCTCCCAAATAAGTAGCTACTAAATGGACCTTGTGGTGAGACTGTTTTCACTACTGTTTCCAAGGTCAAGAATGAACTTTCAATCTCATTGCAAAATGTGTTGGGTTTTGTTCAAACCACTTGCCCTACCAGACTCCATTCTACTAATGTGGCTGCATCCACAAGTCTCAGCAAAAGAAAAAAAGGTCAAGCTCCACCCTGTTGCCCTGATGATTTTTTGCGCCAAACCCAAACCCCAGGCTTCAAAAATCCCCTCAGAAACCTAAAAGCTACAATTATATTTTTCTGCAGTCTATGAGGCAAAAGCAGACATACTTAAAAATACGTCACTGTCCACGTACACAATCATCAAACTGTTCTGGATAATTTCCAACAGTCTGTCTTTTTATTTACGACATTACCTTTTGGTCCCACATCAGTATTTAAAATTGCATATACACCACTTCTCTACATCTGCACAGGTTATCCAGTACATCTGACAAATATGTGAAAGCAATCAATGCAGTAGCCCTTCCCTCGCACCATCAGTAACCAATCACAGCGGTATCAACACTAGAGCCTGACTCTTATATCAGTGGGGACACACAATCAGCTGATCTTGCATGTCGCAGATATACTGAATCTGTGTAGGTTGGATATGGAAAAACATTACAGCACAAAATTCTGAAAAAGAAAAGCAGTTGAGGTAATTTAGAAATAGGATACAATTATTGTACAATACTGAAGTGCCTACTTTGGTGGAGAAGACAATCACAGCTGAGCAAATTTGGTACGTCTGTGTCTGTTAAGACAGCTTATCATCAACAAAATACCCTGCTTCTAGTAGAAATCTTAGCACAACTCTTTGATAAACAAATTGGAGGGATCGATACTAAAAAAAAAGTCTGTGTTTTGCACATGTTTGTCAACATACAAATGTCGGATATATCTTTATCAAAGCTGATTTCCTCCCAGATATCAGTATCAGCTTCTAAAAGTCTAAACTCTCTTCTCAAGTTGACTAAAAGTGATGTGATTCATTTACAGACAAACCTCTGCAAACCTCTTAAAACATATCAAATCAAATTGCCAGCCCTTGTTGACATAGTTAAAAAATCCCAATTAAATAATTGTACTCATACGTTGAGCCTCAGGGTTTGAAAACAGGAAATGGCATGCATGCTGGAGATAGAGAAGATTCCGCACTGAAGAGTCACTAATTTCTTAGCAGGAAGTCTGCATCAACAATCATCCTCGTGTACCTGTACTACCTAGCATCCTTGTTATTTTGAGACGCTTTCTTCTGTGATGCTCCACCTCGTGCCCTTAAGTGTCTTAAATTGTTCAGTTTTGAGAAAGATACTCCTAGTAACCCTGATGGGTTGGTCGGAGGCTGTGACGAGGCGTGATCCGTCTTCCTGTAACCTGGGCTGTGGCGTCGTGGCGACCGGCCAGAGCGTGTGTCTACGCGCAGCTGAGCCGAATCTGGCTGCAGAGTTTGACCCTGCCAGTAACGGTGTCCTCCAATCACAGGGCCGGCTGCTCGGGTGGGGCGGTGATAACTTCCTGGTTTGGCAATGACTACTTTAGCTCCTCTCAGTCGTGCATCACGACCTGGAGATTTCGAGGTCTGGAACAACTGGACAGAGAGAGGAAGCAGAGAGAGATGAGTAGGACATCATGGAGTCCAGAAGAGTGTTTGTGTGGCTATAGGGGGCTGTAAATCCTCCACTACCCATTTCACACCTGGAGTACCCCAGGGATCAATCCTCGGTCCTTTACTATTCTCTACCTATATGCTCAAATATATTTCAAAAGCATCAAGTCAGTTTCCATTTGTATGCAGATGATTCCTAGATCTTTGAATCCTTTGACTCAAATCATGACGTGAGACTGAGCAGACTACAGGTCTGCCTTACAGAAGTTAAATCAGTACTTCCTTAAGTTATCTGAAGTTGTAAATCAGAAGTTATGATTATAGAATCAGACTCTTCAGTTCAGTCATATTTCCTCACACTTAGGTTCCCTCTCTTCAAACATTAGCAGAAATCTCGGTGTGATATTTGATGATAGTTTGAAATAACATGAACAAAAAGTAACGTCTATAGGAATCAGTGCTAACGTTGGCAAGCCAAGCTAACATGCTTCCACTTTCTGTATGAAAGCTAGTTAGTCTTAACTTAACAGCATAATGGGTCATCCCAAACAGTACATTACCAATGCAATGTGGGCTTGTTGAAAAATGGGGGAAATGTCTTGTATCTACATTCGTAGGCCACAAGGCTATGACCACAAATATGTCAGAAAATACTTATCTTTTGAAATATATTCGCAATTGCTGTAGTATGATTATAGTTTATATTTCTTTACATAATGCAGAGAATTCAAATTTTAGTTTGACTTTAATTTTCAACTTTAATCGCCATGTGAATTCTGTTGTCCAAATCTCCAAAATGTCCAAAATTCATTCTTTTTTATTTGCAAAGCACTGAAACTGTAATCCATGCTTTTATTACATCCTGATTAGACAACTGCAACTCTCTTGATTCCTATCTGGGTCAAAACGACCTATCCAAACTTTAACTGGTTCAGAATGCTGCAGCAAGACTGCTCTGAAGATCCCATAGAAGAGTGTACACCAATTTTAGCGCATTTACAGCTGTTGTCTGTACGTTGTAGAGTCAATTTTTGATTGATTGATTTTTGAAATGATTTTTAAGGCACTTTTTCTATATAAATAAAGTTAGCGATATTGTTGTTATTAATTGTGTTTCTGTATGTGTAGGTGATTGTACAACGGTCCCTGTCTGCTAAGAACATGAGTCATGTGAAAGGAGCATCAATCTTGGCTGCCTATCTGAAGATGCTGCCCTTCATCTTCATCATCCTCCCTGGCATGATCAGCCGAGCTCTCTATCCAGGTGCGTGCACCCACATGTAGGCGGACAGTCACACAAAACACACCTTTTAATTAGGAAAAAGGTATGACATGTTTACTGTAAGCAGGTAGTGGCTTGCTTTGACACCACTGGTGAAACACACCCATTCTAGTAGGATTTGTATAAATGTGTATGTGAGAGAGCGCCTGTGCCTTTCTTCTAACTCTGGAGTATCACTGAACCATGCTGCCAACTTGTTCATGACAGACGTTTTTCCTGGGAACCTCTGCACTTGTTCTTGTCAGTGATTACTCAAGAAACACTGAAAAAGAATTTAAAAGATTAAGACAAGCATTGTGTCAAGATCTACTTGTCAGTGATATAAGTATTTCCATTAATGATCTGTTGATTCTTTTTTCAAATAATTGATTAATCATTTAGTCAACAATACCATTACAATTTCCTAAAGCTCCTAAATGCTAATTTTGTCAAACCAACAGTCCAAAACCAAAATACATTCAATTTATAACAACATAAAACAGAGCGAAAACAGCAAGTTGTCACCACTGAGAAGCTGAAACTCATCATTAAAAGTTACTTAAACTAATGATTGATTAAAATAGTGATTAGTAATACTGATAAATGACTTAAAACATTTATTTCTGGCCATCAATTGTCAATTGATTAAGCAATTGATCGATTAATTGTTTCAACCAAAGGATTAGAAATGTTGACACAATTTATACTGGGTGGTGCTCACCTGTCCTATGTGCCTGTGTGGTGAGGCGTGTGCTTGTCTGCGGAGTTGCTGTGATTGGCGGATGAGGGCAGCGCTGTCCTCTGACTGGCTGGGCTCCCGCAGATCCAGCATGCTCTGGGAGAGGCGGGCCATCATGTTGACCCCGTCTCCTTGGCGATGCCCACGACCTGACCCTGTCGTCACTCCGTTGGTCAATGGGTCTCTTGGCTGGGAACAGTCATAAAACTCCTCTTCGGATGCTGTGGAAGTGCTTGAAGGATCATCATTGGCTGCTCGGTCACATATGACCTTCGTGCTGTCTTGGCTGCCATCTTCGTTGCTACCAGAGTCCACGCCATCGTCCTTTGATGTTATGCGGCCACGGCCCAGCTTCAAGTCATGGTCCATTTTCATCAGAGTGACCTGTGGTTGGCCAGGCTGCTCTGAGGGGGTGGGCTCTATGATTAACTGCAGTGTGCGGCGTTTAGGAACAGGAGGTGCTGCAGCTGGTGGAGTCTCTAAGGTTTGTTTAGCATTGTCTGTTGGCTGTGAATCAGCAGTAACATTGGATGGTGATGTAGGAGCGTGTGCATTCGGTTTGTGTGTGTCTTGTGTTAAAGGTGTGTTTGGCTGCTGAGGGGGCCCTCTGGAATCTGGTGCATCCGTTTGGTCTTTATTCGCAGCTTTGCATGTTTGTTGTTTGACCTGTTTGGTGGTTGGACTCACAGGAGTAGAGGCGTCTGTGCTCGTATTCCCAGGAGGATTTTCTGCTTTTCCTGCAGCGTTTGCATCCTGACCTGAAGTGGCTTTCTCAGACTGTGCCTGTACTGCCAGAGGTGAGCTGAAGCGTATGGCCTGGCTTACCTCAAACCTCTCTGACCTCTGTAAGTGAACCTGATTGGCTCGTTTCTCATCCCTGATGTTGATAAAGCCAATCACGTCACTTGGCGGGTCTGGCTCTGGCCAAGTGGGAAGGTACGGGATCAGGTACGCTTTCTCCAAATTTGCTAATCCCGGATGTATGGGTGGCTCTTCGATAACCCCCCTAAGGCGTCCCTTCATCATTTTTAGCCCAGTGGGATTCTGGGAGTTTGAGTTCTTGTTGCTGGAATTTTGGTCAGAAGAAGTGGCACTTGCGTGGGTTCCTGTGGCAACAAGGGCATATTTGGGATTGATGAGCTTCCTAGCAATAGCAGCTGACACCGGAGCAGGAGCCACCAGAGGGAGCGGGTCAGGGATTGGTTCATCTACCATGGGAACCTTGTTGAGAGACACACCTCTGGACATGAGGTACAGGTCACGAAACTGCAGGTCGAGGGTCTCCACAGCCTGCCCGGAGATCACAGTGATGAGGTTACGGTCCAAACGAGATGAGGACCAGGTGAAGCTGGAATAACACAGACATGGAAACATAAATTCACAGCAGTGACTCCCCTGCTCAGATTTCAAACATTTTTTTCCTACTAAATCTGTCCCTGTTAATGTTTGACATCATCTAAACTCTTTCTTCGACGTCACGACTCCTACTGAGAAAACACAATTTATAGTTTAATCATTACACCAGGCATTTGTACCCTGATATCATGCATAACATTATGCTCTTTAATCTTCTCTTCAACTTCCTGGTGGAACGAATGACACAGTCTGTGAGAGCATCCAGAAATATTGGTAAAAAAAAAAAGTAACTACAGATGACAATAAACTAAAGATCTGTGTGTGTTGAGGTGAAGGTTTATAAGATAAAGGTCTGCATGCTACAGTAATGCTTCGATCCTTGTTGCAGCATGCCCAAGGAAAAAAGGGGAGTATGGGTGTACAATGCCCAGTATATTTTTAATGCCTGATAGGTGTTAAGGTTGGAAATTCTAAACATTGACATATTATCTTATTAAGTTGTTACAGTGAACGGGTTAGCTAACAGTTGCCTATTTACACATCCAGCAGACATGGAGCAACATCAGCATTCATTTGGAGTTGTGTTTCTGGCTATCCAGCAAGTGTTCTCTCTGTTGCTAACTTTGTCTGTCTGCTGTTTGGTGCTGAGCAGGTAGTGTATTGTGAGTTTTTAGAGTTTTTTAAAAGTTTTTTTGTAAAGTTGCCATCCAGAAAACCAAAACAATGAGCTAAAAGATACCAAAATGCTCGGTGGAGCGAAAGGGAACTGCAGAGTCCGGTGATAATTTTCTGTGGGTTCGTCTCTTAGTGCGACCCCCTTTCACATTTTAGTTATTCAACCCATGTTAATATAAAAATATTAACATCAGCGTTAAATTCACAAATGAATGATACACACAGAAATGCACTGGGTCCATGCACAACATACTGTGTACTGCACTGCTCACCTGTATGAACCAGAGATGGCTCTGTCTCCATCTACCAGGAGGAACTTCTGGCTCAGTGATCCACGCACCTTCTGTGCCGACCGTGTGAAGAACTCCACACCTCCACAGCAGCGCACACGCAGAACACACACACACACACACACACACACACACACACACACACACACACACAAAGGGTTAATGCTATGTAAAGAGAGGCTCTTGGGGATTTAGTACCGATGGGAGGAAGGATTTTAGTGAACAAAAGGGACATAAAGGCGACAAGAGCTCAAGAACAGTCTATTAATGCAACCATAACCTTGAGTTTGCTCTACAGGTTAGAGCATGGACTGTATCTATGTATGTGCATGCTTGTATGCCACACCCTGTGGTGTTTGTCTTTGGCCCTGTGATAAGGGTGTGGTTCCAGGCCAAGCGTAACCTCGCAAGTTAACGTTCTGTGCGAAATCTCACAGGAGACACGGCGCATAGGAGTCGTAAACGCTCATAAAAACAGCGCAGATAGTAGATAGGAAAGAAGTTGAGAGAGAGGGGAGGTCTGGCGGTTAGCGCTGTAAGGAAGCAAGAAGGTGAAATGAAAGAGAAACATGTTACAAAAAGTAAAGTGAGAACATGTGTGGTTTATCTAATTGCCTGCAGCACAGACGGGAATGTGCTTAGTGTCTTTCTGGCCTCCAGTCCAAAATATTTATAAAGCCCCCATGAAACATTAAGTGTTTTCTGTTAGTGCCTGGACCAGTTCAACTCAGAGAGGCAAAGAATTACAAAGAAATTCCATCTATGGTGAACAACTAGCTGGTGCATGCACCTTATCAAGGCCTGCAGGCAAAAACCTGTCACACCTACGTCAATCATGTGCCCCACTTTCAAATATTTCCCTTGTATAGTAATATACTTATTACTGAAAAATGAGTCTTTAATGAAAACCTTTAATTTGACATGTTGGAACTGGAGCTTTTTAAAATATACTTTTTTCTATTATCATTAACTTATCAAGAGTAGCCATCTATCCAACTAGCTCATCCCCCAGCTTATCACAACATCATCTGGGAGTGTGTGTGTGTGTGTGTGTGTGTGTGTGTGTATATGCATACCTTTAGGTGTCCACGGTGCATATCAGCTCTGCCACACATGGAAAGAAAGCAGGGGACTGCAGCCATGTCAATGATTATGTACACAGGAACTTTGCGTTTGAAGGCTGCATCCAGAAGGTCTCGAAAGATATCCACATCTGTAAACACATCCATCACCACGGCTATCACCTACACACACACATACAAAAACACACAAACACACACAGGAAACCACAAAGGGTGTTAGTGTTTCCTGGTCTGTGAGGGTGGGTTTGATTTAAGCGACTCTTATCAAGAATACTGTGGCCATTACATCCTAAAAGGAAGCTGGGCACTTATGAGAACTGCTTCTGAAAGGTAAATTAAACCCTCAAAGAAAATGTCTGAATGGTCTGAGCATGGATGTCCCATAAAACTGCAAACAAAGAGTACTTTTCAGAGTGGTGGTAAAGTGTGAAGTGGCTGAACAGTGTGTGTCCTGTGGGTTCAACAGCACAGCAGTACTGGTGACAGCGTGGTACTCTTCACACAGCGCTGTCTATTCACTCTTCACCTGACCCAGTTTAAATTTTAAAACGCTGACAACTCAGTGAATAAGCTGAACAAGAAAAGGTTCTGGAAAAAGCTAGTTAGTGAAGGTTAGAATATATATATATATATATATATATACAGTATATATCACAGATTTCAAATCAATTTTATTGTCATTATACTGAAATATGGTCTTGTCAGTCCTAGAATAAGTTAGAAAAACTAGATGGTAAAAGAAGATAAGTTGTAATAGATTACAGTAAAGCAAAATCATTTAAAAAATACTGCACATACAAACTCTACACAGGGAGTAGTTTGTTGTTAGCTGTGTTCAGTTGAACAGCAGCTTTGGGAGTTGGGTTATTTCCTGAATGTGCTGGCTCTGCAGAGCCGTCCAAGCAGTGAAAAAAAAGTATTTCACTCTGGAACTGAGTCTTAAGTATTTTGTTACTTTTGGGCAAAGCTGGACTACTGCATGTGCATGTGCCAGCATTTATGTATGTGAGAGGTAATGGTGATGTATTGGGTGCTGGCATGTAACATATTCACTGACGTCAGAGCATTTTTTCTCCACTGGCGTGTCAAGATCAGACTTGTTTCATTAAAACTTTGTTGTGTGCATGTGTGAGTGTGGCACATGTCAGAGAAGAAGGTTTGTAAGACGAGACAGAGGCAGATAATGAGACGTAAATGGCCAAAAACATTGACATGAAAAGAAGATCATGTCAGATTATTTTTGGTAGATATGATTTAGCCTTGTGTGTCAGCAGTGTGAGTGGAGAAAACAGCAAAAGGAATCAAAGCTCTGACCAAAACAATGAGTCTTAATCTGTCAGTGATTTAACATAAAACGATACTGAACTAGAAAAACAACGATATGCAACTTAACACAATTAAGTTAGAGCTGCAATTAACGGTTATTTTCACTATCAGTTAATCTGCCCATTATTTTCTCGACTCATCAATCTGTAAAATGCCAAAGAACAGTGAAATATCCCCATTATAATTTCTCTGAACTCATAGTGACATCTTCAAATACTTTGTCCTACCAACAGTCCAAAGCCCAAATATATGTAGCTTACTATCATATATGACAGAGAAAAAATGCAAAAACTGGCACTGGAGAAGCTGGAACCAGAGAACGTTTGGTGTTTCTGATTTTGAAAAACGACTGAAACTATTATAAAAATAGTTGCAGATTAATGCCAATTTTCCTGTCGATCGACTAATCGATTCATAAAGAAAATCATTTCAGCTGTAAACACAATATCCCTGTGATACCTTTGTGAGGTTTATAAAGTTCTTTTCTTCACTGTGTCAGACGAGCACTGCTTTGTAGTTTGTGGTGTTGTGGTGCTGAACTGCATTATACAGTCAGCAGCCAGAAAAATATTAAAACCATGATGTATTGTGTGGGTTCAATAGCACCGTTATAAATAAAACCTTGCTTCAGTTTTTGTTGAGACCATTACTGTGGTTGTTTGCGTGTTGACTCAGTGCTGTGGTACATTTTGAGCCTCTATACTGTGGTGTTTTTGTATTGGATTGTAGTACATTAAAATGTGTTTAGTCAGCCACATTTACATAACTGGAGGAGCCAAATACAAACACCTTACAGTATAATGAAATCCTACACAATCTACACCTCTCTGACACAGTGTTACACAAAGAGAACAAGCAGTTTAACACAGGCTGTTGTGCTGGATTACATTACAGTGTCCAGTGGTTTCTGTTTTCTTTTTACTCTGAGTATGGTGAGGTGTTTCTGTTATTTTCTATGATGGATTTGTTGGAGATCCCCTGAAGTTCATTAACCACTGCATTATAACACCATCATCATCATCACTACCATAATCTTCTTCACTGCCTACCTCCCAGTGGTGGAAAGTTACTAAATACATTTTTGAGGTACTTCTACTTTACTTGACTATTTCCATTTTCTGCTACTTTATACTTCTACTCCTCTACATTTCAGAGGGAAATGTTGCACTTTTTACTTCACTACATTTATTTGATAACTTTACGCAGATTGTGATTAGCAGTGCAACATCTAATTAGGATGTATTATATTACTAGTTATTAATTTTCGGGGGAAAATTCACAAGCTACCCAGCAGAATATATAGTAATTAAATTAGCTCCACCTTTACCAGCTGCAGCATTAAAGTGATGAACACATTAATGCATCAATAATTATTACACAATAATATAATATAGATTATTTTAAAATGAACCATTCTGCATTATGAGTACTTTTTACTCTTGATACTTTAAGTTATGTTTTTATGCTCATACTAAACATTTTGAATACATGACATTAACTAGTAACAGAGTATTTCTACACTGCAGTATTGGTATCTGAGTACTTCTTCCAGCACTGCTACCTTTTGGGCTGATGCAATGCTCTTGCGCACCACCTCCTTGATGTGCGTGTGCCCGTCGGCTGGAGGCTGCGTGTACACGGTCACGCGCGTGACCCCTCGGTATGAAATGGCCTCGGGCCAGCCGAGGTCCAGCTCCGCCACTGAGGCCTCAGACCGGTCTGGCCAGTACTGGAGAGACACCTCGCCGTCTCCTCCTTCTTCTCCGGACCCCGGGGTGAGGTTTCCCGGCCCGGGCGTCTCTGGCTTCTGATGATGCTCGTGTCCAGGCCGGTAGGCCTCCGCTATGTGTGCAATCCGCTCCAGCTCCGGTTCCGAGAGGAACTCCCGGACGCCATTCTCGCGGATGCAGTCCATGAATGCATCGCGGCCCTTGGAGATGAGCGCCTCAACCGCGAGCCGCTGGTCCTCACTGTAGAAAAACTCCGGTTTGCTCTCGCTCACGCGCCAGTTGACGTGGTGATCGTCCAGACACTGGATCTGAGACAACGCCATGACCTCGATATATCCACCGGTCAATAAACCGTTAAGTACTGAAACCGCTCTGACCCAGTTTCCACTCGTCGGTCTGAAGGGTCAAACCTCGGAAAAGTGCGATCTGTCAGTCCGGTCCATCATGTGTCCGCGTGAGCCGGGCCCGTGAGGCGGTGAACTGATCCTCCGGTGGGGACAGAGTCTCATCTGAGGGGAATAAACCGCTAGGACAGTTCCTGAACACGGACTCCGGCTCAGCCCAGGTCTCAGGTTACTACACACTCAGGTGTTGTTGGAACAAAGCTCCCCCGCCCAGCGCCACGCCTTTCACCTGCCGGGGGCCGGGCAGCTGCAGCGGCGGCCCGGTTCAGCTGCTCCAGCCGCGGGGCCCGCAGACATACAGAGGCAGGCGGCTGTCTGTCTGTCCGGGTGAATGAGTGTATGTGAGTGAGTCAGGCTGAAGCGGAACACGTCCTTGAGAAAGAAGTGATTAATCCTTTAAATGTGTCGAAACTGACTCAACTGTTGCGCTGACGACTCTCTTTTCTTTGTTTTTTGACCGCGGCCGTTCGCAGCTGCTCTGAACACAAAAATGGCAACTGTTGAGTTCCCCGAAGCACCAAAAAGTCGTAAACATCACCAACGTGACGCGTTCAAGTCTCCACTTTCACTGGGTCCAAAGTCCACGTCGGTTTTTCCGTTAATTTTCCGTTAAAACGTTCCTCCAGACAGAAAGTTCACCGAGGTCCGGTGTACAGTGCGGAGCTGCCGGCGAGTGTCTGACCCTGGAATTCGGCAACGGAAGCTCTGTCACCGGGGGCAGAAAGGCGGAGTGTCCGGTACCCGGTTAGGAAAGAGAGGCGTTAACTCCACCCTCCTGTCTGGACAAGGGAGAGAAACCCTGTTGTACTTAAACGAACCCAGTATAAGTTTTACTGACACTACGAGACTTTATTGTGTTTTATCTGCTGTGATATAACGACTCTACTTCTCCCTTCATTTAACGCAGTGGTGGAAACTACATTTACTCAAGTTTTGAGCTACTTGTTCTTTACTTGAGTATTTTCATCTTCTGCTACTTTATTCTTAACTACATTTCAGAAGGGAAATATTGTACTTTTTGCTCCACTATTTGATCATTTTAGTTACTTTGCAGATTCAGGTTAATAACACAAAATATGATCAACAAATAAATTAGGATGTATTATCATGAAAACCCAGCAGTATATGTAGTAAAAAATAAGCCTCACCTTTACCAGCAGCAACACTGAAGTAATGTACACATTAATTCATCATTGATTATTATTCAATATTATAATATCCTTAAATGGACCATTCTGCATAATGAGTACTTCTACTTTTGGTATATTTTCATGCTACTACTTTTGTACTTTTACCTCAGTATGAGTCTGAGTGCAGGACTTTTACTTGTAACAGAGTATTTCTACACTGATATTGTTACTTTTACTTAAATAAAAGATTTGAGTACTTTTTCCACCACTGGCTTAACTTGTACAATTATTGTGGTGTTAGTTTGACACTGATTAAAAAAAGAACATTTTAAAGGAAAAATCATATTAAGGTGGAGAATAGTTAGTTGGGCTGATGTCCTATTTAGGAAATGTAGTGCAGATACCAAACTTATTGCTAATCATGTGATTGCTGGTTAGTGATGTGTCACTGTAAAGTCTGCTGGATGTTTAGTGATAAAACAACTAATGAATGTTCGGATCCAGATTAATGTATTTTAAGATTAAAACGAGGTCAAGTTCAGGGTTACGGAGATAGAGAAACAGACAGGTGAGCCTTGTTGTGAGTCTTTGAACTATCTCAAAAATATGTTAAACTGAAAGAGATTAACGTGTCGCAGATCTTTTGAAACCACAGCATAAAGAATGGAGACCACAGCTGAACTCAGGAGAAAATTACTGATAATAACAGTGAGTAACTCCAAGTTTGTAACTTGAGCAGGATCTTGTGTAATATTACATGTACAAGTTACATTTTTTTGGAGCAAAATATTGTAATTTCCTACATTATACAGTAATCATATTCAGTACAAGGAGCAAATGTTGTCATCTGTGGTACGTGATCTGCCCAAGAGGAGCCATTCCTGACCGAGAATGGAATAATAGCATCGAAAAACAATAATCTAGTTTAGCCTCTTTAACTGTAAAATGAGTATAAAGTCTAAAATGACAGTTTTTTAAGAATATGTAACACATCATATTTTGCCCTCTTAAGATAAGATAGAACTTTATTAATCCCGGGGAAGTTGTTGTGCAGCAGTTGCAGTACAAAGTAGGAAAGAGTGCAAATATAAAATATCAATAAACAGATATCCAAAACCCACAAAATCCAAAATATAAACAAAGATAAAAGTGAGAATCATAAGTTGCTTATAACTCAAGTTAAATCAGCTATTTTTGTACTGAAGTAGAATCATACCCCAGCTCCTTTTACCTCTTCATAGGTAGGAATTAGAGGACAGGAACTTGAATTCTGTAGCAGAATACAGTATATATCTCATGTTTCAGACTCTGTAGGATGTGTGGACCCAGAAGAGTGTGTGCGAGTGTGTGGAGCTGAGGTGGGGTGCTCCAACATCGCCTTTCCCAAACTGGTCATCGAACTCATGCCAAGTGGTGAGAATACAGCTCTTATTTTTATTTCTAAATGTGTCAAATGCTTTGATAAGCTTTTTTTCATCCATGTGTGTGTATTACAGGCTTGCGGGGACTTATGATAGCGGTGATGATGGCTGCTCTGATGTCCTCGCTGACCTCCATCTTTAACAGCAGCTCCACACTCTTCACCATGGACATCTGGAAGAAACATCGGCCACGGGCCTCAGAGAGAGAGCTGCTACTGGTCGGCAGGTACGACACTCACAGATGGAGGGTCACACAGGGGGCTTTACTGTCCTTTGGGCAAGGCTTTAAACCCTGGAGGGTGCCAGCCGACCATACACTCTGATCATACTTGTGTTCAGAGAAAGTGAAAGAGATGTACTGTACGTGTTTGTTCCAGGATTGTGACTGTGATCTTGGTGGTGGTGAGTGTGGTGTGGATCCCCATCCTGCAGTCGGCCAATAGCGGTCAGCTGTATGTTTACATCCAGTCAGTGACGAGCTACCTCGCTCCGCCCGTCACTGCTGTCTTCACTCTGGCTGTCTTCTGGAAGAGGACCAACGAGCAGGTAACACACATGCAAGTCCGCCAAGGCTCCATATAACACAGTCAGGGCTGCAACTGACAATTGTTTTCATTTTTGAATTAATTTATTTATAGTTTTTTGTCTGTAAAATAGAGAAAAATGTGCCCACCAAAAGTCTTCAAATGGCTTATTTTGTCTGATCAACAGTCCAAAACCAGAATATAATCAATTCACATTGATATAAAAAAGAGAAAAGCACCAAATCATCATATTTGTGAAGCTGGAACCAGCGAATGTTTGGCATTTTTGCTTGATAAATGATTTAAACAACATTGACAGAATCTGACAATCAATTATCAATTTCTGTCAGTGGAGTAATCCATTAATTGTCTAAGTACAACAGTATTTAGTGATACAAATAAATTGAATTAAATCTCATTCCAAGAATACTTCAAAGACACTAGATATTACTTTTCAACAGTCTCAATATATCCAGACTTACTGTAAAGTTTAATTCATTCTGGACACCAAACTGCTCCTCAGAACTTTCTGGAGTTTTGCAGTTTGCACTGTTTGTCCTGATTCCTCCACTGTACTGGTGTACAGTTTTATTAGCCTCACATGGGATCCAGCTGCCAACACTGCAGTCCGTGTGTGTGTGTGTGTGTGTGTGTGTGTGTGTGTGTGTGTGTGTTACTCACTCCTTTTATGAAGTATATTGTTTATTATTTCCTCTGTAGGAACCGGCATGTAGGCGCTGCTCTTTCACTGTAACAAATGAAAGTGATTGTTTCTGGCTGATAACAGAGTGCAAGTGAGGGAAAGTGTGATTATTAGAAGAGATAAAGGTTAACAGAGAGAGGTAAAAGAGATAACACCGGTGTAGTGAGAATGTGTGTCAGCCCAGAGCTAATAACACACGTGCAAGTAAAGACCAGTCCACTGGATAGTCGGGATTGAATTCGTGTTTTAATAGAGCAAGTCCTGGTTGTGTCCTCTCTCTGCTGACATGCTGTTTAACTACTAAAATAAAGAGGATTTTCAGGCTTAAAGGG
>NTHP01000164.1:140695-160945 GCA_003416845.1 Oplegnathus fasciatus
ATGTGATTGCAATGTCGATCTGTCAGTCGGTCAGTCCACCACTTTGGTCCAGACTGAAATATCTCAACTACTACTGAATTTCACTTTGGTGCAGCCTTTCATTGTTCCCAGAGGATGAATCCTGCTGACTTTTCCTCTAGCGCCACCAGCAGGTTGTCATTTTTAGTTTTTAGTGAAATGTCTCTACAACTATTTGTCACAGTCTGCCCCTGTGTTCCTTCCTCCAGCCACATTCCCATGTACCCAGGTCCCTTAGTTGCCATTCTCCTTCCATCCACCAGATTCCCTCAGACTTTTCCAGTTTCTGCCACTCCCATCTCCCCTGCAAACACCTGTCTGCTATCAGCTCACGTCACCCATCTGCTCACCTGTCTCCACTTCCCTCATCAGCTACACCCCATATATATCAGTCCTGTTGCTTTGTTCTTTGTCAGTTCGTCTGTTTTGTCATGTGCAAACTGTGGTCCCGTGTTACCTGTACCTGCTGATTTGCCTGTAAGCCACCTTACTGACAATAAATCATTCAATCATTTGTCTGCGCTTACAACCTTAACACTACTAGATCAATTCCCGTGGAATTTGGTACATGTCCCCATTAGGATGAACTGTAATGAGTTGATTGCGATTCTGATACCTCAACTTTTCATCTAGCGCCATCATCAGGTCAAACTTGTCAGGTCAGGTCAAATTTTTCCAGTACTTTACCAAATACCTGTAAAGTACAGCCTCAACTGTACCTTGTGTTTAGTGCTAATTATCAACTGTTGGCATGCTAACACACAAAACTAAGATGGTGAACATGGTAAACATTATACCTGCTAAGCATCAGCATGCTAGCAGTGTCATTGTGAGCATGTTAGCATGCTGACATTAGCATTTACCTCAAAGCGCCTAACTAAAGTCTCACAGTGCTGCTACCTGGCATGGCTGTAGCCTCTTTAGCCTTATTTCAACAGTATAACTGACTATATGTTAAAAAACAGTAATTGAAATGCTGTTGAAACGAATCTTATAAGCAACCCAGATGTCTAAAAACTTTAACATTTATACCAAATTTAGCACATTTTTAAAACTATATGCCTCAACGTCTTTAGACCTGCAAAAGACCAAACCCATGCTGAATGTCACAGCCACCCGTTACCATTTCACTTTGTACCTATAAAAAGTTTTTGAGAAGGGTCAATAGCACTGTTACACATAAGGTGCGAGCTTTTTACGTGTTCATATAAACACAGTAAGCGCATCACTGCAGGAATTTAATGGTGTTGACTCATGGGGTCAAAGGGCACACATTACCGCACAGGATGTGTCACACGCTGACTGTAGTCTGAGAACAAACAATGCAGACCTATTTGCATGGGAACATGACGTGTGTAGTCTTTGAACCAGAGCTGCAAATGTTACTCATAAACCCTGTAATTAGTGTCATTATATCAAGCACATGTGGTGTCTTATGACAATGTGATGTGACTATATACGCTTTGAAGTTTTAAGATTTATATGAACCAAAAACAAAAAATCAGACCGTACCACAGCAGCTGGCAACGTGACAACAATAATAACTGTTAACTTAAATGTTTCTTTTTTTACACGTTTACGTGTAAAATAAGAAGTAAGGTAGAGTTACAGATGTTTGCTTTGTGTGCTGTGACAATCTGATGATTTTCGTGTGTGTTAAGTCGAACTGCACTGATCACATTCCTTGCTGGCGGTTGAACAGAGACGGAGACAGAGAGTTATTTGTGTCGCTGCATGTGTGTGTACTTAAGTGAGAAGTGACACGACGATGACAGATTATCATGGTGGGAAAGTGAGAGTGTTACGAGCCGAACACACCCAAGTGTGACCCAAGGACGCTCCAGGAATTATGCTGATACTTTTAGCAGCAGGAAGTTCAGCATATCAACTCAGGAGGACATGTAATGTAACCTGTATGTGTTTATATGTGTGTCTGTGTGCATTCAGGGTGCGTTCTGGGGCCTGATGGTGGGTTTGGTGGTGGGCGTGTGTAGGATGGTGCTGGAGTTTGCCTTCCCGCCTCCCAGATGTGGTGTTGTGGACTCGGCACCTGCAGTGCTGCGTGGCGTCCACTACCTCCATTTCGCCATTCTGCTCTGCGGGCTCACTGCTATCGTGGTTACTATAGTTTCACTGCTCACACCACCGCCCAGCCATGAACAGGTGTGTACACAGAGATACAGTAAATAACAGAACTGTTAGGGAAGTACGCTTATGTACGTATTTTGCTGTTGATACACCTATAATGTTATCTGCTGAAAATAAAAGAAATGCAACTGAGGTAAAGGAACAGGCATTATCTGAAGGTTGGCCTCCATGTTACAAGACAGTCAAAGAGGCCATGCCTATCTAAATCCAAAAGATCAACAATCAAGCACAGAGCAAAACCTTACAGTACAGTAGAACTATTGTTGCACACAATAGAAAGGCATACCAAATGATTCATATTTCAAGTCTTATTAAAGCCGATGACCCATTTGTCATGTCTGACATTACTCTGGCCTGTGTGTGAACTCAGAATGCAAACAAAAATACAAGAGAATTAGCCAAAACTGGAAAACAGGTTATAGATTTGTTTAACTTCCCCTTGTCATATACCCAGTCGCCACATTCATCCTAACCCCCCCCCTTGTTAAGTCAAGTCAAGTCAAGTCAAGTCAGTATTTATTTATAAAGCCCAATATCACAAATCACAATTTGTCTGTACAATCTGCACAGCATACAACACCCTCTGTCCTTAGAATGAGGAAAAACTCCCCCAAAAAAACATTTAACAGGGGGAAAAAATAAATGGCAGAAACCATCAGAAAGAGCAACAGAGGTGGGATCCCTTTCCCAGGACGGACAGACATGCAATAGATGTTGAGTGTGCAGAATAAATCAACAACAAAATCACAATGTATACAATTTGATAATAGAAATGTAAATTGTAGAACAAAAGTGAAGAGGATGGATCCAGGTGGACATCGAGCAACTTCAGGGATTGCCCTAATAAGTAGGACCTGAGCCACACCACCTCCTCTCCACCATGGCCACACAAACACATAAGAGGCAAGCACAGCATTCACACGGATAGAGACATGATAACGTGCAAACTGGAGAGAGAGAGGTCCCAGGACGGCCGATAGTCCAGCAGAGCGACATGAATGCTCATACAACTAATCACAATATGTCAGTACTTTATATCCATTAAAAATGCAGAAGATCTACAGTATTATAGATGTGATTTAGGTGAAGTTTGTTGCATAAAAATGAAATCCATGCTAACTGTGAATGCTCTATGTTATCTAAGATGAAGAATTATTGCCTGAATGAAACATCAAGAATAAAATAGAATCACACATGGAAATAAAACAGAATAATATCACAAAGTTTACGCTTCAGATTGTCGTGACTGTCTTGCAAAAAGTGTGTGAAACTTAACTTGTTAAACTTCCCCTCCACCATGGAAATGAATAAACACAGCTTATTATTAATAGAATAGTCCAACGTTTTTTGGGAAGTGCGCTTATTTGTTTTCTTGGCGAGAGTTAGAAGAAGAGATTGATACCACCCTCATGTCTGTCTGTAAATATGCCTCTACAGCCAGCAGCTGGTTACCATAGCTTAGCATAAAGACCTCTAAAGCTCAAAAATTAACATGTTGTATCTCATCTATATGTGATATTTACCTTTAGAGGTGGTGGTAGGCGGATTTTGTTACCTTTGAAAAGGGCCAGGCTATGTTATACATCAAGGTATTATTATATGTGTGTGTTGGTAAGAAATTGTAAGCAAAACTCCATGGTGGAAAGCATGAAATTAAATAAAGATAATTATAAAACAAAAAAGAAAAGGGCCATGCTAGCTGTTTCCCTCTGTTTCCAGTTTTTGTGCTAAGCTAAGCTAACGGGCTGATGGCTCCAGCTTCATATTTACTGTACAGACATGAGAGTGGAGTCGATCTTCTCATCTAACTCTCTGTAAGAAAGCGAATAAGTGTATTTCCCAAAGTGTCGAACTCTTCCTTTACCTCAGGAATTTGTCCTTATAGACACACATCCAGCTTCTCTACAGTTGAGGTCGTATTTATGCCAAAATGTTGTTACATTTCTGTTTTCTTCTCACCCAGGTGTGTAACCTGACCTGGTGGACTCTGACTGAAGAGCCTCAAAGAGAAATTCCTCTGCAGAAAGTGTCCTCTGTCAGCCACCGTAGCTCCCAGGGTAAGAGTCTGAATATTCACTTGGAATAAAACCAGCCATCATGTGATGAACAGTCATCTATACACACATGCTGCTGTAGTTGCTGTTTGAGTGACTTCTTGTTTCTGCTGTGTGTTTGTGTGATGTTTGCAGGATCTGAGCCAACACGGCGGGTGACATGTGGTCAGGGGGCAGGACTGTGTATCTCAGCGGCACGCCAATCAGAGGAGACTCCAACTCCCAGAGTTCTCAGTGTTAGAGAGAGTGTGTTCTGGTCCAGGTTCTGCTGTGTCAACGCGCTCCTACTGGTCAGCATTAACATTTTTCTCTACGCATACTTTGCCTGAGTAGAGGATCAGATTTAACATCCTGCCTCACCCTCCTGCTGAACTCCTGCCAAACTCTCCAGCATGAACCAGAAACTCTGTCTGCCTGCCAAACAGCCACTGATTTCTCCAGACCCAAGAAGGTGGGGAAGCAAACTGTGATTTTTGTACTGATTTCACACGAAACCTTCAAAATAAAGGGAATGTACTGTATTTCAAATGAATCCTGCAGATGTAGCTTCAGGTGCTGTAAAAGAAAATCACATTTCAAACTGGAAAATAGTGAGAGAGCACATACTGTACCTCCGCCAAGGCTGCACAAACCTCTAAATGTAATATTTTGATAAAAGACAATGCTGAGAATTGTTTGAATCCGCATCTGGATCCACATTTGTATCAAATTACACATAATGATAGATAATCATGGGATACTCACGGCAGGGTTTTTTCATTCAAGTAAGTGCAAAAAGTCATGAAAAAACTTCATCTCCTCCATCTCCTGAACAGCTCAGGCTCAGTGTTGTCTTTTAAAATCACTTAATTAGACATACAGTACATCTACAGATGTGCTTTGATGTTATAATGATTATCTTTGTACTGCTGCCCCACTATAGGCTGTTGGTTTGTTCATAAAACCTCTTATTTGTTGTAACCTAGTTTTAAAGTTTTAGAAGGGTATTGTACAAATTACAATGAAGCTTGTGGCTTGTAACAAGCTAACATGAATGTGCAGTTAGTGCTAAACAAAATATGACATCTAAATAAAAGGGCATCACACGTCATCTTAAATTTAAAGCTTACAAAATATATAGATTATGTAGTGAGAATACATCTATGTGGTTTAGGTTGTATGTGACTTACATAATTCCATTTCCTTTTGAGTCTGTATGTTTAATGGTAGTTATATAGTTATGTTTATGGACTTATGTCTGTCATGTTCTAGTGTTCATTTATGCTATTTAGCTTGTTAATGAATATAAATCAGAATTTCTCAACCTTCTCTGGTCCATGACTGTTTTCAGTCCCCAAATTTTCCAAATGACTCCAGCTATTTTAGGTTTTTATGGTGTCATGTAAATTTAAATATGACACAAGCAGGAGCTCCATATGCATCCAAATTATATAGAAATAATAAAATGTTCACAGCTATTTTATAACTACAAATATATCACAAACATGGCTGAAATGTGCCTGTGATTTCTGCCTTTCTGCTTAACAACAGACTCCCACAAGGGGCAACAATCCCAAGGTTGAGAAACTCTGTTATAATGTGTATGTTGCTGTCCATTTGATTTATTTTTTTTTTTTGGTGAATAGAAAAGTATTCATTAAGAAGTATTAAGAAGTACAGATTGTTGGATGTAAAGAACCTCATGTCAGTCAGAAGACAAAATATCTTGACAACTTGTCCATCAAATGTTTTTTTTCTTGTGATATCTCAAATAAATGTAAAGATATGTGCATCAAAGCTGCAAGTGTTGACCACAAATGAATGCAGGTTAGAGTATTTATAACCAGATAATATCACTCTTTATTTGGCTTCTGTACAGTTTACTTACATTTACTAAAGAGGAGGTTATGGGACATAAACAAGATGGTAAAACAAAGCAAACATAGAGTAAAAGATTTTAAAACAAGCTGTTGGTGAAAGGAGGACATTAGGGCTCACAAGACGGGGGTTCACTCGAGGGCTGCAACAATATTTTCATTATCGATTAATCTGTCAGTTCATTTTTGATTTACTGATTAGTTTGTGAAATGTGAGAAAAATACAAAACCCACAGAACCCAAAGTGACATCTTTGAATTTCCTGTTGTGTCTGACCAACAGTCCAAAAGTCAAAGGTATTCAGTTAATAATGATAAAAGAAAGAGAAAAACAACACATTCTCAAATTTGAGCTTCAGGAACCAGCAAATATTTGGGATTTTTGATTTATACCAGAACTGATTTCAGTGATTAAAGCCCCTGAAAACTTGGTTTCAAGTGTTTAAAGAGTTCTGCACCAACTTACCATTGCACTCACTCTCAGACTCACGATGGACAGTTAAAAACAAAAAACAAGCAAAATAGATGTAGCAGAACCAGATATATCGTCTTTTTAATTCCATGCATTCTTCTTCCTTGTCAACACCTGGCGCCTGCATTACCCACAATGCAGCTCAACCGCAGACACTTTGGTTGAAGATTCGGGTGTGTTATGTCATAATATTTATGACTAAATAAGCAAGAACCAAAGTCAATAAAACCTCTTCAGGTATTTCTTAGAGTTTGACACTCACTCTGGGTGTGGTTTGATCAGATTTCATTCGTACAGAGTCGCATTCAAATGTTGCTAAATCCTGATTGGTGCAAGAATGTGACATCACTTTTTTTTCAAACTGAAACCCCACCCACTTCAAAACAGCGAGGAGAGCACAGAGAAAAACATGTGAAATAATCAAAACTGTACCAGCTGTGGCAGAAAACACTGTTTTCACACAGGCCCCCGAAGCTGATCGAGAAAATTGCTGTCAATTAATTTTCTGTCGATGGACTAATCGATTATTGGATTGTTTCATCACTAGTTCAGTCATCGGATAAGTAAGGTAAGTCACTACAGCCTGACAGGTAAGAGTCAGTGATACCGCCGTGGTACTGAAGGTGCTCAGTTTGATATGGTATCAGTGGTACAGCGGCTGGACGTACTCTGGCGGGAAGACTCCTACTCGGCCTCGACAGCGCCCTCTCCAGGTCAGCGAGCTTGAGCAGTCCAGCAGGTCAATGATGTCACTGCGCAGGAAGTGGAGGTGGGCGGTCTGAGGGGGAGTGTAGTCGCAGAGGGCGTGAGCCAGACGAGGTTTCTACACAAAGACATCAGACAAACAGGTGTGTTTTTAACACAAGCACAAGCTGTTCATGATGAGTAACGGTGCTTCGTGATTCGTCGTACCGCCATAGCTGGTTCAAGCGGACGGGAGGACTCTCTCTCCGGGTGAGAGGGGTGAGAGTAGAGGCGGGCCGAGGGGAGGGACTCCCGAGAGCTGCTTTTGTAAGGGTTGGGATAAGGGTTACGTCCAGGGTGGGCCAGCAGGCGAGGGGATGAGGGAGGGTCTCTGAGGCAGACCACTGACTCCATGGCGATGCTGTGAGTTCTGTAGAAATCCACCAAACGGTTGAGGGAGCAGAACGACTCATCCCAGATGCAGTACTGACCGGCCCCCTCCAGCACGCGGAAATGTTCCACCCGGTCACCATAACTGCAAAATAATAAAGAGGCTAAAACACCTGCTGCTCACCAGCATGTGAAGATGAGAGTTGTGTTGTTCTCAGTGGTGAATGTAACAAAGTACATGTACTCAAGTACTCTACTGAAGTAAAAAATTTGAGGTACTTGTACTTCATGTCACTTTCTACTTCTACTCCCCTACATCTCAGAGGGAAATATTGTACTGTTTACTTCACTGCAATTATAGTATTACTTTACAAATTAAGATTTTTGCACACAAAACATATGAAGAGCTTATAATTAAAAAAAATTAAAAATTAAACTACCCAACAGTATATATAAGTACAGCCGAAAGGATTAATCAATTAGTCGATTGACAGAAAATTAATTGGCATTTTGATAATTATTTGAGTCATTTTTCATGCAAAAATATTTCATGGTTCCAGCTTCACAAATGTGAATATTCGCAGCTTTTCCTTTTAATTATTTTGATAATTTTAATTTCTTTTTAATAATTTTGAGGTTTGGACTGTTGGTTGGACAGAAAGAGCAGTGTGAAGATGTCGCTTTGGGATCTGGGTAATTGTGACGGCATTTTTTACAAGCCAATCAATTGAGAAAATAATCAGCAGATTAATCCATAATGAAAATAATCATTGGTTCTGGTCCGATACAAAATGGTGAAAAATGAGCTCCACCTCAACCAACTACAACAGTAAAATCCTGCGTTTACATTAATGCATGAGTAATAACAATCCAATGATATAATATGTAATAGTATAACAGTCACAGTGCATTAAGTACTTCTACTTTTCATACTTTAAGTACATTTTCCTGATTACACTTACACACTTTTACTTGGGTAACATTTTCAATGCAGGACTTTTACTTGTAGCAGAGTATTTTTACAGTGTGGTATTAGTACTTTTAATTAAGTAAAGGATCTTCCTCTCCCTCTGGTTATTCTTCATTCCTCTGCCTGTTTCTCTGTTCATGAATTCATACAGAGGCTTCCTGCATTCCTCTGTCAGTGTGGGAAATGAGACCACAATCATCTGCGCGTGTGGGTGTTTTTCCAAAACCATCACAGGAGGTTTTCTCACAGGCTATGAAGCTCAAATGTCAACACACACGTGAATAAACACACATCAGTCTGGTCTGAGCAGTTTTCAAAAGCTCACAGCAGTTAAGTAGTTAGTAAGTAGTTTGTCTCAAAGTGATACTGAGCAACTCACTGACATGAACACTAATAAAAGAAACAGGGATTTAGAGAAGAGCTCAAACGATTAGTTGATTAATCGATTAGCTGATAGACAGAAAATAGACTGAGAAACTGAGAATTTGTTGCTTTTCTCTGTTTTATATGAGAGTAAACTGAATATCTTTAGGTTTTAGATTGTTGGCCGGACTGTCACAATCTGCCTCTGCCTCTCCTCTCCAGCCACATTCCCACTTCCCCAGGTCCCATTCTTCACCAGTCCACCAGATGCCCTCAGACATTTCTCCTTGCTTTCCAGATCCTGCCACTTCCATCTGCCCTGCAATCACTGCAATCACCTCATTCACCTCACCTGAGTTTCCCCGCCCACTTTCTCACCTGTTTCCACTTTCTCCCATCAGTCGTGCAGTACTTAACCGGCCCATTCCCATTCATTACTTGCTTGTTCATTTTAGTTGCATTTGTTCCTGTTTTCCTGTGCTCCTGTGTTACCTGCGCCTACCTGCCTGTAAGCCATCATTTTCAATAAATCACTGAACTGCTTCAGCCCTGCCTGCTCTTGTCTGTGTTTGGGTCCTTCCCCTGTTGCCTCATACTCACCCACCATGACACGGACAAAACAAACAATTTGAAGCTGTCACCTTGGTCTTTTTGTGATGGGCTTTTTAATGTTTTCACTACGTTCTGACATTTTATAGATTTGGGCTGCTTTATTTTTATTATTGATTTGAACTGTGGTTTATTTTCTCAATTAACCAATTAATCATTTGGTCTTTTAACTGTGAAAAGACATTTTCCAGTGCCTGAATTGATGCTTTCAGGTGTTTTGTTTTATTGTTTGTTTTACAAGCAGCAAATCCTCACAAATGAGATGCTGAAACCAGAGCAAGTTTGGCAGTTATACAAGAAAAATGGACTAAATGATTAAACAATTGTCAAAATAGTTGCTGATTAATTTTCTGTCAATCAACTAATTGTTCCAGCTGTATTATATATCAAACAATTAATTGATTTATTGAAATAATCTATTACTATTGTATATCAACTATGATACATATTTCATCATATCGGTTTTTCTTATGAAAAGTGCATCACAGTACTTTCCACCATGAAAACACTTCCTTTATTATAAGAGGGGGAGGTGTACTGAGCTGTAGCTTCAGCTGACACCTTTTGTACATAATCTTTTATATTGTGGTGTTTTCTACTGTACTGTTCTGTTGAGAGTAATTGCCTTTGTCTTGTTTTGTTTGTCTAATTATTTAAAGACTGAAATGTATTTAAATTTCAAAACAAACATGCACAATGTACTCTTGTCCGATGTGCAACTGGTTATTAAACTTGTCCCTACCCTTCGCACCTGAAGATAATCACTAAATTACTCTAAAAGGAGGACGACACCACTCCTGAGGTCCTCTGGCGAAGGCTTGTTTGCTGACATGCGTCAGTTTGGGGGGGTTTGTAGTGTTCTAGTCAAACTGTTGGGGCAGCACAGTAGTTTCCTCACAACAACAACAACAAGGTCCTGAGTTTGATCTCATCTTCTTTCTTTCCCTTTTCTGCACCAGTTTCCTCCCACAGCCCAAAGACACACACTTAGGTTAATTAGAGACTTTAATTGCTTATAGAGGTGTGTGAATTTGAATGTCTGTCTGTCTACTGCTGTGTCCCAAGTCCATACTACATGTACACAGAATATAACTGTACTATATAATGTTTATAGTATACTGTTTTTTGCTGCCAGTATATAAGAAATTAACATACTTTACTGTTTTATACTTACAGGAAATGACACAAAACTTGACACGTTGGCATACTAATACCAGTTAACTCAGCAAAGAGACCGCAAAATGTTTTTCCAAAAACACATAACAGTTATTTTTTGGTGTTCTGAGGTGTTCCTGGAGCTATTTCACCAACAATTACTTTAAATTTTTTCCAGCTGTAAGCAGCTCCTCTGTTTTCTTTGTGCACAATACTGTGGGACAATAGTGTCCATCCAAAGCTCAAAGTGTTTCTTCGTATGCACACAGACTGTTTTAAGTTAACTTTAAGTTGTGACTTTTCCTGTTTTAACACACTAAATATTCAAAAGATGTTTACTTAGTATGGAATTGGGACAAAAGTAAGGTGTGTTAACCTTGTGATTAAAAAAAGCAGGTATAGGTAATGGATGGATAGTTCAGAGGAAGTTCACCTGTGTTTGTATCTCACAAAATACATTGTTGTGTTTGCCATGATGTCATTTACATAAACTGCAGACGTGTTGCAATAATCTCCTTTTAATGAGTCGCTGCAGTTTACAATCATAAAACACGTCTCATGAACTCTTCTTGAACATTATCTCCCTCTGTTGTTCATTCGGAGGACTACACTCTGTGTCTGAGTATGTGTGCATGCACTTAAATAAAGCACCTAACTCTCAGCCCTTGCAGGCAGACAGATGTTGTGCCTTTATTAAACATTAATGTGCACATTATGTACATGCATATCTGTAGCATGTGCCAATTGCATAATGCACCTGTGTTTAATTAAAGACTGAGTGGTGTTATGCAATGCCCCTGATTATTGAACACATTTAATTTACCCTCAATGATTAAATGTGTCCCACGTCACTTTGGTGACCCACTTACACCTCCCCACACACACACACACTCTTACTGTCTGTGCGGCTGTTATATTTTTAGTGCAATGGCTTCTCTTAGAACATATTTAAATAGTCTGACTCTCCCCTCCACTGACCCTGACACACACTCAAAGACACGTGGATGCTGTAACTTGCTAATGTGCTTAGTGTGATGGAAAACAAACATCCAACTGCAACACGTAACATAACAAGGAGATGCTGCAGCCTGCGTGTTTCATGCAACGATTCTGGTTGTACTGTATGTTCTATCAGCAAGGTGTTTTTTGAGATCAGGAGCAGATGCTTTCCTCCCTGGTCAGAAAGACACACGGCTGTGAGGGAAGGATGGTCCAACATATGTAACTATAACAGCTGCACCACAACATTTTATTATAAACATCACAATGTGGGAATAAACAACAGGATCGTTACCCACTGAGTCAGACTGATCTCTTGTGTTTGTGTTTGTTTGCTTGTGTGGTGCGTTTACTGACCTAACAGAGACAGAAAACTCTCCAGGAGCTGATTCACTCTCCCTCACCAGGAACACTCCAGCGTCCTGCCAGCGCAGACGCTTTTCAGCCTCAAGTCTTGACACGCGTCCTGCAAACCACCTCCAAACACACACAAGTATGTAAATTATACTCTCTCAAAACACATTAGCTCAAGAGGAGAATCGCAGTATTTTACAGTTACTCTTTAAACTGGCATAGGCACGAGTACCTTTTTGAATGAAACATCAACATGTATATCAGTGGTTCCCAACCTGTGGGTCTCAGGATAACTCTGAGGGGTCACACGGTTTTTCATTACCCAAAATGATGTTTCAGACTTTTCTCTAATTTTAGTTTTTTGTCTTGTGAAATACTGAATACTTTCACCTCTTTAGGCCTCAAAAAACCCTCCAAATGAAACAATCCGAGCAGGAAAAATCACTTTTTGATTGAACACTAAGATCAGAACCTGTACTGAGGGGTCACAAGCAGACATTGCTTCTTTTTAAGGGGTCACAAAAGGTCTGGGAACCACTGACGTTGGTAGTTAAAACAATCCACATCTATAATATATAGAATGGAAGTTTGATTTGTTAAAAGTATAAAATATGTGGACAAATGATTTGTTTTTACGGATAAGGAAGGAGGGAAATGTAGTTCTCTGGCACGTAGCCACGCTTCCCCTGGATCTCTGCTGTGAACCAGCAAGAATCATCCTCCATTTCTGTCACCTACAACACACATGCACAATTACTCTTACCATGTAAACATGCAATCTTAAAAAAATATTTTAAAAACCTCTGAACACACGCTCACCTTGACGATGTCCCCTTTCTGAAAACTGATCTCATCTGCTTCTGATGCTGTGAAAGAGAAAAGAGCCACCGCCTCCATGCTGAACAGAAGAGTCGAGTCAGCTCCGAAAATAGTTTCACTTCATGAATGAGGAGAGAGAATACAGCCGTGAGAGTAGAGCCCAGCAGGGTGATGACACTCAGAGATAATCTGTGTGTGTGTGGGCAGGCGCTGACATCCTGCTCATCAGTTAATGAGGAGAGTTTTCTCTGCGCGTGTGTCCCTCTGTTCCTCCATGTGACTGAGTTAGAGAGTGTGTGAACACGTGGAGGCGGCGACTCTCCATCTCTGCTGTCTACACGCTTTAAACTCCGGGGCTTTAATGAAACATTTCCACGAGGGAAATCAGCAAGGACTGAAAATAACCTGGAATAGAGTGTGATGACCTGGAGTGTTTATGACTTCTTAGGATTATAACAAGGATTTGCAAAGGTTAACCAACTGCTTCCAGCTGATTCACTTCCTCACTCTTTTTTTTTTATTTGAAAAGGTTTAAATAACTTAAATTAACAGCTGCCCATGAAAGCAATGGTTGTCTAACAGAGGCTACACCACTAAGAGAAAAGGTGTCACCTCATGGATGTTTCTAACCAACTACAGCCATTAAAATAACTGGAATCCTGAGTTTAAAAAACTGCAACTGAAATTGCATTATACTTGAAAAAAATGTTCTTCATACTGTATTTTATGTTATACTACTGTATATTACTACATTTCACACTATATTATATTATATATCCCATACTATATTATACTGTACTATGTTAATGTTATGCTGTTTTATTACAGTATATTTCTATATTAATAGACAATCACTTAACACTTAGTAATGAAACAGTATCATTACTTAATCATTTTATATATTATTGTAGCGTACACTGTTTACATGTACTATCACGCACTATCATGTACTGTCACTCTTGCCTTGTAATTTTGAGTTCAATTGCTCTTGTATAGTTTCTTTATTTCTATTTTTACCTTTATTTTACATACTTTATACGTTTTAAATGATTTATTTTTTACTTTCTCTGTCTGTCTATACTTATTTCTGTCTTTGTACTGCTGCAACACCTGAATTTCACCTCTCTGGATCAATGAAGGCGTGTCTTAAATATGATGTGAGCACAGTCAACACAGCACAGATTCAGAGGAAGCAGCAGGAGAGGTGGTTGCTTATCTGTCAGTATGAAGCTGTTGGACAAAAGAAATTACACTAATTTCACAAAGATTAACCTGAATATGTATTTACAACCATTTATTCTTGAAGAGTACATCTCAGAAGAACTGACTGATGTTTTAATTAAACTGTTCATCAATGTGTGACAGACATCATTGATTTGTAGGACATGGTAATATGCGAAAAAGTTTGGTGAGTTCTGCTACCCGACACAAAACCCAAAAATGGTCCCAACAAAGTATCTGTTAGGGTATTTTCAAATATAAAATATGAAGACATTTCTCTCTTTCTTTCTCTTGACAGTCTACACAGAACATGTTTCAACTGCGTTTTTTAATCATCCATCTCACACACATCTGTTGAAACAAATATGCTTCAATTATAATCAATACAGCTGTCTACACCCTGCCGTGTAGGACTGAAGCTACTGCTGCTACGCTGCTAATGTGTTGCTATCCCTATGCGGCTGCTTTACACGAGGCGTGACAATGTGTGGAGGCCCAGTGAGATGCACAAAAGAGGCAAGAGTTGAATCAGCATGGCGAGCTGACGTTGAGCAATGGATGACGTAAAGGAAAAATATAGATCTGGATCTCAAGTGTGTCGGGTTCAGTCAGGTCGGGTTGTAAAGACACGGGACCAGGTCTGGTCAGGTCTCAGTTTTAGGCCTGTGCAGAACTCTATTGGTGAGTCGTGACTGACCTCTGCTGGAAGTAAAGACGACTGCACTGTATCAATGTATATTAAAAATCAATAGAAACATTATGTTGTGAAAAAAACAACAAAGATCAACAACTTCCTGCTGTGTATTAAAAAGGAATATTAAAATTTCAGGTTTTTATCAATTATTCATTAGTAGCCAATAAAAGGTGAATTTATTGTTCATCACAGGTTAAAAATCACAGTGTTGAAATGTCTGAGATCTCAGGTCTTTGGTCATGTTGCTTTCAAAGATACCTTCTCATGTTCACAAATACACACAGAGCTGTATTACACTATAGAAACAGTACACACGTATAAATCAGTAAAATCAGGGAAATTCCTCTTTTACTAATCTTTTTAAACTTTTAGTAATCAAAATATCACAACAACATGAAGGCAAATGAACCCTGAGTTAAGAGCGTGTTGTTCATCACTGATAACAAGCCAACACAGGACAGTGTGTGTGTGTGTGTGTGTGTGTGTGTGTGTGTGTCAGTAGCAGTCCACTATGACCTCTTGCCCTGGTTGTGTGTCTGGATGAGTGTGAGCGGCACTCGCGGTCAGTATGTCCTGCAGCAGAGAGAGGGGAGAGTTGTGGACGTGGTCGCTGCTTTGAGTCAGAACGTCCAGCCTCTCGTCTAAACCCAGAGACCTCAGCGCCTCGCACACACTAACAATCATGCCGTCCCCTCCCTCTCTCGCTCCCTCCTTCAGCACAACACAGTCATCAGAATTAACCTCGAACCCTCTCTGTGCTGTGATGTTGGCCTCTCTGGCCTGATCACTCTTCTTCATCCCCAGTATTTTTCTAATCTCCTGCCCCCAGCCCCAGCTGGGCAGTTCACAGGACAACCTGGCAACTGCTGCCATGGCAGCATCCAGCGCTCCTAATGACAGAGGGCAGACCGTATCTCTGAGTGTTATCAGCAGTCGACAGGCTTTCAAACCCACGGGCCTATCACAGTCAACCAGACCACTCAACAACGCTGAGAAGACTCCCTGCTCGACCAGATTGTTCAACGCTCCGGCCAAATCTGACTCCACACCCTCTGTGTTTGCACCAGAGTGAGTGTGAAGTGTGTAGGTCTGGTTGGAAACTACACCATAGGGATGTGGTAGGACGCAATGAGTGTCCAAGCTCTTCCTGTAACTGCGGTGACCTGAAAAGGCCTCGTCCAGCAGCAGCTCAGCCAGCTCCAGTGTGTGAACTTTGACCTCCCAGTCCAGATCTGTGCTGCCTTGTGAGAGGACAGAGCGTACACACCGCATCAGGAGAGAGGTGGAGGAGGTGGGTGACGATGGAGGCGAGCGTGAGGAGCGTGAAGAGAACCAGGCGATGAAGTATCGTACGACAGCCCTCCTGGCAAATCCCTCTGTGTCCTGGGAGAGGATTTCAAGCAGTCGGCTCACGATTTCAGACTGGAAGGACACGGAAATTGAGATTATCAATAACAGTCAAGTTTATATTGTGCTGCAGACATCTGAATACAGTGTACCTCCAATTTTTAGTTCTGTCATTATCTTTAAAGGCACTGTAAACCTACACAGGTAAGTAAGTAAGTTAATTTTGATTGTAAATACACTTTTTCATGCAAAATAAGAAAGAACACCATTACAGAAAGAGAAGACAAGAACAATGTAAAATATCTAAAAATCAAAACATATGTTCAAACAACAATGAGGCTTCTATTGCTTATTTACAAAGAAGAAGACTGTAAATCAGGAACAAAAACCAGACCAAGGTAGCAATTATACAACTTAACTGTAAGAAAGAAAAAAATCAATGAATGAAAAAAAACAGTGGTCCTAAAACATAGCCTTGAGGTACCCCACAGGAGAGAACATGACAATCAGAGTAAAAGCTGTTGTAAATAAATAGTGTTAAACCACAGCAAGTAGTCTTGTGCCAACTGTTTTTTCAGAGTTAAATGTAAAACTATTTCCTGCCTACCTCCTCCTGAGTGAGTGCTGCCCCCTGCTGCCAGCTGTGCTCCAGTGTCCTTGCCAGTGCAGAGATGGCGCTGGCTCTCACGTAACTCTCTGTATCCTGAAGCGCCTCCTTCAGGAGAGGAGTGGTACAGCAGCCGCCCAGCAGAGCCTCAGACGCGTCGCACACCTCCTCGGCTGATTTCAGGAAGACGCGCACACCTGCCAGGTGTCCCAGAAACTCCACCGTAGAGTCTCTCACCTCCCAACGCATGTCACACACACGCTTCTTCACAACCTCCACAAGGTCTAACAGGGATACACATACATTTGATTTCAGTAACTCCATCAAACAACCACAGCAACGACAGAGTCTGTTCTGTGTGTGGATTCATCACACAGGAGGGTATTTAACTTTTTAACTTCACCTTGTCTGAGCTGGTCTGTTATAAAGGGGACGTCGGTGCACACACTTATCCACTTTACTAAGGCCTGGTAGGACTTATGGAGTACCTAAGAAACACAGACAAAGTAATTTCAATGACAGATTATGATTTACAGATCTTTTTAGCTGAAGTTTTTGAGCCTCTGTGACTTTATGAATTCAAATATGGAGCAGTCAATGTAGAGGGACTGTTGAGTGATTAGAGACATGAGTCTAGAGTCAGTCTGGAGTCATGAAACCAGACAACCAGTTTGGTCACAGCCAAAGCATGCATGCCTGTCTACTCGTCTTTTGAGACATTAATCACTTCCCCGTCCCTCAACATTGCTATATAATCTGTGAGCGGACATTTATAGCATACCTGTGTATATACTAGGTACACAACTAACAATTATTTTCAACATCGATTAATCTGCTGATTATTTCCTTGATTAATCATTTGTGTCTATGAAATGCCAAAAACTATGGAAACAATACCCGTCACAGTTTCCCAAGGTGATGTCTGGAGATTGCTTTTTTTGTCCAACAAACACCCCAAATTTGTATTCAATTTGCAAAGATATAAAACTGAGAAAACCAGTGAATGTTTGGTATCGTTGCTTGAAAAAAAAAAAAGCTAAACAATTAATCTTTTATCAAAATAATTGACGATTAATTTTCTGTTGATCTATTAATCAGCTAACCATTTCAGCTTACACAGTATATATAGCAAACTCCACCCACTCAATGACAACTGAGCAAACTCCATGCACTGATGGAGGCCATGAGATGCAGCTGAAAGCTCCAGAAAAGGCTAGTAAGTGGACCTTTAGTGAAGATTATTTTGCCATTCTACTGTCTCACTCTCAAATATATAGCTTCTATACACAGAATGTATACATCAGTATGGAAGTAGTACCTTTTCTCACAAAATTTCTAACTTTTTCTTGAAATATTATGACTTTTCATGAACACACGACTCACAGTAGGGTCAGAATCAGGATTGTCCAGATATTGTATCAGAACTGTGAACACTTCACTGATCTTTTCCTTCGCTCCTGAAACACACAAGATGGAGGATACATGCTAAATGTTTCATCCTGAAAAACGCTTTTTCACACAAAACACATATATCACAATATTCTTAAACTGTAGCATTTGTTTTTGTGTCAGTAATGATGATATTTTATCTTACTTTCTTCTATTTAGTTGGCGAATCCTTCAAATTATTTATATTGCCTTTACTATACTAAGTTATATTTACTTTTATACTTGGAGATTTGGCTACTCAGTACCCAGAAAATGACTTACGATCTTCTGCTGTTTCCAGTATTTACTTGGGGAGTTTGATTAATATATAGTAGATTTTTATAATGTTATACCTCATGTTATATTGCCTAGTTCAGTTAAATTCTGTTGGCTCTTTCCAATAAAGTTTTCCATCAAGCTGAAGTTAAAGTCTTACGGAAAGGAAAGAGAACATTTTTGGATCATCCCACATACACACACAGTTTTACCTGGGCTGGTGCTGAGAGCTGTCAGAGCCTCTAGAGCACATTTCTGAACTTTGCCACTGCTGATTACATTCCTGCGAACCTCACTACAACCAGCGGAGGAGGAGGAAGAGACGCCACTGCAGGTCCTTAACAATGACAGAACTGCAGTGACAATTAAAGATGGAGGGCAGGGGAGGATGCTAGAAGGCTGAGGGAAAGAAAGAGAGAGAGAAGGTGATGTTAGTCACATGTAAACATACAGTCCATTTCCTCTCCTGTTTTCTGTTGTGCTTACAGCCTCACCATGAGTGTGACCTGTGGTGTGTTTGTCACACAGACACAGATCAAAGAGATGCAGGAGGTTTTACTCTTCAGCAGCTCCACCATTGAAACCCGATGATCATCTGCTGCAGAGACAAAATATATATTTAGTTATAAACATGCTAAACAACAGACTGTTTCTTTTTCATTCTTTTTTCAGTGTGTTTTACCAGTGGTGTTTGGGCCCAGTAGAGTCTGACCAGTTATAATGTCGAGGGGTAGCAGCAATATCCTCACAGCCCGGGCTGCGTGGACAGCATCACTGGACAGAAACACAGAAAAACAAGAAAACAGCACCCACTGAGATTAAAATACTGAAAATACTGTTTTTCTTACACTACTTGATGTCAGAAAACATGACCTCTACAAACTGAGCTTGTACTGGTGGCGGTGAAGCCACATTCTGTATGAGAGTGTGAAGTCGTGCTGTGAACAGATGCTTACCGATGACCTCTGCGAAGAAAAGCAGCTGCAGCATGAATGAGGTCAGACGGTTTGTTAATGTTCAACATGGGTGATAGCAGACGGGTGACACGCTGGTCTGGGACACGTTCATCAGTGCCGGAGCTGCTGAAGACAAACACGGACACTGTTTAACACTGAACCCACTCACATATGTTCAACTAATTGATTAATCAACTAATCGTTTCAGCTCTACGCTTCCCTCTTTCTTTTTACATTATGTTTATGGAGCATGTCGCTGTGGGGAAATCGACACAGCTTTGCAAAACTATTCCTTTAATTTTATATTTACATAAAAAATATGTGTTTTTCTATTTTCTATAACTTATCTACAACCACAGGACTCCTTTTTCATGCAGTCTTTTTTAAACTACTAGTTGTCAGGTCTACTGTAAAAGCAGTATAAGCACAGAAAAATAAAAGAGGTCAACAGATGTGCACTCCATCACTGAATCTTTTAATTATTTAGGGAATTACAGTACTATTCATAGGTTAAGACTTTCAGTAAACTGGCTTGATGAAACTACCTATCGAGCCAGGGGGGCCGGCCAGTGTAATTTAGCCTCAGCTAAGGCTAAGGTTAGAGAATAGTGTCACCTGTCAAAGGGTTCAGTAGATTTATGACGGCACAGCCTGATACCCACTGCAGGCCCTCATACTCATTCATGTCTCATTAATGCATGTTACTAACTTTATATCTTCCCCGGAGTTTCTGTGCTTTCTCATCTCGCAGGTTCCTGTGGATTGTTGTTGCAGACTGCCTGCCGCCGTCGGCCTGCTTGACCCCCACTGCTGCTATTATTATTATTATTA
>NTHP01000164.1:161052-176052 GCA_003416845.1 Oplegnathus fasciatus
CTGCCTGCCTGCCTGCCTGCCTGCCTGCCTGTCTGTCTGTCTGTCTGTCTGTCTGTCTGTCTGTCTGTCTCTCTCTCCCCTCTCTCTGTCTCTCTCTCTCTCAACCCAACCGGTCAAGACAAATGGCCGCCCACCTAGAGCCCGGCTCTGCTCGAGGTTTCTGCCTCTTAAAAGGAAGTTTTTCCTTGCCACTGTTGCCAAGTGCTTGCTCATGGTGGGAACTGTTGGGTCTCTGTAAATAACATTATTAAGAGTACGGTCTAGACCTGCTCTATATGTAAAGTGTCATGAGATGACTTTTGTTGTGATTTGGCGCTATATAAATAAAATTGAATTGAATTGAATTGAATGATCGGTCAAAACATAATTTATCATTAACACTGTGCTCACATAGGAATGCTCACCAACACATTTCACATGTGTATTGATAAAATAAATGAACTTGGATGTACATTTTCTTTGGATTGTTACAGTTCTCATTTGAGAGAAGGTATCAGGGGATGGAGCCTTCAAATAAGCACTATTATATTGTTATATTCAAGCTGGAGAGGAAGAAAAAAGTGTAGAAGTAGTAAAAGTAAAAGTGAGCCATGAAGTCACAGATGTCAGTCTGCATTATCATTGTCACTTGTATCAGGTCAGAGCGACACATAAAGCCCAGATTATTTCATTGAACCCCCAGCATCCTTTAGACGGTGAAATCAAGTTGCAGGTTTTACCTCCTTAATGTGGCACTAACTGATATATGAGCTATTTTATTCCATCATCTATTTGCTTGTTAAACGTATGAAAAGTGTCATTTGACCAGTTACCTGCTGTTAATGTAAAAAGAGCTGTCCATTAATTTTCATTTTTCTCAATACTTTCTTTTAGATGGGTCCGGTGACCTGTGCTGATGACGATAATGTCATGTATTATATGTATTTTTTGTATTTACTGTCATTGCATGTGTTCTTGCTGCAATTACTTTTTATTTTTTATCTTTTATTTCCATGTTACACTGTGTTTGTGCTCGTGTGAGAGAGAGACAGTCTACCTGTATGCAGCCAGAATGACGTCCATCAGAGGCAGTGTGAGCTGACTGCAGCCTGCTGTCACCAGTTCCTCTAGAGAGTCTGCGACTGTCTGGAGCAGCTTGTCCTGGAGAGGAGGCCCGGCCTGGGCCAGGAGCGGGGCCAGCAGTTTGAGGATCTGCAGACTCTGACGGAGCTGTGTGTTCTCTTTGGGAACCAGTGACTCCTTCAGGTACTCTGAGATCGCCATGACAACAGCAGTGTAATCAGCGCTGGTGTCCATGGTGGCGGCTGGGTGTTTTAAGTCTATGATGGAGGCATGTGTCCTCCCGTCATCTTTCTTATCTGCACCATTACATCCAGCAGGCAAGTGTGGCTGAAAGAAGAGCAGGATGTGGGCGAGCAGTTGATTGGCAGCTGAGGCAACGAATAGACTTGTGTCTGTCTGGAGTTGCAGGAGTGCTTCAATGAAATCTGAGGAGTGAGGAAAACAGGTTTCAGTTAAGAAGCGGTAAAATTCTTAGTCTTTATTCCTAAATATTGCCTGCTTCCCTCTCATCAAATTGTCTTACAACATATTAGGAGAGTCACCTGACTGTACAAAGAAACTGAGAGCCTTTGGGTGCTGCAGCAAGTTCTTTAAGCCCTGAATCCAGCCAATCCGTAAGCAGGGATCCTCCCAGAGCCCTGCTTCTTGCCAGTGCTGAAGGTTGAAGACCAGGTCCAGAACAGAGCAATCCTGCAGTGGGGGGCACATCACCACAGTCAGAAATTGTTGGTATCAATTTAGTAAAAGTACAAGGTGTCATTAAGTCCACCTGAAGCATTTTGAAGCCGTCCTCAGTGGCAGCCACTAAGCCGGTGAGTCTGAGGGTGAAGGAGAGGACACCGGGGTCTGAAGCCGTGTTGGAAACCACGGTGGATATGAATTCAAGCACACATGGGCAGGCCTCCAGCAGAGATCCCCCTTCATGAGGAGAAAAGGTGGACATGAGACAGCGATACAGATCTAATATCCATATTTCCATATATAGGGAGATCCCCCTGTTCCTCTCACCCAATCATTTTGCCTTTGACTGCACATGACAGCTTAATTTTTAAAACACACATTTATTTTGGAATATACACCATGTAAGGATCATATCAAGAGAAATAATAAAGGTATTAAAACACACAGGAACCCTTACATACAAAATACAGGAGCCGTCTCAACTGTTTGAGTCACATTTTAAGCAAAATGCCAAACATTCATTGATTCCAGCTTCTCAAATGTGATGAGTTGCTGCTTTTCTTTGTCTAACACGGAATTATACTGAACATCTTTACGTTTTTGACTGTTTAAAAACTATATGAATGTGTCAACTTGGGCTCTGGGAAATTATAATGGGCATTTTTCACTATTTTCTGACATTTTATAGACAATACGATTAACTGAAATACTCTGCAGAAATAATCGTTAGTTGCAGCTTTATTTCAGTTTATAAAGGGGCTTTAGTGGTGCACATTCCCAAACAAAGTGGCAAGTAATCAAATTACCACAAATGAACTGCCACACTGTGGCCCCTCAGGGTCTGGGGTCACTTTGCCCAGCCCTTGCATCCATCCAGTTACCTGGGCGTAAAGCAGGGACAAGTTATAATTTGACTGTCTCCAATTCACCTCACATCTACCTTCAGTAATCCACAATGAAGGACCTAAAAGCTCACACCTGAAAGCTCCACCCTGAGAGGCCAGACAGGGAGGAAACCAGCAAGAGGAGAAGGCAGGGATAATGACAGATACTAACCCCGACCAGGTTCAGTACTAACCAGCCTTGGTGAGCCCTGTGAACCAGTCCAACAGTTTCTCCAGGCTGGTGTCATCGGGCAGACACCTCCCTGAGTCCGCCAGCACCTCACACACTCTGGGCAGCAGCGACACACACTCTCTGTCCATGGTGCTAACGTGTGTGTGTGTTAATGAGCCTTCAGGATACATTACAGCAGACAGGTCATTAATAACTTTACACATGAACACTCACATTAAGGCTAACACCGACTCACGTGTGTGAAAGTACAGCTAGAAGCTAAGTTATTGAGTGAAAGGGCACAGCTAGCTAAAATAGCAAAATGTAGTTTTTCCTTGTAGTTTTGCTAACCGTCCATCTCGCGGGAAATAGTTTCGGATCTACCGGCGCGTGGCTTCCCTCTTCTTTAGTGTAAAGTTAGAGGCTCATAACAAGGGCACCTGCGCTGTTTACTGATCTATAAACGTATCGATAGGTTAAATGACATGTGTGTTACCGGTCCCTGTGTTTTACAGCTTTAACTTCCCCCCGCAGCGCGTCATCGCCGCCGAACAAGTTCCGGTGTTGCGTTTCCGTCACATCGTCCATTTTCACGTAACCGCACATGGTGCCGCACCGGCCGAGGACCGTCAGCCTCTTAGTTTTGGGGATTTTTGCTCCGTTGTAGCGAGAAATCCGTCTCGTAGTCGTGATAAATGCAAGACACGGTGGATATGGTGGATGACCCCGAGTATGAAGAGGAAGAGCCCTCCTTCAGCGACCCGGAGGACTTCGAGGATGACGTCGAGGATGAGGGTGAGCGGCAGCAGGAAACTCGCCGGCTTTCAGGCCTGCTGCTAACCGTTAGCTAAGAGCCGCAATAACGAGCTCAACGGTTTCTGGTACTAAAGATGCTACAAAGCTAGCTAGCTTGTCACTTCACCTCCCGGACCTCCATGTCTAAATGAAGTCTGATTACAAGGAATAACATAAATCACCATTTTCCTTAAATGTATCCCCAACAGCAGCTAACATTACCCGATCACTGTTTCATTTCACGCCTCACCCAGACCCCAGACAGCCTCTCACTGTGGCCTTGTCGCTGCCATTTGGAAACTGCATAATATGGAGGCGAAGCTGACTAATGGCAATCATTTCATTGTAGCTGTCTGGACGGATAATTAAGGCCTAATAGACCACTACTGCCACCCTGCAGTCTGTGGTTTGTGTGAAGCAGCTGTAATAAAAGCTAGCTTTCACATCAGTGTGACGTTATAATTCTGACTCAGGGTTGAGGGGAGTTTGGTCCACAGTGCCCCTCAGTTTTGCAAATAAAAGGTGAACAAATGTCACATTAGTTTGACCATAGAAACGTCCCTTTATTAGGGTGCCTTGTAACCATTTAATGCATTAGGTCACATACCTGAAATTAATGAAGTTTAATACAACAGTTCTGCCTTTATGAAGTGTGTAATGTTCAGTTTTTATTCACATGTGTTACAGAGGTGTTTGTTCCAATGTATGGTCATTTTGGAGGCTGTAGTCTGTGGTGCTGTTGAACTGCATTGTGTCACTGAGAGTAGTTTTTAATATTTTGTCCACCCCATTTACATCAATGAGAGTAGACTAAACATTAGACACACCACTCAGTATAAAGTACACCAGTTCACCACAAACTACAGCCTCCAAAATAGACATAAAGTTTAATCAACACCTCTCTAAATCCTTAGATTGCATTAGTTTCATAAACTGGTAACAGAGTGTTGTGTACTAAAAGTTAAATAATTCAGGCTATTAATAATATTTTCATAGTGTACCACCTGCCAGCTGGGGCTATAGATAAATATGAAAATTTGACTGGAGATGCTTCCTGGTGGCATATTGGTTAAGGCTCATACCAAATCTCTGCAACATCCCTGATTCGATTCCAGCTGTGGACCTTTTTTTTTGCATGTACCCTTCATTTTCTCTCCCTTGTTTCCTGTCTGGCTTTAACTCTGCCTCTGTCCAATGAAGGCAATATCTTTAATAAGAAAAATGAAGCCAGTGGTCTCATTGCAGTTTGAATTGAGAGTCATTGGGGCATGAAATTGTATTTGGAAGCCCAAGCTAACAAAGACAGATCAGATAACATTACTGTTTCCCTCTTTCTCTTCTCCTCAGAGCTCCTGGGTGACATCCTGCGGGAGAAGCCCCAGGAGGCTGACGGCATAGACTCGGTGGTGGTGGTGGACAACGTCCCTCAGGTGGGCCCAGAACGTTTGGAGAAACTCAAGAATGTCATACACAAGATTTTCTCCAAGTTTGGCAAGATCACCACTGAGTTCTACCCAGAGGCTGATGGCTTGACCAAAGGGTATGTATTTGGGTCTGTACTCTGTAATGGCCGTATACTGTTTTAATGTTAAATTTAAGATGCTAAAGAGACTTGTGTCTCACACAGGTACATCTTCTTGGAGTATGCCGCCCCTACCCAGGCCCTCGAGGCAGTGAAGAATGCAGATGGTTACAAACTCGACAAACAACATACATTCAGGGTCAACCTCTTCACTGACTTTGACAAGTAAGTGAGCAGTGTCTGATAAGAAATGCAGCAAATGTGACAGCAGATATGTGAGACAAGTGGATTCATTCTGTTTGCTTGTTTTTCCAGGTACATGAACATCAGTGATGAGTGGGAAACTCCAGAAAAGCAGCCTTTCAAAGATTTTGTAAGTGTTATATAACCCAACAGAACAAATAACGTGCCAAAATGCTGTAAGCTCCACTAACTCTGTATGTCTATCTGTTCAGGGAAATATGCGCCATTGGATTGAGGACTCCGACTGTCGTGACCAGTACAGTGTGATCTACGAAGCTGGAGAGAGGACCGCCATTTTCAATAACGATGCTAAGGATCCAATCACAGCTGAAGAGAGAGCAGTAAGTAGTCGATTGCACTTTGAAACGCAGGGCTAATAGGGGTCGCATTAACTTTAATTCAACAGAAGTGGTTGGCTTGCAGACTGATAACGTTTTTGTGTCTTGATGCAGCGCTGGACAGAGACGTACGTGCGCTGGTCTCCTAAAGGCACCTACCTGGCCACCTTCCACCAGCGTGGTATTGCATTGTGGGGCGGCGAGAAGTTCAAGCAGATTCAGAGGTTCAGCCATCAGGGTGTGTCCCTCATCGACTTCTCTCCATGTGAGAGGTAATCCACAAATTGATACTTTCGTAACATTAGTCATTACCTGATTAAGTGCTTTTACTGTGTGTGTATATAAGTATTAGTATAAAATGTTATTGAGTGATGTGAACTGATTCTGTGTTTGAAATGTAAGAGATGATTTACTGCTCGACATTTTAATGCAGCTGTTTGAACACAAGTCTGAACTAATGATCAAATGTGGCAAAATTATTCTTCTGTGGCATCCAAAGGAGAAATGTACAGAAGCGTAGTCCACTCAACATGTTGTTCAGCTGGCACAGAAGATGCACCATTTAAAAAATATACCCTTTTAGACAATATTTTAATATTTCATGGTTAATCATTTCATTTCTTTCCACTCAGAGTTTAGATGAATGGTTTAACACTGAAAAGAGAGATGTAGATTTTTCACTAGATTCACATAAGTCTGATTTTATGTTTTTGTTTTTTAATGCAGCAGAGACATATAAATGGCTTTTAACTAGCGCCTTTACCAGCATGCAGCTGCATCAGTGTGCAAAATTCTTTATTTAGAAAGAAAACCAATGAAATATCATTAAAAACAAAAATTACTGCAATTTACTAGGGATGTCCCAATAATTTTTTTGGGGCCCTGATCCTTCCCTGAGACTTTTAACATTGGGTATCTGCTAATACCGAGTCTGATCCGATACTTTTATTCACCTAAATGTTGATTAAATATGTATGAATATAATATATAAATAAATAATGAAACTAAATCTGATGCACCTTATTTTTCACAAGTTACTTGATCTTAAAACTGAAGGTCCTGGTTCAAAAGTTGATGAGCTTAAATTATTGATAATCGATGATAGATAATGTTAGAGGAACCGTGCAGTTTCTGAGCTGACTGAAGCTGTGGTTGTGTTGCCGTCCAGGTATGTGGTGACCTTCAGTCCGCTGATGGACACCAAGGAGGACCCACAGGCCATCATCATCTGGGACATTCTGACCGGACAGAAGAAGAGAGGATTCCACTGCGAGAGCTCTGCACACTGGCCCATATTCAAGTCAGTACTCTTTTTGTCAGAATTTATTCCAATGTGTTATTTTCACATTTGTTGCTCCTGCAGTAATTGAATATATTATAATGAAACATATTTGTTTTCAGATGGAGCCATGATGGGAAGTTCTTTGCCAGGATGACCACAGACACTCTGAGCATCTATGAGACTCCAGTAAGTAGACTTTAAAAAAAACATATAGTTGTATTTATGTAAAGTGTGCAAGTGATATTAAAGCCATGTTTCTGTTGCTTTCAGTCGATGGGCCTGCTCGACAAGAAGAGTCTCAAGATTACCGGGATCAAGTAAGAGTCGTTAATAATGCTTTTATGATTTGTTTCTTGTAATTACATGCCTTAATATATGACAGCATTCTGTGAGGTATTGACAAGAATCTGTGTATTTGTGTGTGTATCTGCAGGGACTTCTCATGGTCTCCTGGTGACAACATCATAGCATTCTGGGTACCTGAGGACAAAGATATCCCAGCCAGAGTGACTCTGATGCAGATGCCTTCCCGTCAGGAGATCCGTGTCCGCAACCTCTTCAATGTTGTCGACTGCAAACTGCACTGGCAGAGAAATGGAGATTACTTGTGCGTGAAAGTGGACAGGACTCCTAAAGGAACACAGGTACACAAGTGGAGAGAAAAAAGGGAAACAGCTGAGACCTCACCGGTGTAAAAAAAAAAAATAATCAAATGCTGAATTTATTTTTCAAACTTTTTCAGGGTGTGGTCACCAACTTTGAAATCTTCCGCATGAGAGAGAAGCAGGTTCCTGTCGATGTGGTGGAGATGAAGGGTAAGAACGTAACAAACACAAAGTAACAGGGATTGTTTTGTCATGGAAAAACAAACCCTGATGCATTGTTGTTGTGTTTCTGTCTCTCCAGAAAGCATCATAGCATTTGCATGGGAACCCAACGGCAGCAAGTTTGCTGTTCTCCACGGAGAGGCTCCCAGAATCAGTGTCTCCTTCTATCATGTCAAAAACAACGGCAAGATCGAGCTCATAAGTGAGTAGATCGGACAGACGTGCTAACTGTCCTGTTGACACTATGGTGCACAGTTGAGGATGACCCGTAAACCTCCACTGATTGTGATACTTTGTCCTTTCTCTACAGAGATGTTTGACAAGCAGCAGGCCAACAGCATCTTCTGGAGCCCCCAGGGACAGTTTTTGGTGCTGGCTGGACTCAGGAGGTCAGTTAAATCTGTGTGTTTGTGTATTTGTGTGAGTGAGAGACACAAGAAGCCGCTGATGACAAACTAAATAACTTTTCTGACACCTCGTATGAGAGCTCATGCTCCTGATTCTAACTCTGATCTGAGGCTGACAGTATTATAGATTTGCACTTGCGTGTGTCAGTTCTGATGAATGTCGTCTTGTGTGTGTGTGCATATATATTCTCATTCTCTTTTTGTGTGTGCAGCATGAATGGAGCTCTTGCCTTTGTGGACACATCAGACTGCACCATGATGAACATAGCAGAGCACTACATGGCCTCTGACGTGGAGTGGGACCCGACCGGTCGCTATGTCGTCACCTCCGTCTCCTGGTGGAGCCACAAGGTACATAAAAATACTTGTCTTTTCCTTTCCCGCCAGACCAGTTCAATGTTGATGGGTGGAAATTCACACAGAACTTACACTCACATCCTTTTCCTTTTGTGTGTGTGTGCAGGTGGACAATGCATACTGGCTGTGGACGTTCCAGGGCCGTCTTCTTCAGAAGAACAACAAGGACCGCTTCTGTCAGCTGCTCTGGAGACCCAGACCTCCCACTCTGCTCAGCGCAGACCAGATCAAGGTACCATTTTATCTCTATATATATATACTGCTTGTGTGTGTGTGTGTGGAGCCAGTGACGACAAATTTAACTTTTCTGACACCTCGTATGAGAGCTACTCTGCAGCTCCTGATTCTAACTGTGATCTGAGGCTCACAGCTACAACATCCTGTGTACTGGTGCAACACATACTTGAGATTGTATTTGTCATTCTTTTGGTTTGTGGCTGTGGAACCTTCCTTTACAGTAAATATCCCTCTGCTTCTTTCAGATGATCAAGAAGGATCTTAAGAAGTACTCAAAGATCTTTGAGCAGAAGGATCGTCTGAGCCAGTCCAAGGCCTCTAAGGTTTGACCTGTTCATTTCTTTAACTGATCCATTCTGTTCCCATCTACATCTTACTTTTTATTTAGTAGAGTTTGTCAGGAATCTCACAACAATTTCAACCCTTTTGGTATTTTCTGCTCGCTCATTAACCAGTTGAAACAGTGTTGACATACAATATAATTAATGTGTGTGTCTATCATTTGTCATTTTTTGCTGATTGTCCGAAACACATTTTAAATTGTGACTTAATGATGTTTGTGTGTCTCGTGAAGAGACTTTAAAAGCTCTCAATAATTGTGGTTTCCAATACTAGACAAATCATTCATTGAGCCCCCTTAACACTTTAAATATTTTAGTAATAAAAGTGATACATGTTTACAGTGCCAAACATTGTTCTCTGTTATAAAGCTCAATGTTTTATGTGTGTGTGTGTGTTTGAGTAGGAGCTGGTGGACAAGCGCAGGTCCATGATGGAGGACTACCGTCGCTACAGGGAGGCGGCGCAGCAGACCTATCAGGAACAGAAGAGCGTTCGCCTCGAGCTCAGAGGAGGTGGGACCTTTCTCACTTTTATGCCCATGAACCTTTGCTTGCCCCTCTCTTCCTCCCTCTTTATCTTTAAGTAAGAAAATCACTGACATGTGTTTCTGTCCTGCAGGAGTGGACACTGATGAGCTGGACAGCAATGTGGACGACTGGGAGGAGGAGACCATTGAGTTTTTTATCAACGAAGAAATCATTCCCCTTGGAGATCTGTAGTCCCCTTCGCAGGTAACACGTGCACACGGACATGCAGACAGTTTGAAGTGTTCAGTTAAGACTTATTGTAAAACTTAATTTCTAAATTGTGTCTAACTTGTATTTAACTTGTCGTTCTTCTCTCTCACAGTCCATCCGTTTTTGTGTGGAAGGAGGAGAGAGGAACTGTGTCATTGATTGGAGGACGACGACCACGCCGCAAATCTTGGGGTTCACGATCACGAGCCTCAACATTCAACTTTAGTGACATCATCAAAGCACGCCTTGCGGATCAGCAGCCACATCGAGGGACGAGAGAGAATACTTTGTATTGAATATTTTCTTTGTCTCTCACCATCATCCGCCCCATTTTTTTTTCTCTGTGGAACTTGATATTTAGTAATACTGCCTCCTTTTTTTCTATTCATTAATTGGAGATACTCGTTCTCTAATCTCAGCCCCGTCTCTTATTGGACCTTCTTCTTCCTGGGGTTGTTCATGAACTAGCCTCACCATGCTAGTGTGTTATCACAGGGCAGCACAGAGTGCCATACCAGTGGGGGGTGGAGGTGTTGTGACTAAACAAGTAGCCTTGTTAATAAAAGTGCTGATGTGGCGCTATAGTGGCCTGTATCCTCCTCCTTTCAGACTAGGCTTTCACACAGGGAGGGGGTGCGCAGTGGGATTAACTTTAAATAAACATTCAAACACAATACAACCTGGCTCTGTCTTAGTGTGTGGCTCTTTATTATAGAGGGAATCATGTGTTCTCTAGTCCTGTTCAGACCTAGCAATTAAATCCAGCTTGAGGGGCATGATCACAACTGTAGAGCTAAATACTGTATACAGGTAGTGCTGAAAGAATTTATCATTTAGTCGCTTAGGTGACTGATAGAAAATTGATTACCAAACATTTTGATAATTAATCGTTTTAAGTCATTTATCAAGCAAAAATGCCTAATATTCTCTGGTTCCAGCCTCTCAAATGTCAGGAATTCATGATTTATACTGTTTTACGTCACTTTAAACAGAATGTTTTTGGATTTGTTTGGTCAAAACAAGCAATTTCAAGATATCACCTAAAGCTCTAAGAAACTGGTGGACATTTTCCACAATTTTTAGGCATTTTATAGACCAATCCATTAATCAAAAAATAATAGGCAGATTGCTAGCTAAGGTATTTGTTAGTTGCAGCCCTGTATACAGTTCTGAACACATTGATCTATCTCTGATCCACATCGGCAGGAGATCAGGGATGCATGTGATGGATAAATGATTGGTGTGACCATGTATATATCTCTTGACCAAACTGAACCACATTTGTCGTCTACATAAGTGGAAAAACGTTTACATTTATGTGCCGATAACATAATGAAAAGCACCAGTCATTACGCAGCAATGGATGGTTGCTTCTCTTTATGTATAAGAAAAAAAATCCACATAACAGCTCAACAAAATTATGCTTTAATGTCACGAGCAAACAAGTTTTCTGGGTAGAAGTTTAAGGTGGATGTTGGCATATTTTATTTGTTTTTATTTATTTTATATGTCACTTTGATCATGTATCATATGAAGCAGACTGGCATTACTGAAAAAATTGCTGCTGCAGCCTTCAGGGTCAAGGTTAATTTATTGTCATTTTACAACACTGGGTTGCACAATGAGAAGAAAGTTGCAGCCTCTTCATGCTACACATACATAGAACATATATACAAATATTTAAATTAGAATAGAATAAAATAAAAATAAAATAAACCTAGATAGTTACTTATATATACATATATACCTATACACACAAAGTATTTACAGTATCTGCAATTAAATATATTAAATTAATTATATTAAATTAAATATTAAATATCCTGTTTGCATATTGTGTGTTAACCAGCTTCATCCCTCAGTCGATTGGTGTAAAACCTTTTGTTCGGTCATCAGCTTGTCTGCAGTTTAGACTTTAAGACGACTATAAACCTTTGTTGTTTGGCACAAATCACATCTCATTAACAGATTATGAATCAGATTACAGAAGCTGCAGTTAAAAGCTCAGCTGTGTTTCAGTCTAAATCTCAGCTGCTGACACATTGTCCGGCTGCCACTAGAGGTCACTGCATCTGAGGTTTAAAAAAAAAGGTTTAACTGAGGCCATAAATTGTTGGGAAAATGTGCTTAAGGGGAAATTCCTTTCTGCTCACGTGATTGTAATATTTCTATCTTTCACCATAGTTCAAAATATTTGTAAGTCAAGGTCGCCCACTGCTTCATATCTACTGTGTATTTTGTGGTTGTAAAAGGTTTTATGCAACCAAGATCACAGGGTTCTCTCTGTTCTGCTGGATAGCCGGCCTGTCATTAAGGTGAAAGTCTTGCTGAAGTTTCGTCATACATTTATCAGTCCATCCCTACAGTGACTCACGAGCAATTTAATCTGCTTGTGGAAAGTAAAATACAGTATAATTTCTTTTTTGTGGAATAAATAAACCATTCTGAAGACTTTTGTTAGTAAGTTTTCTAGCTGGACCAAAGTTCATTATCACAGTACAGTTGTGTATTTCATTTTTAACATTTGCATCACTGTTATCAAACTCATCATACAGGGAACAGTTAGTTCTTGATGTGCCGGCACCATTCAGGTTCATTAGTCTGCATGGTTAATCCTTAATGGAAATGTGAGGTCAGACAGTGTTGATCCACTCTCAGTTTGAATATTGACACTATGGGCTGCAGAGATCTTTTACCTCATTAACCTAATGTATGTTCACGCTCTCCTGTACAGATGTTCACTATGTTTGACAAGGTAAACAGAACAGTCAACCAACGACTTATATTATCTACCAGTTAGGAACCAGTTTGGTTAGATGAATGTTCTGCTTATTAGGGCTGTAGCCAGTTTTTTAGAGTCCCCCTAAAGCACCCTCAGAAAGATTTGACCAGAAACCAAAAAGAAGGACTCTAAATTGTTTTTCTTAGACCCACTACATCTTTTTTCTCCCTTTTCCTGACAGGGATGGGCTACCATAGTGTACATCGTGTACAGATGTTCACTGTTCACAACTAACGACTCATTTATGGAAGATATTATCTACCAGTAAGGAACTTGGTGGAAAAGGTAATTCCCCAAATGTACCTTCATATTTACATGACTCAAATTGAAGACGCTGCAACATTAAACTTAATTTAAAATCTACGACAGGCCTTCAATTTGAATTAAGAGAAGTTATAAATCAGTACTGTGATTTATTCAAACATTAATCCACCTAATCCTCAATGAGGAGGGAAAAAACTGTAAATCTGATGCACTTGTTTTGGCAGCGTCCAAAACTTTCTGCTTTCTGGGCAAAATGCCCTCACTGAAGCTTCTGACTTTTTTGAAGTAACAGGATCGGTGTAGTTTTAACTTTCAGTAGACTGCTGGTGAGCCGCCTGGTCCATTTGATGTGGAGACAGCAGCCACCCCGTCATTTTCCCATCAGCCCACAGATGTTATAAATACTCATTAAGAGACAGCTCTTGAGCCCTCATTCAAACATGGGTGATACCATGTTTAGACTTTTACGACTGACAAAATAAGTTCAGAGAAGAGAAGAGAGCATATTCACTAAATTACCAGAGAAATAGAAACACCTGTACTATGTAATGCCGTTCAGTACAACAGCCCTGCAGTAAGTATCCCCTTACTCAAAATATTCTGTTTTTGCTTTTTTGACTACTAGTTCAGTTGTTGTTGCTTTGACTCAACTTTATTAAGTGTTTTTAATAATTTGTGCACTTCTTTTACTACAAGTATGGAGGAGCCGAGGAGCAAAGTAAGAGAAACACTTTACAATTATACTGCAGTCGGTGCCTAGAGACTCAAAAATGACTCAACTGACTCTCTGACACTTAATTGGATGGTACCTGTAAGTAAGACTATAAATAGTACATTTGATGCACTTTTTGGAGGGGTGGTGAGATAAATGTCCAGGTTTTATATACGGTACTGCTTATTAAGGCCGTAGTCAGGATTTTAGAAATACTGAAGTCCTTCTAAACCACTCTCAGAAACCAGAAACCAAAAAGAAGATCTTTAAATTGTTTTATTTACATATGCATGAAATTTTAATATCCTATTTATTCAGTTAACTTTTCAGTTATACTTGATCAGGAATACAATTCTGGGGGAGTACTGCTGAAGCCTCTCTATTATCTATTATCTTGTTGGGGCCAAAAGTTGTCAAATGTAAACATACTGAGTCAAAATCCATAACATAATACTTATGTGTAAGTTTTTAAGTGGAGAATGTGAACTTCCACCCAGATTGCTAAAATCCACAAATTCGCAAATAAATTATTAAACAAGAATTTCATGTACAGTACATAACCTCAGTGCTGTATGGAAGCCCATTCCTGCCAAGAAAACAAAGGGAAATACATACAAGTTAAAGATAGAAGAAGATAAAAATGAAATCATAATTTTGATTTATATCATAATCTCGACTCACTTTATAATCTTCATTTAGTATGTAATTATTTTGTATTAGTGTCTCATAATCTGGATTCAGTATCTCATGATCTTGATTTAATGTCTCATGATCTTGATTTAATGTCTCATAATCTGGATTTAGTGTCTCATCATCTTGATTCAGTATCTCATAATCTGGATTCAGTATCTCATGATCTTGATTTAGTATCTCATGATCTTGATTTAATGTCTCATAATGGATTCAGTATCTCATGATCTAGATTTAGTATCTCATGATCTTGATTTAGTTTCTCATAATCTTGATTTAGTTTCTCATGATCTTGATTCAGTATCTCATGATCTTGATTTAGTATCTCATAATCTTGATTTAGTAACTCATAATCTTGATTCAGTGTCTCATAATCTTGATTTAGTATCTCATAATCTTGATTTAATAACTCATAATCCTGATTCAGTATCTTATGATCTTGATTCAGTAACTCATAATCTTGATTCAGTATCTCATAATCTTCATTTAGTATCTCATGATCTTGATTTAATAACTCATAATCCTGATTCAGTATCTCACGATCTTGATTCAGTATCTCATGATCTTGACATAGTATCTCATAATCTTGATTCAGTATCTCATGATCTTGATTTAATGTCTCATAATCTGGATTCAGTATCTCATGATCTTGATTTAGTATCTCAT
>NTHP01000164.1:176635-189380 GCA_003416845.1 Oplegnathus fasciatus
TCTCATGATCTTGATTCAGTAACTCATAATCTTGATGTAGTATCTCATGATCTTGATTTAATAGCTCATAATCCTGATTCAGTATCTCATGATCTTGACTTAGTAGGCTATCTCATGATCTTGATTTAGTATCTCATGATCTTAATTTAGTTTCTCGTGATCTTGATTTAGTTTCTCATGATCTTGATTTAGTTTCTCATGATCTTGATTCAGTAACTCATAATCTTGATTCAGTGTCTCATAATCTTGATTCAGTATCTCATCATTTGGATTTACCATGAGTATGTTTATTTGTATTATGCTTAACTTTTCATCTTTTCCCCTTTTCCTGGCGGGATGGGTTTCCATAGTGTCCTCTCTATGGCCCTGTTGTTTATTACAGTGAAGTTATTATTGCTAATTCAGCAGCAGCGCCCTCTGGGGCCGCCTGGAGGTCCCAGGACCGTACATTGGAAACCAGTGTCATAGACGTGGGCGGGTTTGTGGTTTCCTAGCCTAAATCTGGGCAGTAGCCTACAGCATGTGTGGTGTGTAAAACGGGAGCGTGTGTGGAAGAGTGGGTGGCTGGTTTCCTAAATCTCGCGAGACTTTGCTGCACTCTCTGTAGAGCGTAGACCGCTACAGTCCTGTCTTGCCCACCCGGTCCCATCACTGGGCTGACGGACAGACAGAGAGGGGGACACAGAGCGGGCGACAAAGGGCGGACCGACCGGCACCATGGAGCTCATCTGCCGGGTAAGATAAAACACAAGATTGTTGTTTTGTTCTCGGACAGACAGACTGATGTTCAGACTGGCTTAATTGTCGCCGTGATGCTCCCGGTGTGAAGGGCATAAAGGGAACAGAACCGGGCTTTCTTACACCTCAAAGGGAGCACGATGAGGAGGTTCGTGGGGAGAAAAAGCAGAGGAGGCTGTGGAGTCTTTCTGTCGTCGGTTTGTGCTGTGGAGGGACAGGAAAGTGTCCGTGTGCATGAGAGGGGGACAGTGTCCGGTGCTGCCGGTGAAAGGGCACATTGTAACCTGTATACTGTATAAATTAAGGTTTTCTGACCGAGGTTTGGGAGGAGGAGGAGGTGGTCAGTCCCCCGCGAAAAACAAGAATATTAATTGGAATAAAACAGTGTGTACCTCCCTTATGAATAGCCTACATTTCTTTTAAAAACAAAGTAGTTTTACAACTTACACTGCAAACTTGTCATTGAGCTCCACAGACACATTTAAAGTTCACATAGGAATATTTTTAATGTTTTTTTTTCCCTTTTGCGCGTATTTTTCTGCACGTGTGTGTGTGGGTACAGCGCGTGCCAAGACACGAGAGAGTTTGTGGATGTTGATTTCTCTAAATAGGCTCCTCCAGTCAACGTGGAGTTCAGATTTAAAACCTAGTGGAAAGAAACACCGCAGATAAAAACAATAATTTTCTCTGTCAAAATATGAGCCGGAGTGTTTTCCTGCTTTGCTCTCCCACAGGACAGTCTGGGTGTTTTCCTCTGGTTTTATTAGGACCGTCATTTTTTCCACTATTTTCCCCGACAGCAGATGTTTTTATGGGACAGACAATAAGGGGTGTAGACCCTCCAGCAGGCCCAGGACTGAAGCTGCTTCCACCCCCACTGCCCCGTTTGTTCACATCCCTGTGACAGCTGAGCGCCCCGGGCGGAGCTTGAGGTTCCCACGGCCCCTGGGCAAATTCACACTGGTCAAAAACATTTATAGCACATACCTTTAATATTATTCTGTTAATGGTCTGGACTTTAAAATGTAAAAGATTGTGGCTAATGTGCATCATAAGCTGAATTTAAAGTCCTTTATTTGGCTACATCCTGGGTAGAAGTAGCCTATTGACATCTTTTTAAGTAAAAGGTCACAATACCACAATGTAAAGTTACTCCAGTGCAAGTGAAAGTCCAGCATATTATCACAATGTAGTTAAAGTATCAAAAATAATAATTTTTTTGTGGTGATGTTTGGTATTTTAATGCCACCCTTAACTTCTGTTTGAGTAATTGTTATTAGCCTTTAAAGTAACAGTGCTTTACATGAGAAGAGTTTTTGGCTGACAAACCTCTGATCTTAATTTTATACTGTTATAAGCTGATGTAAAACTTTGTTCTCAAGTCACCAGTAACTTTAGCTGCAGAATTTTAAAAAATGCAGTTGAGTAAAGATTCAAAAGTATAAATATTTCCCTCTGAAACTGAGTGGAGTGTAAAATAGCATATGCAGTAATTTAAATACTGAAGTGTAGTACATCAAAATTGTAGTTAAATACACTACTTATAAATGTAAATGTACTTCATTACATTTCACCACTGCTGCATCTTACTGGGAAAATATGAAATAAGACAAAAACAAATCTTATCTAAGTGTTGTTGGGGAGTTATAGATATATAACTAATTTACCAAAGTATTTTTTGGCTGTGATTATAATCATTACAGTTGTGGATTTACATCCAGTTAATATGGTTGAAATTAATATCACCATATAAAATACAATATTTTCCTGTGTCATTATATATCACAGTTTTGTAAATGTATGCCAAATCACAGATAAAATAATCAAACTGTGTCTCCCTGTTGTACATTACATGAAACCAAACTCTTTAAATGTGTAAGACAAAAGCTTTTAACTAATTCCGCTTCACATTTGAAGAATTACTGAACAATAATAAGATCATATCATCATGATTCTGCAGAAAGTCTATATATGATATTGAATTATTGCCCAGCCCTACATGGATTTTTCTGCACACAGTAAGCTCCAATACTAGCTCACACCTCTCAGTGTGTTCCTTCATACTGTATGTATTTATTCACTGTGTTGGCATTTACAAACACCACCCCCTCACCAATTAATTTTGCATTTCCATTTTGAGTGAAAAGAGCACCTGCCACATAAACTATGGCCGCTGTGTTTAACTCCCCCGAGACATTAAATATCAGCCGGCTTATATTGTTTTTTTGTTTGTTTCTGGTATGTAAAAATGTCACTATAGGCTGTCACATACTGTTGTTAGCGTTCTGCACCGCCTGTTACAAATTATAAGCCACTAATGACGCCTGAATGGCTGTTTTGTAAAATTCACCCGTCACCACGTGTTTGAGGCAGTCAGATGAAGAGCAGACATGCAGAATATAATATCTGTATTTTTAATTTAATTTCAGTTTAGTTGAGTTTGTTCCATCTTTTTTTTTTTATTGGTTTGACCTAACACGTTGAATGTAGGACAATGAGAGTCAGTGGCTGCTGTTGCCGTGGTAACCAGGCAGCTCACAGAACGTTACATTGTATCAAATATCGTTCTCTGAGTGTAAACAAAGAACGTGGACGATACAGGTGTTCTCACATATCTAACAGGTGTTTAACTGTGTGATTCTAGAATAAAACTCAGGTATGAAATGATTGTTGGCACTACTTTCTAAAAGAGCATTCTTTATAACGGGTTTGTAGTTGTAAATAATGGATTTATTAATTGTTAATAAATCGTTTACTAATGCTTTATAAATCAGTTGCATGCATCGCACTTGCTTCGTCTTTTTAGCTCCTTAATTCATCAGTAAGATTTTTGTAAAGAAAAAAAGGCTTCTAGCAGATTTATAAAGCATTAGTAAATTATTTAATAACCATTAATAAAGCTCTTAGTTACAAATCTATAAAGCTTTATAAAGTAAAGCTGATAAAATGAGCACTTTTAATACCATATTAAGTGCATGTAAATAAATGGACCTGCTTACATGAGGATATTTTGACTTTGAACAAATGTTGTGGTGGAAGAAGCTTTGAGATCTTAGTGATAGCTATTATAAAGATACTCCATTGCAAGTAAAAGTCCTGTATTCATTATTTTACTAAAGTAGCAATACAAAAATATTAGCCATAAAATATACCTTTAAGTATCATAAGTTCTTATTAGAGAACAGAATGGCCCCTGAGTGTTGAATGAACAGATTATTATTGCTGAGGTATTAAAATGTATCTGTGTAACTTTTTCTAAAAACAGCGGCCACTGTGGCCACAAGTGGGAATAACAGTATATAGTAAATGCTAGACTGTAACAATAGCACAAGTAAGGAAGAGTCATTAAGTCAGTGAGCTGACTCAGGGATGTCAGTTAAACAGCAGTACAGTTAAAGTTCGCTAATATTAGCCACTGTAATCTACTGGTCATAACAGACCAAGCAAGGCTGTAGGAGCAAAACTCTTAAGTGTATTGAATTGAGCAAGGGAATATTTTTACTTATTATGAATTTAACTTTTAATTTGTAAGAGAAAGAGTTTGTTATTTCTTCTTTCAAAAGTTACACAGACTCGTTTTAAGATATCAGAAACATTTTCGTGTTGTAGCTGGTCAAGATGAAACTGATTTTAACTACTATTTATGCTGTTGGGTAGTTTAATCTGTAACAGTGCATCATACTTAGTTACATTCCACCAGTGGTGAACTCCCAGTCTGTGTTTTGTGAAGATGAGCTCCTGAAGATGCCACCTCATGTGTTATTTTCTAAGAATAAAACTGGTATCACACTGCTTCTGTTTTTTTACACTCTGTAATATCCAGTTCTGTTATTTTAGAATCAGTTTGGAGTAAATCATTTTACTTCATTTAGGCTGTAAAAGAAGAACATTGGTCTCAGTGACATTTCCTGTTTCTTTCAGTTGCAGCTGGCAAGCAGGAAGTGTCTGCTTCCGTGATAGATGGCCACCATGGAGCTGAGATAACCTCTTCCTCTTTTTTTCACCAATCACGGCTGTGGATCTAGTATAGCCATGGGAACATGGCGTGGTCTACGAGTGGCGTTCGTTCTGGGGTCTTTGTTTATGATCCTGCTGATCATCGTCTACTGGGACGACGTCGGGGGCTTCAACCTCTACCCGCTGCAGGACCCCAAACACGAGTCACATCACTCTGATTCTTACCCTCAGGCGACTACAGGCCCTGTGCGCTCTACGTCCACCAGCAGAGCCCAGGCCAGTTCTTCCTTCGCAGTACCCACCACTGCTTCCAGTACAACACTGGTCCCAGAGGACACACGAGGAGCAGCTGAGGAACATATAGAGGAGGAGGGCAAGGACAAAGAAAAGAGGAAGGAGGAAACAAGGGAGGATGAGGAGAAGGAGAGGAGTCATACTGCTCTGGACGATGAGGAACAGGAAGTGAGGAAGAGGAGGATCATGGATATGTGTTCAGGAAACGATGCAGTGGAATTCCCCGGAAGGACTCGGGCATTTGAGCAGATCCCCAACAGAGAACTGGATCACCTGATAGTGGACGACACTCATCAAATTATCTACTGCTATGTTCCCAAGGTACAGCTGCTTTGTGTGTGTGTGTGTGTGTGTGTGTGTGTGTATTTGTGTGTGTATTTGTGTGGCTGGTGAGGTAGTTCACTGTGGGTGGATGTTAAGTGTAAGAAGACAAAAACATCTTAAAATCACAGTTCTTCATTTTTCTTCTAGCATTTTGCATCTGGTCAAAACACACATTCACAGTCACACACTCGTGTTCATAGATCCCTCTTGTCTTTCCTTTTTCTTTCCGCCCACCGTTGTTCTCCGTTCAGGTAGCGTGCACCAACTGGAAGAGAGTGATGGTGGTTCTGTCTCAGTCTCTGATCTCGCCCTCCTCAGGAAAACCTTACACTGACCCAGAGGCTGTACCTCCTGACCTCGTACACAACTCCACCCTCCACCTGACTTTTGCCAAGTATGACACACACACAAACACACACACACAAATTATGTACATACTTACACAGCTGAATTGAAAAGAAGTTTTTTATTTTTTTTATTGTCAAATTCCTCCCTCAATTATGTTTAAAAATAATAATGAAATAATAAAGACATAATTCTGGGTGGAGCAATACGAAATCTCTTTAATATTTACTTACTTTTTACTATTTGAATACTTTTAAATCTAAAAACATTCACATTGTCAGTTATCAATAGTGCCAAAAATTGACCCAGCCATTGGATCTGCTTCGGCTAAACTGCCACGTCTGGCAAATTTAGAAAAATAAACATTTTTTGAAGAAAATATGTAGCCTGCAGAAACCAAATTCCTACACAGAGAAACCAAGCCCCCACTATAAAAATTTTAACAACTCAGGAAAACAAGTCAACATGAAAAACAGAGGGACTGAAAAATGCATCTAAACCAGGAAGACTGGACAGCCAAACAAACCACATACCTCAATCCTGCAATGACAACAAAGGAAAATCACCCAGTAAATCAGGGTGTCGAGCCAGAAGCATAAAACAACTTTGCAATCCTGAAATGAAAGTGAGTCAGTCTGACCATATCAAGGGGCCTCTTTCTTTCCAAATATCTTACAAAATCTATTTCTAAAAATTGTGGTGGAAGAATTTTAAGAATTACAGGAAACGTCACATTAATTATTTCTTTTATTTAAAACTTAAGGAAACTCAACTTTTAAATTACAGATTTCTCTCTGTAGCAATGTAGTGTTAGTAGTTCTACGATAACACTTCGATATTCAGTCATACTGAAATGGTGTTTGACAAACTGTCCGTGAGCTAAAGGAGTTATTTATGAAATTGACACTTGGAAGAGGAGAGTGGAAACGACAGGCGGAGCTTGGTGCTGCAGCACAGACAGACCTTTCTCTACCCCTCGGGAGCTGTCTGTGTTTGGATATGAGCATATGTTTTTTTTATCTGCATCATTGTACAAAACACATGTTTTTACCCTTTTTTACCCTTATTTTCAAGTCATTTAGTGAGACCACTAAATGTGTTCAGTATTACACGAGACTTAACAGCCACAGAATTTGGATTCTGGCAAACTCAAAAGCATTACAATCACGACTTCAGAAGGAAGACACTGAAGATCTGCTTTCATGGTTTGTTCTGTGCTGTTTGTGTGTCTTTTACCAGGTTTTGGCGCCATTATGGTTCTCTGTCCCGCCACCTGATGGCACTCAAGCTCCAGCACTACACCAAGTTTCTGTTTGTACGAGACCCTTTTGTTCGTCTTATCTCTGCCTTCAGGAACAAGTTTGGAAGGTGTGTGTGTTTATTAGTAGATGGGTAGACAGAGAGTGAGTGTGTGACTGTGTAAGTGTGTGTGTGTGTGTGTGTGTGTGTATGTTCCCTGAGTCGTGGGCGAGGCTGAGGAATGTGCTTCACTTTTGATTAAACAGCAGTCCTTTCATTCCTGAATTATTCAGATGTGTGTATCTGTGTGTGTTTCAAGGCCCAACCAGGACTTCTACAAGCAGTTTGGTTCGGTCATGCTGCGTCGTTATGGTAATGTGTCTGGCAGTTTGCCGGAGACGGCGGCGGAGGCTTTCGCAGCAGGAATCAAACCGACGTTTCAGCAGTTTATCACATACCTGCTGGATCCAGAGACCGAGAGGGAGAGCATCTTCAATGAACACTGGCGGCAGGTACTTGTCTCTCACAGCTACATGCACACAAGCAGCGTAAGTCTGCACTTAATACAGTTTGACATTATTTTGTAGATGTTTGGATTTCATGAGATCACTATATGCATACTTACCCCTTCTGCTGGTCATATGCCATGTCCACATCTGTTTTTAAAACACCATATCAGTATAATATGGACTTCTTGCCATGACCTAAGATTGTCCCTGTCGTTAGCACTTTGTTTGTCCTAATTTTTTGTGTTTTATACTAAACACTTATATAAATAAAATGAAGTACACAGTGTACTAATGTTGACATTGCACTATTTTGGCAGTTAATATACGAGAAATTAACGGATCATTTTGAACTATTTGAACCATTTGGAACATGGCTGCCAATTCCAATTTGAATATTTTACAAAAAGACAATAAAATATTATTTCTAAATTTGTTCTGTCAGCTGTTGCTGGAGCCGTCGCAACAACATTTTAATTTTTTTGGGGTTGTGAGCAGCTCTTTCATATTTTTTTTCTGTTTGTATTGTGGGATAACTTGCATCCATCAATTCCACATTTAAAAAATCTAACCATTTGAGTCTGCACGCTGGGATTTTTCAGCACACAAATCTTAGCATGTGGACCACTTAATTGTCTTGGCATGACACATCTCAGCTCAGAAAATAAATCTTATTTTCTTTCATTTTTACTTTTTTCATGTTTTATTCTCTCATGTGCTCTTTATTTCTACATCTGCTGTTTATATGATCATTGAGGAAGGCAGTCCAGCCAAAAACATCTGGGGTAATAAACAGGAGTAAAGTTGTGTGACCTGTTTTTCATGTATGCCAATACAGGTACACACACTGTAGAAACAGCCATGGGACTGGGGCAGATATTACATACAAAGTCACAAATAGGAGACAGTTTTAAAATTGTAGGCCTGCTTTTTGTGTTTCAGGTGTACCGTCTGTGCCACCCATGCCAGGTGAAGTATGACTTCATTGGACGACTAGAAACCCTGGAATCAGACGCGGAGCACCTGCTGAAGCTTCTGAAGGTGGATCATCTGCTACGCTTCCCTTCAGGGGCCAGAAACCGCACCGCAGCCAGCTGGGAAAGAGACTGGTTTGCACAGATTCCCATTTCAACGAGGAGAGAACTGTACAAGTTGTATGAACCAGACTTTGAGCTGTTTGGCTATCCCAAACCCGACAGCGTGCTCCATCAGTAGACCACAACGAACCAAAGGCCTGGGCGCTGCACTGTGTGTGGAGCCCACACCTCACCTACCTACGCACAGCCAGCATATGCCTTTAAAGACTAATCTGTGATGCTGTTTGTTTCATTTGCATTGTGCATACCTCAAATGACAGAAGTGCCTGCCAGTATTATTTAATTTTTGTCATCATTTCATATCTGAAGCACACCCGCGTACAAGCTACGTTATCCCATGTAAAGGCACTTTGAATAGTATTTTGGTAAGTCATAGGGAAAGGACTGGGGCTGTCATTTCTGAAGGGAAATCTGTTGCTGAGAAATAAAGTTTTTTGTAAATGCTTGATTTCTGATTTTACTGTGTATGTGGGAGAAATATTCAGATTACTGTAAAAGTAGTCCATTGCAGGTATTTTTTTTATTTAAAGGGCTACTTTACTAAGCCCAATAAGGACCCCACACTGTGCAGTAATTATAGACCTTTGTCCATTTTGAATGGTATATGCAAGAGTATTAGTCATCCGGGTTGAATCATATATGACCAATCTAGTTCTCCGTGATCAGACAGGTTTTATCAAAACACACCTAACATCAGACAACATGCCTCTGACATTGCATTTAAACTCAACACTAGATCTGGCAGTGCTGCCTTCTCATATACCTGTAGTGAAAAACTTAAATTACTTGATTGATGTCTATCCATCACTAGGCAACACCACCACCAAAAACTTGAAAGGCATTTTTAGCTGTATAGAGGTGAAAAAATGGTCTCATTTTCCTCACTCACTGTGGAACTGTGTCTTTGTTACTAAGATGGACGTTTTGCCATGGGTGAACTTCTTCTCCTCTATGTTATCCCTACCCCCTCCCACCAATTACTGGGACAAGATACATTCACGAGTCTCCAAACTCATCTGGGGGGGAGGGGACCCCAGCTCAATATGTCTACCTTGCAGCGCCACAAATCTGAGGGTGGTCTTTCTGTCCCAAATTTCAAACATTACTTCTGGTCATTTGTGCTTTGTCCCCTCTCAACGTGGTTCAACCCTAATCCATCAGTCTCTTGGAGGCCCGTGGAGGAGAAGTTTGCCTTTCCCCACAGGCTGCAAGATTTGCTTTACGCTGCTTTACCACTTAAACGCTCCAAGCTACGCCTGGGGCCTATTGCTTCCTTCTCACTGTGTGGCGTGCAGCAGAGAAAGCGTCCAAAACGGCCCAAAAGTGGCATTTAGATAGCCCAAACTACTCACTACTCACAACCTACACACTACATATAACCTGCCTGGGTTCTCTTTCTTTCTGTATCTCCAGCTAAGGTCCTCCATGAGGGCATATGGTGTCCCTTGGAATACACCACTCATCCTTCACACTTTGCGTAGCATTTTAGATAAGGAGGATCAAACCAAGAGCTTGGTATCTGTATTGTACTCCCTTTTCTCTTCGTCTTCCTACAAGACTCTACGTGTTCAACAGGTATGGTCTAGGGATCTGGGTCTTGCTGTTGATGAAGAATCAATACTATGGAACAGAGAATGGGATACAGCGGTAGAATCTTCCTTGATCATCAGCCGATCCACTTGAACTTTATCCACAGGACTTACCTCACTCAGAGAAAAAGCCACATAATGAAGATTGTTGCCTCCCCAATATGTGACATCTGCCCTGATGGACACATGGGTTCTTTCATACATATTTTTTGGGAATGCAGTGATGTGGCAGATTTTTGGAGTCAGGTGTCCTCTACACTGTCAGATGTGTACCATGTTCACCCACAGCCATGCTCTTAAATGATTTCCAGTTATCATATCCTGGAAAACGTATATTGTTAGCAGGCCTGACCGCAGCTAAGAAGATGCTGGCTCTCAGCTGGCAACATCCTCACACAGTCACACGTATGCAATGGCTAAACACCTTTCTTGATGTGATCAACATAGAGCTCTCGGTGGCTAGACTGTATGGTGCAAGTGAGTGCAACTGCTGCACAATGGGCTGGTGTGTGTGATAAGGTAAAGGAGCTATGATCACAAAAAAAAGATTTTACACATTAAGGTCAGTTTAATAGTCTGGGGAGCACTACTCAGCCTTTGGAAACAGTTGTATAATGTCTTCTGTAGCTGTGAAGGGCGTTTATCAATTCTGAGATTGTCAATTTAGGTGTGGAGATGGCTCATTTTTAACAAAAAAGATTATGTAAAGGATAATAATGTATCTCAAGAGACCTCCTGATTTTAAGTAAAGGTTAAACAAACTGGGCAGATAGTCAGCATATAGTTTCAAAGATGTGGGGGCTTACCAGACAGGAAGGGTCTAACGAAAAAGTCGCTATTGCTGCATTGTGGGAAATGTAGCATTTTTGGAGCCATACTAGGGGCTTAAAGTCAGGATATCTTGGCCTCTACTGCTTTGCTTTTAACCACTGTATCTTTAATCTATCTCTTGTGAGTCCTCCAACTTTATGAAAGTGCAATACTAAATTCCTACACTACCCCATAAGAGTGTAAAATTATTATATAAGTCACATTACATAAAGATAGTACTGTTATTTGTCAGAATATGGAAGCCCATTTCCGCCAATGTGATGAAAAAAAGATTTTGTAAGCCATTATAATAAGAAACTTTCTAGAAATAATGACTTACTTAACTCAAAATAATGACTTATTATCTCAAAATAATTACTTAATATCTCAAAATAATGACTTAGTATCTCAGAATAATGAGAAACTTTCTCAAAATAATGACTTAGTTTCTCAAAATAATGACTTAGTATCTCAAAATAATGAGAAGCTGACATAAGCCATTATTTTGAGATACTAGGTCATCATTTCTAGAAAGTTTCTCATTATAATGACTTACAGGATCTTTTTCTTTCATCACATTGGCGGAAATGGGCTTCCATATAAAACATAGTATACTAGATATGAAGTTAACATCTTGTAAATAAATAGCAATGCATTTGATTTTATAAAATTATGTAACCTACAATGTCACCACCCGCCAAATAAAAAGTAGTGAAATAAAAAGAAAAAAGAACAATATTTCCCTCTGAAATGTAGTAAAATGGAAGTATAAAGCTGTATATACAGTAACTGAAATGCAACAGTACCTCAAAATTGTACCTATAGGAGCGGTCCTTGCTGTGAAAGTACTTTCCACCACTGATGGGTGTGTATATATATGTATGGGACAACAAACAATGACGCCCTCCACTACTTTCTATTGCACAATAAGCCGCTCTTGTTGTGTTCATAGCTGTCCTGCTGTCCGTTTCCACGTGTTCCAGCCGTTTCCACAGCCCCTCCCCTTCTGCCCCACATCTCTCCGCCCATTGGCCGAGCCTCCTGTCAGTCAGCGCGGGGTGACGAGTGGCCCCGCCCACCCACCCCCCTTCTTGACAGTTGGCTCCTGACGTCACCGGTTCCGTCCCAACACGGAAATATGGAATAGTGACAAGAACGGTTGCGTTGCCGTTATTATGGATTTAAAGCGGTTACTGCTCGCTTAGACTTCACCGTGTTTGACAGCTCTCCGCTCGGCTTTCGCGATGTTTAACAGCCGGTGCTAAGTTTCCTCTGACGGATGGACGCCCGCGCTGGAAATGGAGAGAGACTTCGACCTCTGTTGTTAGTTCAATAGCTCCAGTCCTCCGTTTGTTCAGAGCCATGAAAGACAGTGTTTCGGGGGCCATGGGGGCTCTGGGCCGCCTGCTGCTGTCTCTTCTCCTGCTGTCCTGGGAAGGCAAACTATTTCAGGTGAAGTGTGTGTTAACGTTAAACTGTGGCGCTGTGTCTGTTGTTGTTGTCAGTACTGTTTGTGTCTTGCTATTTATGCCGCAACTGGCATCTCACTGCGCTTCTGTGTCTATTTCAGGCGCGAGTGAAGTTGCCATGATATGATAGGACGTTTGGTCCAAATTGCCTGTAGAAAGTTAATACTGCCTGTGTGTGTGTGTGTGTGTGTGTGTGTGTGTGTGTGTGTGTGTGTTTTAACGTCTGTGCGCGTGCTTGAGCGTCTCTGTGCACATCTTGACTCAGTGTTTGCCATGGTGTGCTGCCTTGTACCACAGGGTGCTGCTCAGTTTTGTTGCCACCCCTCAGTGGGTAAATATGGGAGCGGTGAACACACACACACACACACACACACACA
>NTHP01000164.1:203476-241026 GCA_003416845.1 Oplegnathus fasciatus
TGAGACTAATTTTTGGTCTTTACTCTTTCCAGTTTCAATTCAAATGTGCTGATTTAAAAATAGAAGAATATTTTTTTCACTTTATTGCTAGACCACTTGTAGACAAATGTAAAGTATGAGACAAAGAGAGGGTAAGACTCACCTCAGTTGGAAAAAAATATACAAGCTGCAAGTTGGGCAAAAGGTTGGTTGTGATGCAACAGAGCAGCAAGCGGGAGGTCAGGTGCAGTCCTTAGTTAGCAAAGGTCTGGCGCACGGTGTTGGCAATGTGCTTGGCGCTGATGCCGAAGATGTCGAGCAGCTCTTGGGGCTTTCCGCTGCGGGGAACACCGCTCACTGCCAGCCGGGTCACAACAATGCCGGGCTCCTTGCATACATGTTGCACATACAACAAAATCTGAATCCAGTATGAAGACAGTTGTGTGGTTGTCTGCTTTGGTTGCAGTGCCGCTGTTGTTTAAATCAAACCACGTCCTTACAGTGCTGATGAAGGAGATTAGCTGAGTCTTTTTAGTGTTGCATAATAATAATAACTGATGAAGTCTATTCCCCAGACTTTAACTTTGATTGTTGCTTATTTAGTCATGGATATTTAATATTATAGAGAAATACTTCAGATTTGAAACCTAGTTTTCAGGGGCTTTAAAATATAAAAATTGCTTTGTAGGAAAGCCCCTACTGTAGAAAATAAAAAAACAAAAGGAATGACAGCATCCCAAAAACATAGAATATTTTGATATTATTATTATTTCCCCATCTAAGGAACCTTGGAATAATAAACAAAATATGTATCACATAAAATCACCACAAAAGGCATCCTAAAACAATTTCCAAAATCAAAATGCAACATTTAAACTCTGCAGATTTTGTTGGAGAATGATATCATCTGTATGTTAGATGACAAATACTGTAAGTATTGTCTATAGCGGTTTTATTAAGTCCAGTTCTGCATTGTTCAGTTCTACTTTTTCTCTGCCATCAATACTGACCAACAGCTAAGGTGTCACTTTAAATGTCAGTATAAGGACTGTCTCCACCAGGATCCATTTATTAAATTATCAATTCAACACCGTCAGACCATTTACAGCCACAATTACCTCAGATCTAATATTTTCTGCTGTTTTTCAGTCAATGAAAACAAGCAGACTCGAAGGTTTAATTTTGACATGGCTGTTTGTATCCTATCATCTCTGTCCTCCTCAGTTTGCGTCAGCTGATATCACTGAGAAAGATTCATAAAATACTTCACTTAGAACGGAAAAATCAGATGTCTTGTTACAGTAGAGTTGCTACAGGCTTGACTAGAATTAATAAAACTCATATTTTTCAGTGATCAACAGCTTAAGATCAACAACATAAGGCATAAACACGAGATAAATTAAAAATAAGTCTTAATTGTAGAGATTTTGTAGTATAGTTGACTCACCTCTTCAAGCAATGACAGTAATTGCAGCTGGTTATTTTCATTCTTGAATCAAGTGGAGAGTAAACCTCATGCTGTTAGTGTTGATAGACAACTGAAAGAATAACAATGGTGTTTGTGTGTAATTTGCAGAGTAAATGATGCATTAGTAACGATGCATTCTGAGACATTAATTACGCTACGTGAGACCTGACATTTGAAATCTGATCTTTTTTTTTCACAACATAAAATAACAGCTTTTAACGCAACTCTCCAGGTTTAAGAAGCTATATAGGAAAACCTCTTTACCTCTGACAGTACAATAAAAGGTGTGAAAGACTGTAACAGCAGGTATTATGTATGCAGTCACTCAAAAACCCGCTAATTCATGTTGAACAAAGAGACCCTAATGACCAGGATCAGGCTGCTCACTTTTCTCATAAAAGAGTCCGACTTACTCATGATGACGGGTCACACGTTCACAGACGGGAGGAAACGGAGAGGAAAGTGTGTTCAATTTAGGTTTGAACGTGTCAAGCGTATACAGTATGTGAGTGCAGCCATGCTGAGCCATACTGTCCAACTGACTCACACAAAATCTGCCAATCTGCGTGGGTATATTTTTCTGGAAAACATGTCAAGTAATAGATTTTGTCTCTGGGAAGACAAAAGTCAGAGTTTGAATTCATACAAAACTACAGAAATCACCTTTTGGTTAGCATAAATCCCTAGTAGATTGTATTTCATTTTCTTTATATGTTGTGCCTCTACTATTTAATTGCAGTTTATCCCAAGACCACAATGTCCTTCCTCTGTTTGGTTTTACAACTGTAAACTGTAAAACTGAAGAACAATGTCTTATGAGGGTTTTGAATGTGTGAATGAAATGTGACAAAACATTACTCACTATGAGCTATAGTTAAAAGCTCAGTGCCTGTCAAGGACAAAGATACTTTAGACTTTTCTTGAGTTACAAGATAAAAGATGAGAGCCTAAATTTACAGACAGTGCTCAGTAGATTAAAATGTTGCATTACTCCTTTTATACCAGCAGATGGAGACATCTACCTATCTCTCTCTTGCTCTACCTTTCTTGTGAATTTAATTGTTATAAGAGGCATAAAGTGTTAAGATTTTGTATGTATGCATGTGTAGTGTTGTGTATCATCATCTATCCATGTGCAAGTGTTTATCTGTTGTGCTCATCTCCTCTGATTAACAAACAATCTGCCCTCAAGGCTCCGCGCCAGAAGAGAAAGCACGTCCTGCAGAGCAGATAAGATGCCAGGAATCACAAAGTTAAATCCACTGTCAGTGTGAACTAAAACAGAAGTGGTTTAATGACGTGACAGCCCGGGGTCCAGTGATGTGTCATGGCCAAATCATCAGTTAATGAACCAGTGGTTGTTTATATTTCACTGTATGATTCAATCGTTTGGTGTGCTCCCTGTGTGTGTGTGTGTGAGGCAGAAACCAGGGGAGTAGTTGGCTCATTATTAAATATCAGAGTTCAGCTGTAGGTCCAATCAAAACAGCCTTAGGGAAACATCAGCTTAACTAGAGTCATGAGACCAAATTCACTCACACACATGCAGCTGTATACTACACACACACACACACATACACACACACATAGCTACACAGATAGGCATGTGTGGTGCCACTCAGGTCTGTGTATACTGGTGTATTGTATACTGTATACTATAATGTTAGCACTTCATAATCTATTAATATTAATCTATTAAACTGTAGATTACAAATAGAGAAAGGATTTTCTAATGTGTATATGAGACACTTAGACTAGTATGACAGTGAGGTGTTGCTTAATGGTTGGTAGATCATTGCTGGGTCGTTGCTAATGTGTCGCAAAGCAGTTGCCATGTGGCTGCAAAGGTGTTGCTCGATATTTCAGATTTGGGTGTCACCCAGGTTTTTGCGAGGTGGTTGCCACGGTGTTCTGGGTAGTTGGCAGGACATACCAGCTGTTTGTGGTAGTCCATTGTGTTTTTTCAGCTTTTTGCCAGGAGGCTCCTACTGTCTTTGTGGTGGTTGCTTGTGTGCTCGGTTGCTCAGTGATTGCTAATGTGTTCTGATAGGTTGCTAGGGTATTACTTGGTGGTTACTAAGGTCTTCTGGGCAGTGCTAGGTGGTTGCAAGTATACCTGGCTGCAGCCTTCAGAACACCCAAATTCGACAGTTAAACCAATCAAACCACGGTGGGTGGGATTAAACGTTGAACTCCATCCCGATCTGCTGGCTGCAGCCAGGTACATCTCGATGGTTGCTATGGTGTTGCTTGGGTGCTACCCTTGCTTCATTGGTCACAGCTCAAAAGTTGTGAGTCCTATCTCTTAGATTTTTACATTTTGAGTGAAAGGAAGAGAAGCTTTACTTTTTAATATTTAATTTGTGCAGTACTAGTAAAAATTGTTTTTTTGTTTTGTTCAGAAAACCACAGCAACATGTACAGCCAGTTTAGGACTCAATGAATTTATTAGCCAACTACCAACTTTCCAGGTGCCAAACTACAGCGACTTGCACAGAGTGGGATGTCATGTGACAGCATGTCCAAACGCACCTACTTTTCTTGTTTATATACCTGCAGCAAGCACAAAAGAAATACGTTACGTGAAATATAAAATGGAGGATGTGGTGGCAACTTATCTTTCATAAATCTCATCAATCTCACCTTTTAAACAGCTGTGCCAATCACAATCGTACATGGCCACGTTTACCAGCCAGGTGGAGAGAGAAGATCTTTTAAGTGGGATTTTTTTTTTTTTTTTCATGGAGATTAAGGGTGGCACAGTGCAAGGTACAAACCACAAATGTGCTGCTAGAGGCAGGTGATGTGCCTTTGTTAGCTCAGTTAATGTTTGAGGGGGTGTTGAATATTTGGTTACCAAGTTTCCTGTGCGTAACAATGCAGTTTTAAATCCAAAGGCCGTGATTCATTCCACACAGGAACAATATCTGCAGTTAATGAATCAGTAGCTCAGGAACATTTGTACAATTCAAGTAAATAAGAAAATATTAAAAATGCATTGGATTATGTTGCAAGTTGCCTTTTGTTTTTCTAAAGAGATTATTAAAGCAAACATTTACATGTTATAATTATGCTATATACAATATATATATAACCTGTAAAATATTAAATAAATCACTTCAGGAACAGAATAGTTTGATCAAAATCAATGTGTCAGGCAAGCACACTGGATTTAACTATCCTGCTGTTATGGTAATGACTATAGCATATAGTTAAACTCAATTTAACACACACACACACATATAGGCCACACATAACACACACACGGTGCGGTGAAACTTGAGGACAAAATGTCCTGGGTCTCTCTGCCTCTATAAACGAAGGCTTCCTTATGTTTCAGAGACCACTGGGGATATATTTTTCTGCTCCCTGCTTTTCCCTCTCATCTCTTTGTAGGATACCGCGGGAGGCTGGTTTGGGTTTCTCTGATGTGTGTGTGTGTGGGAGAGGGAGAGGGAAAGGGAGGGAGGGGGAGATTGAAACAGGCAGAGGGACGTCGTTCTTACAGTCTCTCCATTTTGGGATCAGGACAGGAAGTGGGCTCAACAGAGGAAACATGACCTCCCCCCCCTCCTCTCTCCTCCTCCCTCCCTCTATCCTCTTACTTTTTCTTGTATTCCCTCTTCCTCCCTTTGTCTGTCCCTCCCCCCAGTCTGTGTTCTACCCATTCACAGGGTCATTTCTGTCTTTTTTTGGTCTCAAAGATCCCGTCGGCCGTCACATGTGTTTGTGCGGTGTGTGTGTGTTTAGACCTTAAATTACATTCTACTCACTTCCTGTGTAAATAAATCCATGTTAACCAGTGATTTCTAAAACGACGCTAAAACTCTGGTGTAGTTGTTTCTGGGCTCCCTCCCTCTCTCTTGAGACTTGCAGTCTGTTATGTATCAGAGCTCCTCTGATTAAAAGCCAAAGCAAAGGTCAGACTCTGCTGGGTAACGGAGATATCGCCTGACTTCAGCTTTACTCTTATACCCAGCGGTCTGATAGCTCTAGCTGATGAGCCTCATATTACATTTTGTGGAATGAAAGCCTACAGTTAGCCTCCAGGCTGTACATCAGTATGGCATCGCTTATCAGGAGCCTCAACTCTCTGCTTTCTGTCTTTGCAAGAGGGCTTCTCGTGTTCATAAAACTACCCTGGGACATAAGAAAAACATATATTTTTCCCCACATCTCCCACTCCTTCATTTTTAAAATCCTCAGCCATTTCCATCTATTTCCCCCTCTCTGTTAATCTTTCTACCACTTTTCACTGTCCAGCTCAGAAGGTCTTGACCTCTTGCCTTGCCGTATATAACACTCAAACACACACAGACGCCCACACTGAGAAAATAAAGAAACAGCATGTCAGCAAACGGCAGTGTATTTCACCACAGAGCACAGAGCCAAGGCACTGGGAAACAAAAAACAAAAGCAGAAGACCTCCCTCTTTTCATCCTCTGCCTCCATCCTGCTCGCCTTTAAAAGTCTGCCGCCTGTTTATTTGTTTCATTGCCTTTTTTTCCCCCCCCAGACGTCTTCCTTTTCTGGTTGTTTTCTCTCAGACACATCCAGTGCAATGACGAAACTTACAAAAAACATGCGTGAGTGGAAAAGGTAGGTTAGTTAACGACAAATGTTGCAGCAATGTTACAGTTACAGTGATGCTGTCAGACAGATTGGTGTTTGTATTGTCAGGTTACCACGTTACACACAGTGTCAGTCAAATACTTACAGTATTCTATGTACAAGATGTATGAACAAAAAGGCACAAAAGGGCCATAAGTCACAATTCAAACACACACAAATACATACAAATTACACAGTTTAATACAATATTATATTAAGGCGTGTGGAAGTGCTCATGATTAGCCTCATTCTCCTCGAGGCCATTTGGACTGAATACTCAGGGTGGGAGGAGCAGCCCAGCTGTGTCCTACTGCTGCGTACCAAAATGCACATCATGCAAATGTTGGGAATCAAATAAACATTTTAATTTCATGGATTCTCCGCTTGAAAACATTTTAGAAAGAAACTGATTTGAGGAATCCAAGTCAGGATATGGGTTCAAATTTGAACATATTTGGACATCTCAGAAATAGTTCTGGTCAACAGTTTAACCACCATCAAAAATCAGTGCGTAAAGGTATATTAAACTGCAAGTAACCATAGCAACAGTACTTTTTCTTTATGCTACATTACAAGCTAACTCAGTGGTGAAATAGGGCTGCAACTAGTGATTATTTTCTTTTATGATTCATCTGTTGGTTATCGACAAATCATCTGGTCTTTAAACCTGCATTACCTGACTTATTTTTGGCCACCTGGGGGCAACATGCTGTAAACAACACTGACACATACTCAGCGGCCACTTTATTAGGAACACCTTTCTAATACTTGGCAGGACCCCTGTTCGCCCCCCAGAACAGCCCAAATCCAAGCCTTCTTTGTGGTATGGATTCAACAAGGTGCTGGAAACATTCCTTAGAGATTCTGTTTGGTTTGGTTTGAACAACAACTGAACTTTTTGACCATGTCTGCCACATGATTGGCTGATTACAAATTTGCATTAACGAGCAGGTGTACAGGTTTACCTAATAAAGTGGCCACTGAGTGTATTATCGCCTTATAAAGTCAGAAAACAGTTGCTTATTAATGCATCCATCAGACACAGAGCAACATTCACTTGGAGTCGTGTCACCTCATGAATGTAATACCAATATTCACCAGCTCCTGAGGTAAATATCTGGTACTGTAGCTGCTAAATGCTCCACTATGTTCACCTGTTAGCTACTAACTTTGTCTGTCTGTCTGCTGTTTTGTGCTGGACAGGTTGTGTAAAGTGGGTTCATCAGAGCGTTTTTGCTGAAAACAGCTGCCTGCTGTTTGAGTGAATCGAGTTGTGGGCCGTAAAACCAAAACAATGAGCTGAAAGCCGTTCTGCAGAGTCAAGTGATAATTCCCTGCGGGTCCATCACTATGAACGGCCCCTTTCACATTAAACACAGTCTTTTTTCCATTATAACATAAAAATATTCACTAGTGCAGCTTTAAAATGTCAGAAAATAGTGAACACGATTTCCTAGAGCCAAAGGTGACGTTTTGCTTTGCCCAACAAACAGCCTGAAATTTAAAAACACTTTCAATTGACAATGACATAACACAGGAAAAAACAGCAAATTGTCACATGTGAGAAGCTGGAACCAATGACAATTAATTGACAATCAAAATTGTTGCTGATTAATTTTATGTTGACTGACTAATGGATGAATCAACTAATTGCTGCAGTACTAGACCTAACCAGTGGTTTAACTGACTATAAAACAAACTATAAAAATGGATGCTGATTTTTTTCTATGGTATTAGTGTGGAAATAAACTTGGAGGAATAACTTAGCAAACCTCCTTGTGTTTTTGTTCAGTCTGGCTTGTTTTGGTCACTTGCTGTGATTTTGATGTTTTGTGCCAATTTTCTAGGTAGACTTCCCACCCCGACTGCTGCAAAAGTCCAAAATGGCCTCCGGCAACACAGGAATAAGGTCATTTACAGTTCAACCCTGTCATTCTCTGCTTTTCCCTTCACGTTTACAGGACAAAGGAACGAGTAGTGTAACCGTAAACCAAAACGTTCTTGTAAAGGGGACACTTAGAATGTGCTGCAAATTAAGTCTAGGCTATTGTGGTACTTCTACTGGGATGCTGGTGGGAAAGAGAAGAAGGCATAGGGATAGAGATGAACCATAATTCATGCAAGACCAGGAGCTGTTTCTGTGTCTGCATATTTCTTTAAACTAAGACGAGTCTCTAATTTGACCGTCTACTGTTTCTGCTGCAGAGAGAGGAGGAGAACAATCTGTCTATTGTGCCTGAGAGGGGAGAGGAGAGGGATGGGATAAGAGGGGTAAGACTTGTTATCTGCAGCTGTTCATCTCCTGTATGATGGCAGGAACAGGAGAATAAACACAAGCAGGGTAGGAGAGGTAAAGATAGAGAGCACAGGAGAGAACATAAGGGAGGCTCATCTCTTTCCTCTGTTAAAGTTCATTGACAGGAACACTTGTGCAACCTTATCACATAACACAGCATATGACCAGTATGGGCCCAAACCCTCACCCCTCTCCCTCTGTCACGTGTACATTAGGCATTCTTCAGCTCCCTCTAAACTTCCTTTCTTCCTTATTCTTTCTTTCCCTCCTGCTTCTTTCTCACACAACTTGATCCAGCGACATTTCAACCGGCAGCAGTCTGACGTGGTTTAGTGACAGGGCTGTCATTAGTCATATATATATATATATATATATATATATATACATCTGAGAAAAAAACACTTTCAGTGCTCATGTCATGTAGTTGGTGCTTTTCTCAATTTTTTTGTCTTCTTTTTTAAAACATTTTCTACGTATGAAGGCGAGAGCTACAAGAAGGTGAAGGTGACTGTCTTTCCAGCATACACACATTTATACAGATTAAATGCAGGATTTTGTCCTCTATGACCCTCACAGTTTCCACAGGGGCCGACGTAGTCCAACGGGTTCAGAGTCACTTCATGGCTCCACAGGTTCAGAGTTCAGAGTTCAGTTAAATCCACATTGCGGGTCAACTGGCTGCTCCACAGGTCAGCATTAATATGCACTCATGGGCTGCAGTGTCAGAACGAAGCAGGCCTGCTCTGTAGTCCTCCAGGCCTGGATTCATGGCTGGTTTCACAGTTTACAGTCAGAGAAGCCGTCACCTGCAGCGTGAAGGTCACTGCAGCATGATATCTTTGAGGTTTTCCTGCAGGATGGTGTCCTTGACGGCGTGAAAGACAAAACGGATATTTTCTGTGTCTATCGCAGTGGTGAAGTGGTGGAAGAGTGGCTTGCCCCGGTTTCTCCTCTTACGGCTGAACGACTGCACCAGGAACGCCTGGTAGGAGCAGAGCAGGGACACTTAAGTAATCTTAAATAATAATTTTAAGTAATCTGATTTATTAAACGTCATGTTTATAAGAAACCCTGTTTCTGCAGTCGGGGTATGAGATTAGACAAAACCTAGTTTCCCCGGCTAGAGTTCTTCTAGAGAAAGTTGATCTCTTGGGGTAACCAGGTTTTTCTAATCTGCTTTTTACATGTGTGCATGTGCATGACAAAGACTTCCGACAGAGTAAGAATCACTGTGGGGTGGCAGGATGAAAGGAAATTATTATTAAAAGTAGCGATACATCGTCATATTCAGAATATTTCCATAATAATAATGAAGTAAGTTTCCAGAGCTGCACATTTGAATATTTGTAAAATTCAGACACATTTGCACTGAAAGGAAAAGCTGTGTGCTCCCTCACCACAGAGTCTGTCTTTTCTCTTCTCACAGCACTGTCACTGTCAACTCACAAAGACACTCCAAAAATATATATATAGAGAGAGAGGTGTTTTTTAAAAGTCAGGAAGCCTCTTATTGTATCACTACTGACAACATTAAAACCCTGTGTTTTCTGTGTGTGTGTACCTGTACGTCCTCTAGCCTGCGTGGGTCTCCTCTGAACTCGGGAAAGTTCTTGCGGATGTCCACCGTGCGAATCTTTTCCACCAGCAGGTCCGTTTTGTTGAGGAAGAGGATGATGGACACGTTGAGGAAGAGCTTGTTGTTGACAATCGTCTCAAAGATGTTCATACTCTCCACTAAACGGTTTGTCCTTCGATCCTCCATCAAGACCTGGAATCACACACACAATCATTCCTTGTTTGTTTTTTTCAGGTTTTATCTCTCCACAAATTAAGGATTCAGTCGTCATCATATGACTGTTGATTTGAACCGCAGCCACGACTGAGGGAACAATCAAGTTTCCACAGCCAACCACAAAGAGAGCTTTGTGTAAATCTCAAATGCGGTGTCTCTCTGATGTTTCTTGCCTATTTCTTAAGTCTAAAAGTCAAGAGAATAATGATCAGACTGTCTGAGTCTTACATGATCAGAGATGCACGTGTGCTTTAACGGTACCTGATCGTACTCTGACGATGAAACCATGAAGAGTATCGAAGTGATGCCGTCGAAACACTGAAACCACTTCTGCCTCTGGGACCTCTGCCCTCCCACGTCCACCATCTTGAAAGGAATCTTCTTGATGATGAAGTCATGCTCGACGATGCCTTTCGTCGCCTTCCTTGCAAACAAAATGTCCTGCTTGCTTGGGATATAGCTCTGGAAATGGAGAGGTATAAACATCTGAGAACAGTTGAAAAGAAATACAAAGAGCACTTAAAGTTTAACTAGTGGCTGTGACTCACCAGTTGACCAATGCGATCCAAGTTATCCAGGAAGTATTTGACCGACTCACTCTGCAGACGGGAAGAAATAATGACAGAGTCATTTTATTACGCATTAACCAAACTTAAAATAATCAAATGAAAGCACTTTCATTTCCTGTATGTCTTCCTTATTTAATACACATGTCACGGAAGCTGTCATACTGCGGTTACTGATTTAATAATACATCAATCGGTACCTTCTATCCAATCAGCAACAAAACACAGAAGCCATGTGACCAACAATAATCATATAAATCCTATTATGGTTTTCTATCATACTCTGATACTGAAGCTACTTTTATGGACAGGCTGGACAAACAGCACAGTGCTCTGAACCGGAGTGACTCATGTGTCATAATTTGATCATTGTGTTTATATGACCCATGCTGGTATCAGTGTGTTGTCTCATAATCACATCTGGTGTGCTTGTTCGCATTTCCACACAGAAACTGACATATTAACAACAGATCAAATGGCTGTATATATGTGTATGTATAGCTATATAAGAATTATCACCCGACTCTGCAGTTCCTCTCAGATCTACCCTACAGAGCATTTTAGTGTTTTGTAATGCATTGTTTTATTTTTTTGGGCCCACAAACTCCACTCTCATCATCATCTCTTGTTTCCAGCAGCAGTCGTCATTTTAAATAAAAAAGCTCTGATAAACCCGCTGTACACTACCTGCAGGTGACGACTAGCAGGTGAACATAGTGGAGCATTTAGCAGCTAAAGAACCAGATATTTCCTTTAGGAGCTGGTGGAGACCAAAACAAAGCTACAAGGAGAATAAATATTTGACATAAATTCATCGAGGTGGCAGAAACACGACTCCAAATGAATGCTAACATTGCTCCTGTGTCTGCTGGAGGTGTAAATAGGCAACTTTTACGAACACATTTGCCATAACAACTTTATAAGATGATAATATGTCAATGTTTTGTTTATAGTTTGTTCTTCTACCCCTGCTAAGTAGCAAAAAAGTCAATTAATGCAGCTTCATGAAACCTACAAACAGCACATAACAGCTATTTCCACCAACATATACAGATTGTTTTAGTCTTGAAAGTCAGACACTTGGACATATTGAACAAGACGTGTACAACACACCGGATGAGAGGTAGACCGTGATTTAAGTTTCGTCACAAGGCAACCACGAAAATCCCTTGAGAACATGAATTTGCAGAAACAGACATCCATCAAAAAGAGCTGCTGATAATTTGTGGTGCCAGTTTGTGCAGAAATGGGCAAAAGAAATTGAGGAAAACGTTCAATTTGAGATGGTGGATAAAGAGACGTGGGGCACAAAGAGGTGTGAGCTGTGCAAAGAAAGCTGGAAGTGAGTGAGCCTCAGGTGGGCTGTGGTGCCTCATCAAAGCCTAATGAATTGAATTATGAAATTATTCTCATATTTTTTCCAGTACATGATGTAGAGGGGTCCTGATTCCAGTCATAAAAATCAAACATGTTTACAATAATCTTCATGAGAAAGAGAGACAGCGACAATTACAATGATTAAAGGCCACACATCTTACGATTTTATCTCCTGCCTGTCCACTGAATCAGATTGGAACAGCCTCGGTGCAGCTTGTTTTGATCCGTTGTGACGCCCAAATAAGAACTACAATCAGCCCAACAAATATAATGGGTGTCCCTGCAGTGAAGCACACCATGTTTTATTTGGTGGAACATACCAGTGTGTTAGTTTTAACCCCTTAACTTCAAATCAAATAAACTTTAGATTTTTGCAGATTATTTTTGAATACAAGCTGCACAGTTTAGATTTTTTTTCCTGTCATTCCAGGCAGCAGTTGAGTTCTTTTAATTTCCGTACGGTACAAAAATCAATTAGCTGACTCTTGGAAACTTGAGTTGTGTAATCCATCACAGGGAACATCAAGTCTGCATTCATTTTCGCCAATGCTGCGCCATTGTTGAGTGGTTTAACTGCAGGCCGATCTTCACTGTAATGGATTGCACCACTCCAGGGCGTTTTAAGAGGCTGCTAATTGATTTTCATACTGTTTGGAAATGAATGGAAAACGGTGGGTGCCTGGAAGAGCAGCAAAGGTACATTCAGCTTTCTGAAGTGCAGCAGCATGATTTGCAAAATGGCAAGCTGTGCTGTCAAGTTCATGTGATTAGTGGTAAATGGGCTAAAACTTGCTTAAAGTTTCAGTGTGTGAAACAACACATACTGTATGCAGAACATAAAAAACTCAAGTTTTAAGCGGAAACATTAGTTTAACAATTCTTCTCTACACTTGTGATTCCTGATTAAAAGTGAATCTCTCTCATCCTCCCTCTCTCTCTTAAACGCACACACTTCCAACAGGAAACAGCTGTGTGTGTGAAAACAGTGGGGAGAGACATGGGGGAGGGAGGGATTAGCGAGTCAGACAGAACACAGATACAAAGTCATTTTAGCACTCCCATCACACACACACACACACACACACACACACACACAGCATTATTCCTCTTTAAACCCGTGTTGACAACAACTTTTTCCCAAACTTTGCAGACTTTCCGTTTCTGTCACACCGATTGAACAGAATCAGTGAAAACTCTTCACGTGGCTGCTAAATTAATCTCTGTCGGCCCTGACATGTCGCGTAACAACCAGGAAACGCGACCCCTGTGCGGGTGAGATGTGACCCCGTGACCCTGTCGCTGACCTACACTGTCACAGCAATAGGAAACACAAAGCCGTGGACTCTGATTGGTTCAGCTGGACGTGAACAGGAGGAGGGGTGGGTCGGAGGGAAAAGCAGGGAGAGGGGAATTCCCAGAGATGAAGGGATACGCAAACACAGACACACACACACACACACACACACACACACACACACAAATAATTTCCATAGCTATAACTGCCATCAGCAGGAATGAAACAGCCTGATCATTGATGCAGTGGTGGCATCAAACTAAATCAAAATAAATTAATTTTATTAGGCCAAGGATGGGTTTTAGTCCCTTGTAATGCAGATATATAACTAGTACAACTGTAAAATATAGCTCTGTGTGTGTGTGTGTGTGTTTGTGTGTGTGTGTGTGGATTTGTGAGTGAATGTGTGTGTGGTTGAGTAAGGCTGGAGGAATGTCTCCATTCATGGCGTGTATGGGCAGATTAGGGGCTTTATTACAGCAAAGACCTGAATAAGCTCACATTCTGCAGTGTATGTGTGTGTGTGTGTGTGTGTGTGTGTGTGTGTGGTCACAGGTATATGTGTGTGCCACTTGTGTGTGTGACTGGGTGTGTCACTACTGTTTGACCACCGCAATCCTTTCACTACAAACTACGATGGTACATTAACTCACCTTGTGAATAAACATAACTAACAAATCTTTTCATTATTGATTAATCTGTTGATTATACTTCAATTAACCGATTAATCATTTAGTCTATAACGTGTCAGAAAATAGTGAAAAATGTCCAAGGTGACGCCTTCAGATTGCTTGTTTTGTCCAACCAAAAGTCCAACATTAAAATATATTAAATTTACAATGATATAAGCAGCCAATCATCACATGTAGTTTATTATTTACTTAAACTAAGTCTAATAAATCTCTTATTAAATCTTTTATTTCCTGTTTCTTTTAATCAACTAATTGTTTCAGCACTATACTACTCATATATGTGTGTGTATGTTGTATATTAGCTGTAAATGTGAATCATTATCCTATAATTGTACTTAATTCCTATTGAATGGATAATTCCACTTTAATTACAACGTGGGTCTTGTTGTCATAGCTTTGGCCACCAACCGGATCAGTAATGATCACATTGCACTCGTCAGGTTCATTTCTGAAATCTGGGAACGTGACAACATCACTAGAAGAAGTCCAAGTGGTTAAAAAGCAGGAGCAGTTAAACAATCAGACATGTTTTAAACAAATGAAAAGGAGGCGAACAGTAAAGTTATGACCCAAACTGTCTGTTGTAAACATCCATCATTTTATTGTCCGACTTCCTGGTTCAACTTTCACCCACTGTAGTTGTGCATGCACACAGTTTTTCTGTGCAAATTTACCAATACGCACTCACTTTCTGTTTTACCTCCAAATTCGATAATCTGGAAAAACTGCTTGTGTAACAAACAATATAGTCAATATTAGCTATTAATGGAGTAGAACTGGCAGCAGCAGAAGCAGATTTCCAAGTTGAAATCTCATCTAGTCAAATATATGGGGTGAGTTTCTTTACAGTCTTTTTACATCTTTGCGAGGCTTCAAAGTTCCCTTTACAGTTAACTCACACCTCCTTTATTCAGGATGTCTGTGCTGCCGAAGACAACAGCAACAGTTTACCGTCACAGCATGATATACAGCCTTGTTTTTGTCGAGCAGAAGAGGTTTTGGTGTTTATATCCTATATCAAACTGCGTGTTATCTGGGTGTGGTGGGAACACAGAGCAGCCAGCGAGTAAACAAAATCCTTGCATGTGCTTTCGGTTTGTTTTCCTCTCACTATCTCCACTTCTCCTTCACAGTGTTTTCTCGCTATCTCCCTCCCACTCAGCCTCCCCATCCCCTGCTCTTCTCTACTTTCCATTCTCTTTTTTTCTTCCTCCCATCGGACTCTCTCTCTCTCTTTCCTCCCTCTGCCTGTCAGCCTGTGGCGCATTTCCAGCCGTGCCTGGGAAAAGCTGACTGTGGTATCCCCGGAAAACCTCTCAGAGAGTATAGAGAAGGGGGAGGCGGAGAGCATCTAACTCAGCACATTTACTCAACAGCAGACATTTTAGTTTTTCTTACTTTGAAAGGATAAGGCTGTTGTTATTCTATATGCTTCATATTGTCAACAAATCACATGAAAACAGACCAAAACCAACAATGCGTTGGACCACGGCTCAATACTTTCCAGCTTCTCTTCACTGTCTGTGACACTCAGCCACTGAAGTTGTAAATCTTTACAGATATATACTTTCATTTTTAGGCTGAATGATTTCCTAAAACAGCTGGACACTATAGTTTTCAGAAAATATTAGCAAAACAGGGGCAAACAGTGCATTTTTGGGGACTATTTCCAGCCAGAGCCACAAGGGAACTCCTGTATTTTTTAACCTAGGTCTCATAATAGTGACATAATTGTGACAATGCTAACTTTGAACTCGCCACCTCTGTTGTAGAGATTCAGGAAACATGACTCCGGCAAAGCAATGTATATCGGAGCAAACCGCAAAAGCCTCCAGTTGTTTTCCAAATAAAGTTAAATTGTACATAAATCCAAACAAAAGTAAACACATAAAAGTAGCCCCTGGGTTAGCTATCATGCTGGCTAATTGCATAATTCTTCTTTTAGCTCTGTGTTTGGTCTCCACCAACTCCTGAGGGAAATATCTGGCTCTTTAGCTGCTAAATGATCCACCATGTTCACCTGCTAGTTTGCTAACTTTGTCTATGTGGGGCAATTTGACGGCTAATTTAACAGCCGCCTGTTCATCTGCACTTGTCGCTGTGTGTACGTGTTGGAGACTGTATGTCGCAGTTGATTTAGCGAGTGTGCCTGCCAGAGAAGTGATAGTTAATGACAGGAGGTTTGTTTACATTACTGTCTGCTGAGGACATTCAAGAAAACTAAGTGCAATACTTGTATGTTGTTTTGCTGGAGTCACATTTCCCACATCTCAAGGTGGCGAGAGCAAAATGCTAAAATTATGAAAATAAGACCCAGGTCGAAAACATTTTCCTTTAACACACGTTTTCATGTGCTAGTGGATATTTACAGCAGCAGGATATGGGTTTGACTGTGGACAATGGAGCTCTGTGGCACAGAAGAATAAGCTATATCAGGCTTTGGATACAATACTTGTTCAATTTATTGTTGATTTTGGTCTTTTCAAGGGATTTGTTGGCAATAAGAAAAATATAGAATATCACCAGCTTTATCCTTTAAGCCAGAATGATGTCTGCAAGCCTGTGCAGCTGTGTCGTACTATTTTTATCAAACAGCGACTCCAGATAAGACAAGACAGTCTGACCCAAAGCTGTGTGCTGACATCTCACACACACTTACAGTATGTTAAGTGAGAGGGAGGCGGAAGTGGCTTCTGTCTGACTCCATCCAGATTGTTTTGTCACTGATAAATGTGTATCAAGGCAAAAGGTCAAACTTGCAGCTCTGAACAGAAAGTAGAGCTGCTGTGTCACGTCCAATAAAGTGCAAATAAACGAGCTGCTACAGCGACTGCACTGACAACAAGACCAGCTGGCGATGCCGACGCTGTGAGACGTTCGCTATGTTGACAATATGGTTAGTGATCATTCGTGAGATTCTGTTGAGCCATTAAGTGTCATTAGCAGTCTGTCTGGCCCTTCAAAGCATATTTGTAGACACTTACAGAGTTACTTGTAATACCAAGTGGTTCTCCAGCTGTTCTGTTGTTCTTTAAACTACAGTAAGTGGCTGCTCGAAACACGTCTCAGTTTGTTTGGTTCTCTTCAGGCGGCAGAGAAAGAGATGAACTTAGACATCTGGGAAAAAAGCAAAGGATGGTCTGACAAGAGATGGACTAAAGACATCAGTAAAAGGTATCCTATGTTGCTCTTTCTAAACATGGACATTTTTATATGTAAAAAATAGGAATTCAATATTTCTTTAAAGCTGCATTAATTGATTTCTGGCCAGTTCGGGGCATTGCAACAAGCTGTAAATTCAACATTGACATATTATCAGCTTATGAAGTTGATGTGGGAAATGTGTTAGCAAACAATGACTTACGTACACATCAAGTAGAGCAACATTATTAGTTATTTAGATTCGTGTTTCTAACCACCTGAAGAATGTAAGTCCAATATTCACTCTTCTTTTAGCTCTGTTTTGGTCCCCACCAACTCCTAAGAGAAATATCTGACTCTTTAGCTGCTAAATGCTCCCCTATGTTCACCTGCTAGTTTTCTAATGTTGTCCTGTCTGCTATTTGGTGCTAAGCAGTTAGTGTGCAGTTGGTTTTTAGAGCCTGGCGGTCAAAGTGAACACAAAACAGTCAAATTACAGGCTGTAAAACCAAAACAATGAGCTGAAAGATGCTACAAATCTCCGTAGAGCTGAGGGGAACCTCAGAGTTGGTGATAATTGTCTGTGGGTTCGTCACTACAAGCGACCCCTTTCACATACACATAGTCATTTGATCTATTGTTAATATAAAAATATTGATTAGAGCAGCTTTAAGGATACAGTAAGATTTAAATGTCAAATATGTTTGTGTTATTGGCCTAAATGACAAAGCAGAGACGAGCTCTCATCTACCCAACTAACACGATTTGTCCTATCTGATATTAAATTGGCCTAAATTTTGTCCTGCAAAAATAAAATAAAAACCGCCTCTGCAAAGGAAGTAATGAATTGTAACTCATGCTTGCTCGTGCTACAGAAGTGGTCCATCAAGAAAGCACTGGATTCACCCAATTATCTTTCACTACCTCCATCCCCACTACTCACTGATAACAAGACACTTTGGTCAAGATGGCGCAGATGAAAGCAATGATGATTTTTGAGGCTTTCAAGTCATCAAAACTCAATAAATTTACTGCACCTCACTCTGATATTTGGGTAAGTAAAGGTGCCATTTTATCAAATCCTGCTTTGAAGATACCTTGTGGTATTTTCAATTAAAAAAAAACTGCTATATTTTCCACCTATTCAATGTGACTACTTGTACAGTAAAAAAGAGTGCAGTGTAGCGTGGCAGATGAAACTCCACAGGGCTCCACTTCACCGGCTTCATTTCCAGTCAAGAGAAAAATAATTACATCTTTGGAAAGTCTCCAAACAAAAAAAAATGAGAGAGGTAAGTTACGCAGAAAAACAATAAATACTTCCACAGGTTTCACTCAGTGCAGTGTTCCTTCACTGTGACTTCCTTCTTTAGTTGATACGTGAAAAACATTTCTGATATTATCCAGATACTTCCTCTGAATACGTGAGCGTGTCAGTTATTGTTAGTGTTGTGACTCTGGGCTGTGGTAAATCAGACGTCACTGAACTGATGTAGAAATATTTATGGGACTGACGGCAAAAACATTTGCGCTGCCCAACAAAACCAGTAACTACAAATTTGGTCAAAATTGAGTTATAACCTGTATCTGACTTCCTGACATCTGCTTTAATGTAATGGCTAATCAAATATGGTGCCATAGAAATGTGTAATTTCCATGAAAGCAGATTTTTAAATTACTACAAAACTACAAAACAGACCTAAAAACCAAGCCAAAATGCAGTATCTGTACTTTAGCTGTGTAGTTACTGCGTTCTGGCTATTTATTACTGCCCAAGCTGCAGTCTGGTTTGGTAAAAGTTTGGTTACCTCATTTCTCCTAGCTGTTTGCTGTAAATGAAAAATATTGTAATTCAGTTTGTTATTCCACATAATTGAATAAGGCAGCAGCTAAATTAATTCATGATGGAGAAGAAGAAAAAACACAGCTAAACTCCTGCTAAAGGTAGCTAGCTCAGCACATTTCAGTAGCTGGCATCTCATTTGTTTGACAAGTGCATTTCATGTGATTTGGTGATAAAGCTACCTTTAAACTACATATTAAATGTAAATAAATTGTAAATTAAAAATATAATAAATTATTAGCTAGTAATAAAGTAAAGATAAATTAAAGATTTTCATTTAATTGTCTTTCACAGCACCTATGGCGATAATCGATAATTGCAGGTGTGTTTTTGGACCTTACTTCAGTTTCAGTCTGTAGTCATTGACCTTTTCTTTGTTTGTTCAGCCATGGTAATCATTTACTCACGACACTAGCAGAGACCGGAAAAAAAAGTTTGCTGCTTCACTCACAGGTGAGTTAAAGAGCGAGTCTGGTGCGTTAAAAGCCTTGTTAAAAGCCTAACTGTGCGCCGCTTGTGATTTTTCTGGGAAAATCGCTACCAACACCCGGGTCGTAAAACTGCAAATTCATGCAAGGGCTTTCATCAGTGGGCTATAGGCTCAATCACCACTGAGTTGCATCATTTGGCGATAGATAGTGACTTAACAGACATTTATTTAAATGAAAATCTTCATATATATCTTTAATATCACTCGGACAGATAGAAACTTAACCAAAAACAGAAACAGTTGATTCTTATAAGCTATGGACTATAGTAAATTTTGTTAAACTTACCAGTTAAAATGGATAAGAAAGTCGAGAGAACACAGTTTGTTGGTAGATACTGAAGTTTCTTTGAGCATTCAGTGAAGACTATCCAAAGGCAGAGTGCAGTATCTAGATTTTTTAGGTATTGTGTGGGTTCTAAGGATTTTTTGGGGTAAAATAATCAACCTAAAAAGACATTAAATGTCATTGTTTTTGGCCTTATTCCTCAATTTGACAGTTCACAGTAGAGTGAGACAGAAATGATGGAGAGGAATGATGGGTATCAAAGGTCCCGGGCTGTATTCAGTCCCAGGATGTCATTTGCCGTGTGCTTTAAAATAAAAAGAATGACTTTCTACTTTTAACCAGAAATTGCTGTTTGCCACCACATTGACACAGAAAATGCAAAATACATTTTCACACTGATAAATAAGTGGAGTTCTGATCAGTCATAGGCCACTCACTGGAAACTTATTTGGCTACTGAGACGCATCAGGTCAGCCAGTGAGTAATCTATGACTGATGATGACTCCTGGTCAATGAATAAACTGGAGGCTGGTTTTTAATGCAGACAGTCATGGGAGGATTCAGCGTAAGAGATTATTTTTGAAATATTTTACCATAAATACTGGGGACATGGGACGTGCTCTGTAGAGTGATTGGATACCTTAGTCACAAAGGAGCATCCCACAAGTAGTTTAAGGCATTTTTAAGGGTGGTTTGATGTTGTTAAAATGTTTCTTGTTAAATCTTTTTCTGTCTTCACAGCTTTCTTTCTATTATTCCTGGATATGAGACTGGATTATACAAAAATGATCATTTCTGAGGGATGTATGTCTTTAAACTGTCATTAGGCACACTCATCCATTCATCCATCCACATCATCCTTAACAAGCAGCCATCATTACACACTCTTGCTGTGCTGCCAAACATTGCTCAAACCCACAGAAGCTTATTATAAAATCTACTGGAGGTCCTGAAATTTCCAAAGACACCAAATACATCAGTGTGAATTTTGGGAAAATGTGTAAAACTGATGCACAAGACATCAAAAATATTTCCATTTGATGGAATGGTGCAGCAGTACAAGTCTTTGGTTTGACATTTTCAGTCAGTGTAAACATCAGATAGCCTCAATAAAGACTTGGAACTAACTGATACAGAATATATATACTGATGAAGATAAAACGATGAAGGATTATTTCAAGTTTGAAGCTACTTAACAGAAAATAAAAGGGTTAAACGTTATTTTATGGGGTTCATGTACTCACCAGTTGGAACTCGGAGCGTCGTGCGTAGGCCTCCTGTATGCCGGTGTCTGCCCAGAGCGCGCTCAGTGCCATCACGTACAGCTGAAACTCACTTGGCTCGACCCCCGAGCCCCCCACGCGTCCCTCCCACGACATCACCAGCATGCCCTGCTTCTCATTCTCACAGCTCTGCCAACCGATGCCCAGCTTGTCCCGGGCGTCCACCAGCACACGCATGCCCTGCAGAAACACACAGTCAGTGCACGTATAAGCCTGAATATGGTGAAGTGGTGCAACAGCTGCTTTTTCTAACGTCAGCAATATCGTACAAATATTTCCTGACCACACAGAGGAAAAAAAAACTGCACGCTGCATGTGCTGCTTCCTGGGAAAAACGTCAACACAGAGTCTAGCGTTACTGGTAAACATGGAGGAACACACTCAAACATGTGCATGTGTGGCTGCTGGAGGTTTTCTGAAGAGAACCATGTGGACTGATCTGTGTGGGAGGTCTCAAACTAACCAACACAGACACAGATATTAAATGTTTTGAATCTGTGTCTCCTTTTCTCTCTATTTCTATCAAACTTTTTGAAATCCCTTCTTTTGAATTGTTCCAGTTGAGCATCTCCTGATCGGTTTGGCAGTAAATCTGGTTTAAGCCTATTTTGTGTGACAGTTTTTACTTACTTTTACCATTTTTATCATCATGTATTCAGTCTATTTTGCTGCTTGTTGATCTGTAACATCTTTTTCTTTGCTTCTATGTTTATGGCTTAATAATTTACTGTTTCACAGCATCTTAAAGTTCAAAATCTGGTGTATTATTAAAGCCTGTTTGCTTGATTTATTGATTGGAACAACAGAGGACTCAGCAGCAAACAATCAGTAAACTGCAAAGTGTTTCAAAGATCACAGTGGGTTAAGGGAAGTGAGTATATGTATATGTGTGTGTGTGTGTGTGTGTGTGTGTGTGTGTGTGTGTGTGTGTGTGTTTCAATGACTCATGACCACCTAACACTTGTGCAATAGTCAAGTCTGGTCAAGTTTATTTGTACAGCTTAATATCGCATTCAATGGGCTTTACAGGCCCACAACGTGAACAGCAGCCAACTCAGCTCAACCATCTCTACAAAGATGAGAAAAATCCTCTAAAAAAAAAAAAACAAATCAAGGAAAAAATCTGGAAGAAATCTCAAATAAGGCAATTCAAAGAGAGATTCCCCTATTAAAATTGATGGGTGTGCAACAGGAGGTGTGAAAAAAGGCAATTACAAAAAATGGAAGTAAGATGTGACAGTTAGTAGAACTTCTCACTAATGCAGCTACTATGTGTGTGTGTGTGTGTGTTTGTGGTGTGTGTGTGTGCAGTCTGATTGGGATGCTCCTTTGTGACTAAGTGGTGTGTTTTCAAGTCTGATCACTCATTTAAGACTTTCTGTCAGAACTGTTAAGTTTCCGTTTTTACAGGGGGNGTGCAGATCGAACAGCAGCATGTTGGCAGTAAAAAAAAGAGAGAGTCACTGTGAGTGAGTTTTGAGTCACATCCACTCATGATTATCGTCTATGTAACCGTCTGCATTTTTCCTGTCTGTGAGCCAACCTGAACCTTATCAATTTACTAATCTGCGCATTTGTAGCATAATCCTCTAGGTTGGTTTAATCCTTCATTATCGATTAATCTGTTGATCATTTTCTCGATTAATCGATTAGTTGTTTGGTCCAGAAAATTGGGAAAATGTTGATCACTGTTTCCCAAAGCCCAAGGTGATGTCCTCAATTGTCTTGTTTTGTCCACAACCCAAAGATATTCAGTTTACTGTCATAGAGGACTAAAGAAACCAGAAAATATGGACACTTTTTCTTAAAAAATGACTCAAAAGATTAATCAATTATCAAAATAGTTGGCGATTAATTTAATAGTTGCCAACTAACTGATTAATCGACTAATCGTTGCAGCTCTATAATCCTCTATAGTCTTGTCTGCCTCTCTTCCTGCGTGCATGCATGTTTGTATGACAGCAGTAAGTGTGTCTCAGTTCAGCTTGCCTGCATTTCTACACCAAATACATCAAAACCATGACAAGCTAACCAGGTCTGCCCTGCTTCAAAAGCACCTTCAAATTGTTGGCAAGAAATGCAGATTTATTTTGCCCAAATTTGGAGGACAATACCAGAGTATCCTTCCCACACTCACATTTTTTTATTCAGGTGAACCTAGTCAACTTACATAGTCGGGAAATATTACATGCCCACGTCGTGTTTAGCAGGTACTTGCATTCAGGATGTGTGCAGTCGCTAATAAATATTTCCCTTGAACTACTAGACCGACAAGAAAAGCTCTGTTAATAATGGAAATCATCCAGAAACTTCTTTTTGCTTGTTAACATTCTGGATATGTTGCTTTACAGATAAATGGGCCTTAACCTTTTATTCCGGTGGAGTATTATTATTTTTCCTTCGTGTGCTGAAGTGAAATTTCACAACTCCTATTGTAAACTCAAGTATAATTTACCTTAATCCTAGTTTTCCCCTGTATATAAACTTTGTTGTCTGTTTGAGGAAGACTTACAGGTGGTAAACATTGGAAAAGTTTTGACATTACGAACTGAAGGACCACACGAATACAACATTAGTTTTGGTCTCTGTGAGGCTGTAGGTTTATGTTGTCTATGTGGACTGCGTCCTTTGAAAGATGCAGCCTCTGTCTGTAGAGGGCTGGTTCTACTAGAAAAGAAGTACGACCTGTTGTCTGACTACGTAGGAAATCAAAAGTGTTATCGCTTAAATGCGCAGATAACTACGTATGTTTTCAGACAGTCTCTCCTGGAAGTCATTCGTAGTGTTGCACTTGGTTGCTCACATGAAAAGTGACAGAAAGAGTTGAGAGTTGAGCAAAGAATGAAAAAAGAGAGGTGGAGAGAGAAGTTCAAACCCTGGCTCCTTTCTCACCTGACCGATCAGCTGACCAATCATGGCGTGACCTGGGCGTGAATGTTGGATCGTTGGTTTTGGAAAGTCACAGAAATGGTCAGACACAGACTCCCTAATCTGACGTCGTAAAGGTGTGGAGGAAGGGGGTTTCCGAAGCTATTCAACCATGCGACAAGCACTTCTAAAAAAGTATACTGGCCCCTTTAAGCCCAAGCATGGGGAGCAACGCCATGGGAAGCACTACTTGAAGGGGAAACAGGCTTGGACAAAAGACCGGCTCTTGCTATTTGTCTTATGTGTCACAGGTCCTCAGTAGTATCTGACCACATGGGGCTAGAAAAACATGAAACTCTGAAGTCTTAACTGAAGACCTGTATCCTCACAGTCACGACGTGGTCAATGGCATTATTATAACAGCAGTCGCATATGGTGGCAGCTGGCTGGGACTGAAAAAAAGCTCTGTGTCATTTAGCACTAATTTGTAATTATAAAGTTGCTCCTTTACTGCATTAATGTTGTCAGTGCCCTCGTCCTCTAACACGGTGTCTGCCTTTAGTCCACTCAAAACATGTGGAGACAGACAACACCCCCCGCTGTACCGTACACATCAAAACCTGTCAAAATACAGCATGCAGGCAGGTAACCAGTGCCTCTTCCCCCTGCCCTGTAACAAACAAGCATTATTAACCTCTTAAATCTGTACTAACAGTGTTGAAACCCACAGAATTTTATTTTAAATTCTAGCCATGATCCCAAAGTTTCCCAGGATCCCAAACATGCTGAGTTTTGGGGCTTCAAAAGCTTAAATGAGGAGCTGGATTCAACTAATAAAGAATGTACCGTATATGAGGCTGACAGTGTGGAAAAAGATGACTTTTCCAATCTTAAAGCTACTTCAAGGGAAAATGAAAGGAAATGGGATGATAAGGGGCTAAGGCTGTATTAGACAAACAAGCTGTTCAAACTGTGAAGTTGGGTTATCCCCCCCAACTGATGTGTGTTTGGGAAAATATTTGGTTAAACATTAATGAGAGACAAACAAGGACAATTGGAGAAATGGAGATAAGAAAAACTCCAAACCATCATGCGCTCAATTTAGAATGAAAGTAGATGAAAAATTATTCAGCAATTCTTCGTTGTCATTTTTATTCTGTTCTAGCCGAGATGTACAGCTTGTAAATTAGTGGATGCTCCGCGGTCCAAGTGCAAAGTTATTCAGCAAACCCACACTTGATGTGTGAGGCTCGACAGAGTTACATTAGCAGTTTTTTAGTTTACTTTAACTCATGAGAAATAAATAAATCCACTTTGACAAGGACTATACCAGGGATTTATCTGTTACTGCTGGAGGCATAATTACTGAGATTGAAGGAGCGGGACCACACCTGAACTCCACCTCAATGTTATTCATTTTCATAAGCCTAATTATGCTACACACCTGTTTGTGTTGTTTTTCAGCTTTATCCCTGCTTCTATCCCACTTTGTTCTCTTTCTTTACCATTAGGTTCCCACCAACACCCCAAACCACAGACACAACTGTTCAGGTAACATCCTACTTAATACACCAGCTGATCCCAGCTTTACTCGTGGTGAATGTAGTATTTCTTAGCCTTAGCTTTTACATCCATCATAATTTACTGTCTATGTGCAGGGGAGGTGTTGTTTACTACAACTGATTCCAGTGTCTTCTCCTCTGGTGGACAATATATTGTTTTTATTTCATGATATATTTTATGTAATTTCACATTATAGTCATTAGCGCTGAAAGGATAGATCGACTCATAGCCCTGCGGTGGGTCGGTCACAACAAACTCTTTGCTGTGCAGCCAAACATTGTTCAAACCCACAACGGTTTATTTCAAATTCTAGAGGAGATGTCAGTCTTACCAAAAATACTAAATATGTCAGGCTGAATCTTGGGGAATGATGCTCAAAGCATCTGGGATATTTCTATTTGATTGAGTCTTGGTGTTGAATATTTCTCTCAGTGTAAACATAATATTATATTAGCTTCCAGTTGGAACAAGTTGATGCAGAATTTACATGATCAGGGCAACAACTAATCGGCAACTATTGTGATAACTGATAATCATTTAAGTCATTTTTCAAGCAAACAAATACTCTCTTGGGTCAGTGTCTCTGAGGATTTGCTGCTTTTCTTTGTCTTATGTAATTGTAAACTGAATATCTTTGGTTTCCACTGTTGGCTGGATAAAATCAGCAGTTTGATGAGCAAATTAACTGATAATGAAAATAATCATTAGCCATAGCTCCATATATGATACTGTCAGACAGTGTGGAATAAGATGATTTTAGCAACATTACAGCTACTTAAGAGGAAACAAAAGGGTAAAACTGTACATTAAGGCATCAATCAACAAAAAATTAATTGTCAACTTTTCTAACAATCGATTAATCTTTTCTACAGGAAACTGAACATTTACTGTTTTACTATGGACACTTTTCACTTTTTCAGATATTTTATAGTCCAAACTAGTATAAATTAGTCAAGAAAATAATTGGTCGAGTAATCAGTACTGGAAATAATCGTTTAATCGTTGTTTGATGCTTTTTGCTCCCTGTTTTATTTTCATTTAAATTTGATAATTTGGGGTTTTCAGTTGGACTGAACAAGTAATTGGACAAATTCACTTTGGACATTTTATAGACTAAATGATTATTGGATTCATTGGAAAATTAATAGAGAGATTAATCGTTGCAACTTGCAGCCCTAATAGTAATATTGTGCTTTATGTTGTTTCATGAGATAGAGGGATCTTAGGCCGATGAACAATGACAGGATGGGTCACGGGATTACAGGCTTGTAGTATCATGTTAATATTTCTATACGCTGCATTTCCAATCATGTGATTCCTTGTCATTTCTGCCTTTCCTGTGTCCTCCTACACACCATGCATTGTGTGTTTTTCAGGAGGTTAAGTGGTGGTGAAATGTGTGTATGGGAGGGGTGGGGTGGGGGGAGTCCCGTTGACGATGTGGCCCGAGACAGCACCGCCACTGTATGCTGGTATTCAGGGGAGGGTATTGTATACTACTGCCTTGTCTGTGTAGAAGTGCGGGCTCTTATCATCCTTGTCTGGGCTGTGTGGCACTCAGGGCGGATGTGCTCATCCCTCAGGAATAGTCTGGTATTGTTAGCTGGTGAAGGAGGCCCAGCCATGACAGCAAACAAAGGGACAGCACACACACACACACACACACACACACACACACACACACTTCAGGATAAAAATATGTACTATGTCAACAAACCTCTCTGTGTGTTTGAGTGACTGTGTGTGTGTGTGTGTGTGTGTGTGTGTGTGTGTGTGTGTGAACCATAACTGTGGGATGAAAACTTTGATATTAGGGCTGCAAATAATGATTATTTCTACTACTGATCAATCTGCTGATTATGGTTTCGATTAATCAACAGTTGTTTGGTCTATAAAAGTCATGAAATAGTGAACAATGTCCAGCACATTTTCCCAGAGCCCAAGTTGGCATCTTCTTGTTTGCTTGAATGTCTGAAAAACAGTCTTGAATTCAAATATATTCAGTTTCCCATCATTAAAGATACAGAAAAGTATTAAATCTTCACATTTGAGGAACTGGAACTAGTGAATTTTTGGCAATATTTTCTTGAAAAATCACTAAAACGATTAATTGGTTGTGAAATGTGTTACTGATGACCTTTCTGTCAATCAGCTAATCGATTAATTGACTAATCACTTCAGTTCTTGGGCATTATTAAAGTATGACTTCTTTTAATCTTTCAGCTCTGGTCTTAAATGTTAGTTTCTCACACATGCTTGACTTTGACTTTACTTATTTAACATGTTTAACAAGTTTTATATGTTCAAGAGAGTTCTCAACAAGCAAAACATCAATTTAAAATAAATCAAAAGGACAAAAGCAGGAGTTGACAACACAGATTATAAATCTGGTGGTTCAAACGTTGGACTCAGGGCTGTAAGGTTTGCCTGAAGGCCCCAAGCTATTTATTTCCCATGAAACCTTATTCTTACCTTCAGTATATTCTCATAGATAGTGTCCCGGAAATCCAGAAGTGCTTTTTTATCAAACTCTTGCCCGTTAATGATGCGCATCTGTTTGAGGAATGTGGACTTTCCGCTCTCTCCGGCCCCGAGCAGGAGGATCTTCACCAGTCGGCGGACGGCTCTCCTCTCCCGGGCGAGCATCGCGTCTATCTCCCGGCTCCTGCGCCGCGCCTCCCGCTCCTGCGTCGCGTCCCTCTCCCGGCTCCTCTCCTTGCTGCTGCCCGGGTCCCGGCTGGCCTCGGCCGGGAGCAGGCAGCGGCTCAGGGTGCGGACCACTCCCGACATGGCGAGTCGTGGGAAAAGTTCACCGAAACTTCAGTGGGAAAATGTTCATTATAGGACGTGACCTCTGGGGTGGAAATGACCCAGTCCGGTTACATTAAGTTGGTAAATAAAACGTGTTGAGCGGATAATTTAATAAAGTCTACATTTAGATTTAATGGATGAAGCCGTTATCTAGTCTCCAACCGGCAGACAATCCGAGTCCATCTTGGTTAGACCGCGCCATCAACAAGAATCAGTCCGGAGAGAGAGGAAACAAAGCCTGCAGATGTTCAAAAAGTTAAAAAGTTTAAATACCTGAGCCCGTCCTGACCAGAAAATAAGAATTAAAGTAGATCAGAGGTCGGTCTGTCCCTCCAGAGCAAAACAATAGTGCGAGCAAGGCAAAGGCGCACACTGGGACAGCCTATCCAAACTCTCCATACAGCCAGCGGGTTTGTGAACTTGGGCAGCGCAGAGACAGCAGCTCCTCCGGGCGGCGGTGGGACGGTCACACTGATGAGGAGGGCGCCGGTGCTCTACCGGAGACCACCGTCAGGGGACGCCAGCGGCCACAACAGAGAGGGGTTAACAGCAAAGTGCGATATAGTATATTTAACCCTTTTTTCACTGACCAGATGAGTGGAGGTGATATTTTCTTATTTGTTTGTTTGTTTATGTTATTGGATCCCCATTCTGTCATAGCAGTTGGGGTCCACACATTAAAAAAACAAAAAATCTAAATAAAACATTAATACAATCACGAAAGCAAGGTCCATATGAAAAATGTAAAAATAAATAAAACACAGCTGCTGAGCCTACAAAACAACCAAACTGATAACACACAACTATCAGTAATATCAATAAATACTTCAAATTACCACATATAATAGAAAAACAAGGACAAACATACAAATGACAACAAAACAACTACATTTAAGTACACAACCATCCCTAAAATTCATTACGACATGATAATTCCATAGTGTCAAGACTATGGTTTAGATTTCATATCAGCAGAAGTGAAACACATAAATCCTGATAAATACTGACTAAATGCTGTTTTGCTTTGTAGGGGACCATCGTTTTACTGCTTAGAGCTTCATCATTTGGAGATATTGGAGGAGGGGTGTTGAAGTTTCAAAAATCAAAGGATCGAGGGTCTAAAGAACATATCAATAATACTGGGGAGAGCGATAAACATAAGGTTCAGCCCCCCCACCCCAATAATTCCCATACTGTACTTTAAAGAGTTGTGTTGTTCTGTGCAAACATATCCAACCACAACATATTTATTATATGAGGTTCTTTTCTGCAAAGAACCCTTAAACGAGTATCTGGTCTGTGCTGTAAAACTTTCAAAATGTTCCCTCCAACATCCATTAAGAAAGAAAAACTGGCAGCTCTAAAAGACAAAATGACTGTTGAAATGGAGCATCAAGGATTGCTGGATTAAAGAATTGTGTTTTTCACTTTATAGGTATTTATTTGAAGTAGCTCCTCATTATACTTCTGAGCTCCAAACCTCAACAGCTCAGATTCAACTTGAAATCGTTGGCAGCTGCTTTGGTGTCTGTAAATTGTTTTCTGTTCATTTATTAGTTTGTTCATCTGTCCATTAAATCTCAGTTATATCTCAGACAGAACAATGCGCTTGATGGATATGGATTAAATTTGGGGAATGAGGCATCTCATTATCGTGTTTTCATAAAGGTCCACATAAAACTGTGTGGACTTATTTATTATCTGTTTCATCTTTGATGCATTTAAATCTTATTTGTGCACTATTTGAACTGTTAAAAACATATTTACTTTCGCTATGAAGTGACTTCTCAGCTTTTTCCTTTTCAATACATTTTTGGCCCTTTAGGAACCTCTTTCTATACTATTCATGGGCAGTTTAAGTATTTTTATAATTAGTACACCGTGCTGTTAATATATTTGTCATGTATGTTGGACAAACTCAGGTTGGATTTTGATCTAACTTTGTGCCAAGAGCCTCAGAGACCAACCAGTGTTCCTAAACTGGAATACTTACCCTGTCCCATGTTTTCTGTAAGTTATAATAATATGATTAAACACATTTGTTTAAGAAAATGCACCATGTATGAATAACATCAACTGAAATATGACATAGAGCACCTCAGGAGCAGGGCATTTATCGTTTTGGTTTTTATTGTGTCACCAAACAAATTCACAATGAATCAAATTTCCCTCGTGGTACTCCCCAGACTGCTCCAGTGGAGCTACTCATTGGCCATTTTAAAATGACTATAAAGCAGCTGGATCATCAATGCAGGAGGCCTAAGACATGATTCTCAGTACCACCATTGTGGTCAGAGGGCAGCATGTGGTCCTGACAGCAGCAGCGCTTGAGAGAAGCCTTATATAGCCTGCCACTGGCCCTGACCTCGGCCCCTACCACAGTGTAGGGAAGTGTGCCCTTAAAGTTACACCAAAACTACAAAAACACAACAAATACACAAATCTACAGTCACACTTCAGATATTAACTACTTGCATTGTCTTACGTTTCTTCACATGTCACACAGAAAAATAGGAAAACTGAACTTCAGATTAAAGTACGCTAAACACCCCTCCATTAATTACTGCTTGGTATCTCCCAGATTACTGCGGATAAAACAGCAGAGGAAAGTTATTTGAACAAAGACATTGCTTTATTATCTTGGTCGCTGCACAAACTGGCATCATTTAAGCATTCACTCATTCAATTCAATCATTTTGGCATGAGTTAACCAAACTAGCCAAACTGTATGTGTTTTCCTTCACAGTGAGGAGCCTCAAACAACAGCAAAACATTAATACAGATTTAATGCAGCAATCAATAAAATGCATTCATCTACAACATTTTGTACAATTATTCCCTCTACCAGGTTAGTTTATACAAATTGATGCAGTAGACCTATATAATGAGCTTCAAGACAATGTATAATGTATAACAACAAAGAGTTAAAAGAGGACCTTCATTACCTGGCAGCAGATCAGACTGTGGTTGTACAGTGTGCAGTTTTCAGGTGTGAATGTGATCAAGGTATTGCTGAGAAAGAGCACCACTCTCAGTGAAAAAAAATAGAATAGTTATAATGTAGGCTTAATCTGAAAGTCTGTTTCTCTCCAAGCTGGTTCCTCAACCAGTGTCTCTTCTCATCACCACAATGGCTCCACAATTCCTCTTCTTCTCTGTCAAACAGCCAGACAAGCCAAAGCATCCATGCCTGTACAAACCAGTCCGAGTCCCTGGAGAACTTAAGCTTCTCACTCAGCCAAGGCAACAGGAGACCCTCTGCTTGACAGCCTCCCTGCCAGAGAAACTAATCAGCCACAGGATCCAGGCTGTTTCAGGGCCAGTTTCACTATGAGACTAATCTTCCTCTCATAAACGCCAGTTGGGTCTGCAGACCTCGAGTACTCCAGCACACTCCTTTCTGCCCACCAACTGTGTGCTGCTACCAAGATGGTGACAGTGAGCCAAAGGAAGTGGACCCAGCAGAAGCCAGCCAGCTGGATGAATGCAGACATGGAGGTGGGAAGTTGTGAGGAGGAGTGAGGTCCACCAGACATAATCCATTTGGATACATTTGAATTTGCTTGGCGTCATCTAAACATAAGTTAGACACCAGCCCATAAGACACATTTTCTTCTACAAAACATGATCTCAATTGAGTCATTTCATAATAAATCCTGCAAAGATGTGAAGCAATAAATTACATCCAAAAATATGCTCTGTTGTTGCTAAAGCCAGGAAAGCAGATGTCATCAAGGTTGGAGAGAACACAATCCCTGAATATCAATTATTCAGCCATTAAAAATTAATACAGATGGATTTTTGGTGGAATATTCAACTGAATATGTTGGATATTCTATTATCTTTCTTAATTTATCACAATTTCTTTTCTTTTCATGATTAGAGATTGTACTATTGCACCTAAAACAGTACAAGTATGATGAATTGAAGTTTATGAAATCAGTAAGTGTATGATTAATGCAGTAAATTAATGACAAAGTATAAAAAAGTTTTAAATTCCCAAACTAAGAGTATATTAATACATTTTGGGTACTATCTTATCAAGCCTGCTGTAATTAAAGATGACAGAATTAAATTGGAGGTTAAATTTCTTCAAAAGCTGTTTCTGATATCAGATTTTACTTTGAGGCAAATTAAAATTTGTCAGACAGTGGGAAATGATGCCCCCATATCAGTTTTCATCCTGTATAGCTCTAATTTGACATACCGGTATTAGATTGTGGAAAAAAGCAAATAATGCTCACAGTGGACACAAAATCACAGGTTTTACTTATAACATTAACGATGGCTCTGTTCCATTCAAGTGTCCCAGTAAGCCGTGACAGTGCCTTTGAAATGGACCCGCTAAATGTGAATTCATTAACTTTATTACTTTATTTAACTTTATTATTTACACCTGTGCTTTTCTTAATGTGACAAGTCAAAATGTCTAAAATGGCCTAATATGTGTCCCTGTGAGCAAAGCAAATTACTGTGACAACCTCTGAGAAAATAAAGTTTATTAACTTCACAACTCTTTCAGTCTTAAATCAATCATATAACCTGAAGAAGACAAACTTCTACCTAGAACACTGAGTGCTTTCTAAAAGCACAGGGAGGGAATTTTGATTATAACTGAAATATTTGGATAGCAAAATATGGACACATTTGTGCTCAGACTGGTCAAGTCTGAAGAAAGACAAGCTGAAAAATTTGAAGCTGAAAGAATTTCTAAGTTTCCTTAGAATACTAAAAAACATAATCCTCGAACCTGAAGCATAAATTACCAAATTGAATGTGAAATTAATTTACTGAGTCATTTTTCCATTTTAAGTGTGACCACATAACTCTACACAGAAAAGCAAAATTGTGCCATCAAAAAGCAATTTTTGATTCAGCAAATGTGTCAGTGGCACAAAATAAAGTATTTAATGTTTTGGCTGTCCTCCTTCCAGGTCTTCATGGCAGGTGAGATGTTGACACCACACTAGCTCTTGCCAGCACCTGTTGCTCAACATCTTCCCTGATCCACAATCTTCACTCCGAACACTTTTACATTTTGCTTTGCTTATTATACTTAATATTATATTTTATTATATATTATATTTTTGTATTTTATTGTAGGGATCCCTCCTCTGTTTCTCCTCCTGTGGTTTTCTTTCCAAATAGAGTCCATGTTGAACAGATTGTAAAGCCCTTTGAGCCAAATTTATCATTTTGGGGTAAATAATTAAAACTGACCTGATTTGACTTTGACATCAGAGATCAACAGTCCAAAAAAAAACAAAAAACAAAGTAAGAAAAGTAACAGGTTTTTTTTTAAAATGTCTAATCAAACATGATGTTCTGTTGCAGTTCTAACTGTCTCTGGACAGAGGGCGCTGTTAGATCAGATTTGAAAACAAAAAAACAAGGTGCTGCCTCCTAAAAAATGTCTCTTTTTAAAGCAGAAAAGGAGGTGAGAGATGTTGAATGAAAATCAGGGTCGGCAAGCAAAGTAGGAAGAGGCTGTGAGAACATCATGTTCCTTATTAACTCAATGGTGGAGTTTAGTGTTGTGGAAGATGGGACAGCACACACGCTCTCATATGCACACGAGAACAAGTTATTCTATTAAAATGACTTCCTAATTTAAAAGTCCAACAGCAGCTGCTGTCTATTGAAACAGTGCAGTGTGTGTGTCTGCACATAATATTTGTGTGTATGAGGAAGCGAGAGAGGGATGTGAGCGCAAGATTAAAATTCATCTAGATAGCAACACACTCTTCTCATGTAATTAGCCTAAAAGCCTTTTCATCAGGCTTGGAACAACACTCTCTCACACACACACACACACACACACACACACACACACACACACACACACACTAATGGACACCACCAGAGTCTGCTTATAACCACTAATATTCTACATTCACCTCTTAACACTACTGGAAAAGGCATCTGTGTAATGCCGCCATTGCCTTAGTGTGTGTTCTTGTGTTTGTATGAGTTATTTATATGCTAATGAATCTGGAAGGGCATGTTGAGTGTGTGTGTGTGTGTGTATGTGTGTGTGTCGGGGAGGAAGGCAGGAGTCACTACAGCCGGAGAACAGATGGTGGAGGAGAACCTTGAAGACGTATGCATGTTGCCTTTCTGTTTAAAGTCATAACAACACGGCTGCAGCTCCATCCTGAACTATGTTTACCCCCCTCATCCTCTTCCTTGTTATTCCCACTTTACTCTGATGAATTATTGTTATTCAGGCACACTGTCTGAATGCCTGTCTGACTTGAGGTACTCTGGCACCAAACACACCTTTTGTACCTGACTGAAATGCCAAATGCAGCTGTTAGCGATGATTGACAGACCCACACTCCAGTCAGCGCAACATGCCTCTCTTCTTCCCTCTCTAATGGCAGAGGCGCTCTCACTGCTCGATGTCAGAAGGATAAGACCCAGCGGGCTCAGTGGCAGTCGGTGTAGAGGATTTGCAACTTTTGTTCGTGTTTGAATTCGGCTGCTTTTGTTGAAGGACAATTCTGGTTTACTACAACCTGGGTACTATTTTCATAGCTTTGACGATCATTTGCATCTGTAATAATAACACGGTAGAGTTGAAGTGGCTATAATCAACATTTTTGTAATTACAATAGACCAAATGGCTGATGTGTAATGTGAAATGGGTCACTCATAGTGTAGTTCCCTCATTTTAGCATCTTTCAGCTCATTGTTTTGGTTTCTCCACCCACAGTTCTCGATGCTCTCATCATTTTTGGCCACAGCAGGCAGCTCTAAAAACCCTGCCTGCTCAGCACCAAATAGCAGGCAGACAAACTAGCTGGTGAACTCAGTGGAGCATTGAGCAGCTAAGCAAGATATTTCTGTCAAGAGTTCATGAAGACTGAAAACAGAGCTAAAAGAAGAGTGAATATTGGACCTGCACTCGCTAGGTGGTCAGAAACACGACTTCAAATGAATACTTTCCGTATGAGCTGGATGTGTAAATCCACAACTGTTTGCTAACAAGTTCTCCATGTCGACTTAAAATGTAATTATATGTCAGTCCTTGTTGCAGGTTTAATTGCAGAGATCTGGGAACACAGGCACGTCACTCAGCACATTTCACATACCCAGCGGGAGAAAACTTTGAAAAGCATGTCTAACTGAGAGTAGAGGTTTGATTTAGTGCTGAAATGATTACTCCATTAATTGGTCAGTCAGTCAACAGAAAATTAATGATTTTTTTAAAAAACCTTTTCAATGTTTAAGTTATTAATCAAACAAAAACACCAAACATCCGTTGGTTTCAGCTTCTCAGATGTGCTGCATTTCTGTTTTATTTCATTGTAGTCTGAATATCTTTGGACTATTGGTTGGACAAATCAACCAATTTAAAGACGCCACCTTGGGTGATATGACATTGTGATGGGCATTTTCATAGCTTTTTGACATTTTATTGATTGAATGATTAATGAATCTGCAAAATAATGGACTAATCAATGAAAATAACCATTACTTGCAGATGTAGTTTGGCTCACATATGGTTTTATTTCTGGTTAAATCTCACTCATTCATGCCTGGTGTTGATCGCTGCACCGATGATGTATGTTTGTTGATATTATAACTAATGATCCAGACATCCAAACTAAACCTTAAATAGTTTTCCAGGTGTGGGTCTATTGATTTGCTCACATTGGAGCCAAGGCTCTAGCTGGCTCCTCGCATTAATACATGTGAACGCTGTATTTCAACACCTCGCCACCCACCAGCTTTTCCCCTGTCTGCAGGCCAGCCTTTTCCATTTTACACTTGAGGCATTTAGCTGGCACTCTTATTCAGAGTGAATTAGCTTTGATGGAACAGCAGAGTGAGCTCCGGATCCTGTATGACTGAAATAATAAGCAAGAATATGTCAGGAATGCAAGGTCGGAGTCATGTACTATTACCATGCAATTTTCCCTGTGGCTCTACAGCAGTCATGGAAAGGGTAAAGAAGCGTAAAGAAACACGAAGGATTTGTTAAAGAAAGTAAGACAAAGAATATGTGACTCGGTGGGGAGATGGTGATGTCAAGTGCTTCTTAAGAACTTACTTTTTATGGAAATGGAGACTCACTTTGCAGATCTGATTGGTGAGCCACCATTAGGGAGTCCGTAAAAGAAAAGACTGGGTGGAGCGGATTGATTAACAGGCTGGAACTCAGAAAAGGAGCTTAGTAAAGCAGAAAAGCCTTGTTTTCCCCACTGCCTGAGACGGCACACAGCAGTGAGAGATGGGGGGACAACAAGAGTGAAAGCAAAGACTTGAACAGAATAGAGCTAGATTTAAAGCCCCTACACACCCATGGTACACTCACACAGGTGTTTCCACTTAATCTGACTGATTAGACCTCTTTTCAGGACTTTGTAGTGCTTGTTTGAAATCTCCATCACTCTCTTGTTAGTTATGTTGCACCTGTTAGGGCACAGCAATGTCCAGCTTTATCATTCTTAAGGCCTCATTATGCTCCAAATAAACTAGGTCATTCAACGTGTTGCGCACGTCTGAAGGCAAAAAGTGTTTATACGTGTTCCGACTGGCCACACTCGAAGGTGGAGTGAGAAGTGGGGTGAATACACTCCTGCTGGTGGAACCTCACTGCCTCATCAATCTCTCTCTCTCCTTCTGTGTTTTGTAGTCTCAATGTGATGAATCATACAGAGGGGGAAAACAGCACACACATTTTGTACTGACACAAAGTGTCAGGAAACACTTGTGTGAAGAATTTCAAAAAAGAGCTCACACCCACATACCTGGCCAATCGTAAAGAGGCCATTGTTGATGGTCTGTTTTGAAATAATTGTTAGCTGCAGCCCACCGATTCCACAGGTGGAAATAAGGTTTCAGACGCTGTTACTCAATGCAACAAACGCTTTGTCTGGAGCAGACTGAGGCCTAAAGAGGCCTAAAGACCTATTTCACTTCAAATTTATCAAACACAGCTGTAACCAGTTCCATTAATGATGTCTGCTGTTCATTTATATTTTAAAATCCAGAGCTCTGTTATAGCCCTTTTTTCCACAGCAGACATGTGGCGTGTCATAGCAGGAAAAGTGCAGCTGTAATTGATAGAATTATTAACGACTGCTCCAATCACACTAATAAGTAGGCTCATGGGCAGCAGGTGTGAAGACTGCAGGCTGCCTCCACACTCAGAGATGATGGTGTTGTGTGCCCCCCCCCCCCC
>NTHP01000164.1:262350-274035 GCA_003416845.1 Oplegnathus fasciatus
CAGAGATTTTAATGTCAGTCAGTTGGTTGGTCCACCATATTGGTCCGGACTAGAATATCTCAACAACTACAGGATGAATTTCCATGATTTTTTGTTCATGGTCCCCAGAGGATGAATCTTAGGGTGCTTTCACACCTGAGCTGTTTGGTCCGTTTTAATCGAACCCTGGAGCGTTTCGTCGGATAGTCCGGTTCGTTTGGGGTGGTGTGAAAGCTCGTTCGACCTCTGGTGCGGACCAAACAACCGAACTCTGGTCCGCCTGAAAACGGGGGTCTTGGTTCGCTTCCAAGATCCGAACCAAATACAGGAAGTGAACCAAAAAACAGTGCATTGCGGATGATTACTTTCAAATCCATAACTTATTATGACCAAATCTCGCCCGTCTTCTGTGTAACAAGGACAACACATCATAATCTCTCTCTCTCATCAGGACCCGCCTTCTCCTTCTCACTCGCTGTCCTGTCAGCTGCTCGTATTCTTCGCCTTCTTGTAAAGCATTTAATTGATGAAAACACCAAAGCAAAACCAGAAAACTCAAGACCACATAAATTTGGTGATGTACCATTATTTCTGAGATCAGGAAGTGTTGGCGAGTTTCACTCTGATATTTTGTCCAATAGACGAGCAACCGTTTGACCGCGTGACATTTGTTAGGGATGTCTGTTTTTCTGGACTTTTCTCTGGAAATTGGAAAAACGAGCCGATCTAGTTGTCATAAGGACACTTTCTGTCCCACCCATCAGCCTCACACCTCTCTCACGTCCCCTTCGCCTTTTATTAATGGAACTTTCCACTTTTTTTTGCCATTCTCTACTTGTCCACCAGATGACCTCTGATTTTTGCGCCTTCCCCAGTCACCTGATCTCCATACCCACCTGCAAATTTGCTCCTCATTTTCACATCAAGCCACATCTAATCCACATCAACTGCGGTGCGTAAACATGCGGCATTCACGCAAAAAATTGGCAAAACAGGAAAACCTTTTTATTACAACTTGTTAGGTTTATGACAACATTATCCCAAGATGACCACTGCTAAACTTATAGTCACACCAGATAAATTTCCTAAATCATCAACATTTTTGTAACGGTTCTTTAACACGTGAAATCGGGTACAAGCATTAGCAATTAGCTGACTTGATTGTATTAGTGTCAATATTGGATTTTATTTAGATGTAACTGCCTTTGATGGAGGCTTTGCAGCCACGTTGCCAGCAGTTTGTTGATACTTTTGTGATTATTTTTGCCAATTCCCGATGTGTCTCAGAATTACAAGTCGGAGGCTGACGAAAGGTTTTTGCCACTTGATTACTCATAATTATGGTCTGAATATGACATGAATACAGCAATATTTCAGCCTCTTTCCCATTGTCTTTTGCCAGATTGTCTATTGTGTCCACTGCAGCCATAGTGTTCAAGCCTCTATTTTTTCTTGCCTGCCTGCCTGCCTGCTCATTATTTCTGCCTGTTTTTGCCTCCCTGCCTGCTCCCTTTTTGGATTTGTTTGCCTTTGCTGATTGGCTGACCATTGCTGACCTTGAACCAAGACTCTGTAAACCTCATTTAACCTTACCTGCTCCGTCCCCTGAGTCCTGCTACATCGACTACCACAATTGTTAGACTGGCGCTGATCCAGAGATACGGCAGATGTGTGACAGACAAAGACCAAACTGAATAATAGCTAAAAATGTACTAAATTAAAAATGTGGAGCAATCAGAAATGGACAAGTGGAACTTACTGCCACACTATCTCGCCTATATCTCTGCTCCAAAAAACCCATAAGATTAACACTCACTTGTTCTTATGTACGCACTCTACACTGAAACACAGACGCTACCAAAACACAGATGGTGACCTTTTCTCTAACGAGCTGGTATTTCACTGATGAAAACACTTGTCATGTTACCCTCTCACTTGTAATCACAGTAAAAACCACCTTCTCAAACAGTATTAGGCTTCTATTGTTGTTCCCCTTGTTAAAAGAATTGTTAGATTTCTGTAAAGGAGATCTTTATCATCCCAAACAAATCAGTGAAACGCAGAAGTGTTGGCCATTTGATTGCTATATTGACACACACGATGGACTGTCAATCAGGTTGTTAATGTGCCACTGAGAGATTTGTTTCACAAGTACTTTGTAAGGAATCACAATCTCTGCTGCAGTATCACACACATACAGTAGCGTGTGTGTGTTTATTTGTAGTCTTGTTCTAGTCTTTATATGCTCTGTTGCTCCATCGTCAGTGTCTGTTTCCAGAGTTTGAGTACTGTGGTTTGACAGACATCATGAAACCATGTTTAGCTATTTATATGCAAAGCAGAGAAAAGGAGAAAACATCAACTGGAATGATACACAGTTCACAGGGAGAGATCTAATTGGACAGAAGGCTGCTGGTTGTGGATGTGTGAGATTGCTTTGCAAAACAGAAAAAAAGAGATGTGCACGCACATGCACACGCACAATTTAGACACCTAGACAAAGACAAGAGACCTTGTGAGAGCTCTTTAGCAGAGGTCAAAGGTAAAGCTGATGCTCAGAGAAGTCTATTCATCAGACCTGAGCGGGGGCTCTGCAATTCCTCTCCTGTCTTCCCCTGCAGGCTGTTAAGAGTGGAGGAGGTTTAATACAAAAACTGAAGTGTGTGTGTGTGTGTGGCTTTCTGTCACTGCAAGTTTGTGCGTGGATGTATGTACAGGAATTATAGCAACATTATTGTTTGTGTTTTGGGGGTATTTGCATATATACATACATTAGTGTGTGTTTATGTATGAGAGAAGGGAGGGGATTGCAGGTATGTGCAAATGCACGAGTTGGTGTACACTACAGTGTTAATGGCTGACCTTGCTCAGTGTTAAGGTCATGACACCATATAAATTTCCATAGAACCGTTTACTTAATTTGTTTGTGGCGGCTTATCTGAATATTTTCCATCCACAAACACACAGCCGCCTGTTAACCTGAAGAAACTGCTCACTAAGGAAAATTCAGCTAATATTATTATTAGTCACCCAAATGTCAAACTTTTTAAGTTCTTAGGATCACCGGGCAAACATTGAGTTAGCCTCTGCAGTCCCATCTCAGCATCCTCCCACAAGTATAATGATAAATAACATCCTGTAAGCAACACAGAGCACAAATATTTTGCGACATAACTTTTGGACTTTGCTGTTGAAGCTGTTTTGAGAAAGTTGTTGAAAAGTAAAAAGTTGGTCCCATTAATTGCAACAGTTTGTGAGAAGGGTGAATTGGAGCTGCAAGCTGTGATTATGTGTTTGGTGATCCTGTAAACTGGGGTGAGTGGATGATGACTGAACTTTAATTTTGCTGTACACCATTACTTTGAAAGCGTGTGTTTTCCTATTTTTGAGACAAATTGGTGTGGCCACAAAAACATTTTTCTCAGCAGAAGTTGATCAGTTTTGCCAAAAGTTCTCCACACCAACCTCTATTGAAACAGTCTGTTTGGGGTTCATTAACATAACACATTGTTATTCATGATCCATTACACTGATTGGCTGGCAGTATTGTTGCCCTCCCTCTCCCCTCACACACCTACATCTATTACATCGAAGCCTGGTTCCCAACCTCAGTACCTGGAGCCATATCGTTTTCAGCCTTTCAAATAGGTTTGATGGTGGGCTTACCATTTCAAACAAAAATGGCAACAAGTGTGGTTTAGATACAGCTATACAGGTTGTACAAATAACAACTCTTAAGTCGGCGACTGCGTTCCAAATCGCATACTTTTTCTTTTTACCTTTAGTACGTACTGCAGCTGCACAAGACAAGTATGTACAGTTGCATGCAGTGTGCATACAATTGGGACATACTGCTTCATCATAATATTACCTTGAACTTTGAAGCTCTTGCTCATACAAGCTGCGCAGAGGATTGTGGGTCAGAATAGCCAGAAAAGCATGCTGGCTTGCATACTGCAAAACGCGACCGGATGCAGTAGGACATCCTGGTATTTTTGACATATTGCATTTGACATACTATGTATTGAGACATACTAAATCTTTTTCTGGCATACTAAATAGTATGGTAGTATGGATATTGGAATGCACCCAACATATTTCTTTGATCGATATGACAAACCAAAGTGAACCTTTGGGTTTTGAATATTTTATCAGATATGTGTTACCAAGGTCAGAAATGTTCAACAATATGACAACCAGTACTGCAGTGACTGAAAATGATGTCGGTGAGATGGTGGATATGTCATTACTGATTGATTAGGGCAAAATAACCCCCCCCCAAAACAGAGCTCAATGTCGGACTCAATAATAAAGTGAATGGAAAATGTGTAGTCAGTCTGATTATCAGGGTAACCATATCTTACAGCTTATATAAAGATCATATATTGCAATATACAAACCTGATTCAGACCATGAATTACAAAAGATACTAAACATCAGTGATTTTTACAGTTGTGGCATCACAGAGGCAGTCCAGATTGTCTGTTCAAGTTATGACATTTCATCGTGTGAAAAAGTTGGTGAAGCAGTCAGGAGTACCGGCTTCATGCCTCAACAGCACCCAAACATCTTTAACTGCAAAATCCAACCCAAGAAGAGACAACTCTTGTTCTCCATTATATTATGACCCCTCTTCAAGGCCGATCTGTAGTGATAGTGTAATAATAATTCCTAGCATTTTTTGGCTAGTGTCTCCTTGAAAGTAGTATCTGCTTGCAACACCTCATCACAGGTTGAATGTATCTATGAGTTGAGAGCACTTCAACCAAAGAGGGATTTTCTCCTTAAAACCACTCAGATTGTTTCATTTGAATAACTGTTGGAGGCCTGAAGAGGTCGAATTAAGATTTCTAAATTCAAATCTAAGTTTGAGTAGCTGAGAATATTTTTCTTTTTTCCTGCCCCATTAAGCATATCACGACTTCTCAGATACATCCTGTGACCTGACCTCAGGTTGTTAATCACTGGTTTAAGGTGCCGTATTTTTTACTACCAGGGTTTGAAATTAACTTTTTAAAACGTGAACATCTACCAGCCACTGAGAGATAAATGTTCAAATTCACCAGCCACTCAATAGTAAATCATTATTTTGTGTCTGAAATCTACCAGCCACTTTCATATTTTACCAGCATTTGGTTGGTGGCTGGTGCTAATTTCCAACCCTGTTTACTACCCTCAGCAGAGGTAAACCTCTCCTCATCAAACAATGGTCTTCTGACGAGTGGTGACAGCACATGTAGAAAGGTATAAACTACTGTATGTTTCCAACTATAATCCTAAAATCAGTTTTTCGACAGATTCAACATCCTGTTGAAAAAGAAAAGACTAAAACAAAACATAGAGACAAAGTCGATTTTCTTTTCCTCTGATTTCAAACACAAAGCTCAGAACTGTCAAAAGCAGCTTCCATCCCTCCTCCTTGCCTTGTTTGATCTGGTACAACCAAACACATCAGCTCTGAGTACTCCAATCATATCTTACCCGCACTGAGAGGAGGAGAGCGACACAGGAAAACAGAGAAACACATACACACATGGAGACACACTCTTGGGCAGAAAGACCGGTGGAGAATGAAGTAAAGGAGGCTCTGGAAAGGGGCTTAAGAGCTCTCATACATCATCTCATTACCTCTAGTGTGGACATGTGTGTGTATTTTCACATTTCTTCTTGTGTGTTTTCTTGTTTGTTCCGTATGTTTGCGTACGTGCAAGAATTTGCGTGTTTGTGCATCTCATGCATGAGTGGCCAGCAGACAGATGCTATTATTTGCATGTAAATGTTTCCTCTGCTGAATTTACAGCTGCCATCCATCACCAAAGATTTCCACCGTCCTCGGACGGGCAAACGCTGGTCTAACTCTGCATGCCGCTACGGCGACTAACGCCTCTTTACACACCAGTGGACTGGTATCAGGATGAATGGTATCAGTCGCAGATCATGTCTGCTGTGTCAACGTGGAACACTGAGCCGAAAGGTTGACTGAATTTATGATAAGGGACACAGTTGCAGTGAAATCAAGAACACCGAAGACAGTGGTCGATAATACAAAAGAACAGCCGAGTGTAGGGAGGTTGAGCAGGTCTGCATCAGGAGTGATGTTTGGCAAACTGCCCAACAGTTCTGAGATGAATTTTGAGGATGGGTACTTTTCTTTTGAGGGTGGAGTAACAGAGCAGCTGTGGTTTGAAGTTGGATATCTATGATGGTTCAAAGTCTTTGTTTCCCTGGTCTGAGCTTGATATACAGTATGTTGACTATGAACACTAACAGACAACATATTACCAAAAAAGCATGATCTAACCCTGTCCTCTAATAATTATGTTCATGTAGTATTCATTTGCAACAATTTTTTTTATCAACATAATTTGGAAACAAATTAGTCACGAAATGTTGACACTTAAAATTGTTTGCAAAATGTTTGGTGATGATATATTTAATTTGTTTACCCACAATAGCATCTTTTGAAATATAATATCCGCTTGTAGCAACTAAAGCATGATTAATGTTTTTTATGTTTATGTTTAGGTGCTCAAAGGACTTGTTTAAGGATCGAGAAAGATTGTGATCTTGGTTAAATATTAAAAAAGTGGACCAGGACTTGAAACACAAGGCTGGATGTGTTTATTAACAATTCCAACCACAACCTTAACGTAACTGTAACAGCTTAGCTGTTTATGTTGCCTAAATCTAACCCAGCATGATTGTGAGATTTGTACACCCACTATCCATCCCAACAGTCTCCTTATAGCTTGCATGCGGTACAAAAATGTAACACTTCCTTTGTTGGAAAAAATCTGCTATTTGATCTGGAGCTGCATCAACACACACATAGTGACAGACAATAATGTTGATCTGATCAAGGCTGGAGAAAGTCTAAATTCTGTTCAGGAATATTCAGGCATATAAGGATGCGGTACATTTTAATCCATCATGTTGCTGTGGTGTCACATATGTACAAGATGGCATCAGATTTTGCAGGATCGCTCAGAGTTTATATCAGAGATGGAAGTTTGGTTGTATTTGCACAATGTATTAAAGAGTTATGGCAGGAAAATCGACAAGAAAAATACAATTACAGAGAAACTGTATGTGACATTTTAAAAATAACTAATGAATAACTTTCTGGGGCCTCATTCAAATGTCTGATTGTACCAAATGTTGTGAAAACTGGACAAAAGTTGTAGAAGAATTGGTGGGAAAACTCATTTCCAAAAAATTAAAAGTGGCAATAAATCTGTTTAGCCATGGCTGACATTGCTTCAACACCTCAGAGTTCAGGAGTTTTGTGCCAAAACTTAAAGTGCTTTGTAATTGGAGACTTTGTGGTGCTGTTGGATCTGGAGATGCACCAAAAACTAATCAGTTGTTCCTTGGTCTAACTTTCCACCAAATGTCACTGAAATCTGTTCACGCGTTTTTTTTAAGACATCCTGCTAACTAACAAACATACAAAAGGTAACCACTTTCCTCACAGTACATGATTGGAAAACCAAAATATGAGCATCTATTTTATATTTCTGTTTATTTCTGCTAGATGGTAGGTACTGTCAATGTTTATCTGTCACTGCTACTCAGCTGTGCCCTGTGAGTGCCACAAGAGAAGGGAAAATGTGTCACTAAGATTTGTTCAAGCATATATTTTCTGTTTGAAGCTTGGAACACATCACACGATTTAAAGCCCAGTTATAACCCTGTTTTGACCGTGACAACTGGTTTTCAACTGAGGAAAGTCTGCAGAAAATAGGACTGGTCACCTTGGACAGTCGACACACCTTATATTTAGAGTGTGTGGGGCTTTTGGATTCAAATCTCGGCCCTCTAATTGAGCCTCAAAGTCGCTTTCAAAGCCGTCGAGATGATTTTAAATGCGTCTCATTTTTAGGAATGAGATTGGTGCAAATTTGAACATAAGCCTGTAGTTTGCAGTGTTTAACAACTATAATCTGAATGTAGTCTGCTTGTCTATGACTGTAATCTGATAGTCAATCATGTGAATGTGTGATGAGGTCTTTACACAATCAGATTTTAAAAGTCCTCTATCTTTGTTTGCACCTACTAGATTTGCTGCTTGAGTGTGAATAGAAAACCTGCCTGGAAGACACTGAACAAGGCCAGCTGCCTTACAGTGAGAGGAAGGTGCTACTAGTTACTCACGAAGGCACTAAATGTAAAATACATTTCACTTTTGCCGGCTCTTCGTTGTGGATTTTATGCACTGTACTTTGTGAATGTCATTTTGAGGGAAACATCTTTGCAACGTTTTGTCTGCACTCGGATTTACGTGAACATGATCAGACAGAAATTTGTCAAAGGTGGATGTCTTTCTTTTTGTGTGTGCGTTTCTTGCTCTCATATTTTTTTCTAGATAACAGCTTGGCTGCAAAAAGGCTTTCACTTGCTCAGTTATTCAACACACACACACACACACAGACACATAGACGTAGGAGATGCAGAGATGTAATATGTAGTGACATGTTTGAGTGGAGCTCAGAGACAGAGTGAGTGAAGCAGGGAATGTCTTTAATGTAACACCTACTCATCTACATCAGAAACAAACAGTCGAAGACAACACCTCTACAGACAGGCTTGCACACTGACTCACACCACCTCACACACACACACACACACACACACACACACTGCAAAGAAAGAAAAGGCTGCACTGCCAAAGGAATACACTCCACATTCAGCCATGTTCTCATATTCTGGTACAAATATTCATCAAGAACTGACATGGAGGCAATTTAGACACATAATCGCTTTGAATAAAATGTTATGCGACCTTCCCTGCATTGGGAATTAATAGAATACCACCAGCAGAAGCAGATATTAATCTGCTGGACTGCTAAACTCTGCAGAACATACTAACACAATATCCTAGCCATCACTTTCATGTGACAAGTTAAAAACTAATTAAAGCTCTAATAGCTTTGTAATGTCTCTGTGCACTTACTGCCACAAACATAAAGGTCTAAAAACTTTTTCTCAAATGTCGTCTGCCACCTCTGACAATCAAGAGAATCTTATTATAGATTATTTGGCATTGCACTTGTTTTGTCAGGTTACTCTCCAGTGATTGGGGATCATTACTGAAGCAGTGTTGTGACTGCAGAGTGGCACTCTGGGTCAAATGAGCTGTTGTGCAGAGTGAATGGAGGCACTGCTATCAGTAGAGAGTCAATGAGATGACACAGGCTATAGAGACAGTGTCAGTGATAAGAACAGGTTGCTAGGAACCCTTTTTTCTCTCCTCACCTCTCTGTCTTTTTTCCACTGGAGCTCACTGTGTGAATACTTTATATACGCTGAGCCAGTTCATGTTTGTCAAGCTGATGGGATAGCTACTGTTGACTGCTAAGACGCACTGCATTGGACAAGTATAAGTATTCAACTTAAACTTTATTGTCTCCAAGAGGAAATTTGTCTCGCAGCCAGTAAAACTCAGAACACAGACTGGAATTTAAAACACAATAAATAACACATAATACAAATATGTAAAACACACACACACACACAAAAATTCACATAAAACAATGTATGTCAGTGACAGAATAACAAAGTACATCCAGCCATGTATCATCCATTGTTAAAACAAGATCACCATCTTGTTTTAACCCTGTTAGACTTGGTATGTGGTAAATCTCCGTCCAGAGTGGAGAAGCTCAAACTCTCAATACAGACGATGAAGAGGACAGTCAAGCCTTTGAAATATCTCTTTCGGAAGATGTTAGGCAGGTCAGTCAGTGTGCCATCAATGATCTTACAGACCACTTAAACTATGTGGTGCAGCCTGTTGTAGTCCCCCATCGACAGATTGCCAAAATAATAATAGAAAAGGTAATAACTGACTCTATCATGGAATTATAGAAGAGTGTCATGAGCTATATTTGTAGCCTTGAACCTGTTTAATTGTTTGATCCTTAACGACTGTCTGAATGAGAGTGTTGAACTATCTTAAAAAGTCAGCACACGTATCTTTTCGTTTTGGTTACATTCAGTTTAAAAAAAACAGTTCTCACACCACTGAACAAAAAATCATCGGTCACTGGACCATGACCAGAATCATCCCTCTGCGAGAGGCTCACAATGACTAAATCATCTGCAAACTTTACAATATGTCTGTCAGGACGGGACTTTTCTCACAGCCCTGTGAATACTGCAAATCAGACATGGTGCCGTTCACCCTGAAACGCCCTGAGATCTCTCTACATCTCAGAAAATCTAAAATCCATAAATCCATCCATAAATCGATACATCTATACAAGCTGCATATGTCATGAAGATCCCGTCGGATTTCTGTCTGGCTAAAAGATGCATCAATAAGGCCACCAGTAAAGAACAACCCACTCTCTCCAAAGAACGTTGACGCATTAGAGATTGATTTGACTTGATGGATTTGAGACAGCACAGTGGTTAGCATTGTTGTCTGGGCTGGACAGTTGTTGCGTGGCTGGTGCCTGTCTGTGTGAGTTTCCTCCAATAGTCCAAAGACGTGGTCAGATTACATGGAGACTCTAAATTGCCCATAGGTGTCAGTATGAGTGTGAATGGTTGTCTGTCTCTATATTCACGGTCACAGGTTGTCATTAATCATTGACTGGTTGCCAAACTTCAACAAGACGGGTCTTATCTAATATGAGCTTGAGAGAGAGAGAGTCGGTCTGCTGATGACGAGCAACTTTTCATTGAGACTGTGATGGACGAAGAATAATAACCCTCAGTTTAGCTAACAGACACTAAGCTGTTTTGATTTAGTTTCTGTCTTTATCTATTTGTTAACCTAAATGATCTGAAACCAACATCGTCCTCATTGTAGGATTAGGGACCCAAGAAGAGGACTGGAGCGGGGTCCAAGTAGGACCTGCATCCTTTCTTGTTGCTAGAAACTGAAGGCATGCAGATTATGTTGTGACCTGTTAGTAGCTGCTAAAGCCAGAAGGCTTGAGACCTTTAAACAAATCATATTACCAGTACTACCTGTGCTGTGAGATTAGGTCAACCCTGTTATAGACTGGCAACCTGTCCACAGTTCACAGCAGAGACCGTTCGCATCCAGACTACTTGTCTGTGGTTAGGTTTAGGGAACAAAAGCACCAGGTTAGGGAAAGATTGTGGTTTTGATTTAATGTTAATAAACACGTTGTGTCTCAAGTCACTGCAGACTGTTGAAGGAAACTGTTTGAAGTACATAATCAATTTATAGCGGAAGCAAATGCTCAAATGCTCCAAAAATACACTATATGGACAAAAGTATTGGGCCACTCCTCTTAATTGTTGAATTCAGGTGTTTCATTCAGTCCCATTGCCATAGGTGTATAAAATCAAGCACCTAGCCATGCAGTCTGCCTTTACAAACATTTGTGAAAGAATGGGTCGTTCTAAAGAGCTCACTGAATTCGAACGTGGTACTGTAATAGGATGCCACCGTTGCAACAAGTCAGTTCATGAAATTTCTTCTTTCCTAGATATTCCACGATCAACTGTGTGTGGTATTATTGCAAAGTGGAAATGTTTAGGAACCACAGCAACTCAGCCACGAAGTGGCAGACCACGTAAAGTTACAGAGCGGGGTTGCCGAGTGCTGAGGCGCATAGTGTTCCAAACTAGCTCTGGCATTAATATCAGCACCAAAACTGTGCGCCGGGAGCTTCATGGCATGGGTTTCCATGGCCGAGCAGCTACATGCAAGCCTTACATCACCAAGCA
>NTHP01000164.1:275430-291373 GCA_003416845.1 Oplegnathus fasciatus
GAATGTGAATCAGCTGCAGTCTGCCTTTAACACTCCTCTTGTCTTTTTTAATATTAGAAAGCTGTCTCATCCAGACAAGACACACAAAGTTACTACATTAAGTGTGAATTGTGTATTCGTGTATAAATACATATGTGTTTGTATGTAAAATGGAGAAGTCGAGAGAGAGAGAGAGAGAGAGAGAGAGACAGAGAGAGAGAGAGAGTGTGTGTGTATAATTGGTGATTCTGACCGGTTTGCTGGATCATTCAACGGCAAAACAACTGCAACGGACGGCTGAACAAACCCATTACTCTGGCTCAGTGCTTCTGACACACACACACACACACACACACACACACACACACACACTGAAGACTCAACAGTGACCTGCAGTGACTCCAGAATACCACATGACCTGCTACAGTATACACACTGTGGGAAAGGGCAGAGAATGAAAGTAGTGGAGTGGAATAAAAAAACAATGAGATGGAGAGTTGGGAGAAGTACTGGAGGAAGGTGGAGAGGGATTGTTTTAAATAAGAGAAGAATGAAGAGAGAGAGAGGAGGACGTGTGTGAGAAAGAATGAATGAATTCTCTCAGTGTCTGTTGTCACCAGAGGGGGGCAATAGAATATTTCCAATCCACTTTTCCTACACACAATCACCAGCAACCCTACCTGCCCTGTACTGTCATCTACAGGTGTGTGTATATGTGTGTGTGCGCATCTGAGTTTGTTGGGAAGATGTGGGCATTAAATTGAGCGATGGAGTGCTCTCATTGATTTCCACAGTAAAGGAAAAGTAATCTTCTCTGGGCTGGGCTCAATGTCTGCGTATCAGTGTGTGTGTGTGTGTGCCGGTATCGCTCGGTGATTGAAACAGTGGTCAGAAAACAGTATTAAAGATTTTATAGGCTCTCCTCATAGATATATCACTCCAAAATCAGTTGATAGCAGATTATAATTGCAGCAATAAAACATGAACACTGCCTGTACAGTCCAAACAGAAGCCCCGGTAAGCCTCACATGCTTTTATTTGTGAGGATATGGAAGGTTTCAGGTCAGGTTTGCCTCTGCAGCTCTAAATTGCTTTCCAGCGAACTGGTACATGACATTTTTCAACCTGCAGAAAGGAGAAATGCACTATTTGCCTCGGGGAACAAGTCGTATGGGCGAGTAAAGTGTCAGTGGCTTGTGAGATTTATAATGCGCTGTCTGAAATCGAGGGAACTTTTAATATGAAAAGGAGTCTAAAAACACAGTTTTTACAATATGAACACTTACACCATCCTCACAGCCTCTGACCCAAACACAGAAGAGGTGTTGTGGGTATTTAGACGTCCCAATATAAACAATCATTATAGTCCAACTCTGATACAGACTATACCTGACCTCTGCTCCCTCTTACAGCTTCGTCCTTTACCACATTAGAACAGGAGACACACTGAGAAGTAAATCAAGCCTTGGTTTTATTTTTTTTCTATTAGTGGTGGTCAATTCCAGAGACACGCAGAGGACCTTAGTGATGAAACATAAGCAAGGTTAGTTCAATATAATCTGTTACAAGTGTGATTTATCTGTTTATCAATAGTGCAGACAGACACTGTGTCTGGAGATATTTATCTTATTGATTTAACAGCATATTGTTTTTTATAATGTATGAAGCATTAGAAACCTGACATTGTTTAGACACATGAAAACATATAAATCTCCTAATAATGGATAGTGGTGATGGGTAAGGTGATAAACAGTCTGCATGTGTGTGTGTTTGTGCAGATGTGTGAACATGTAGTCACATTGAGATAAGGAGGGCTTTTTTTTTCAAGAGGAAAGACACATCAAGATAAACACTTAAGCTGTAAATGACACCCAATAGAGTAGTACTTAATAGCACAGTTTTACACTTAATATGTACATAAAGCTGCACCAGTCAATATTTTTATGTTATGAATGGATCAAACGACTAATTGTAATATGAAAGGTGCCACTTGCAGTTATCTTGATTGAAATAATGGACAAATGTAGAATCACTCTACGTCTTGTCACATGAAGATATCTCTGATGCGGTTACAGTACGATGAAAGGTAGTAGGAGAAAATATTTCAAAAATCTAAAAAAAAAATTCGTCCTTCAGAATCAAAGAGCAAGAGCTTCTTTTAAGGCTCACCGTTTTCCACAAACTGCAGTTATCATAATCATCACAACCATACAGGAAGAAATCCATTGTAGAGCAGGATGACAGCATGATGCAACAATAATGCAGATAGAAAACACATTTGGCATAAAACCGGTGATTCTCTTTCATTCTCAATCACAAAAATTTTAGTCTGCTCTCAGTATGGGTCTTTGCCACTGTGCTCTTATCCTGCATGTGTAATCAAACTATCTAATCACATGATACTGTGGTTCAACAACTGATTTCAGCAGTTGTAGTTACCCATTCAGCCTCACTTTATTGTTGATTACATCTGTTTTGATTAGTCGACTTACAGTACACCTGCAGGGGGGAAGCAAGGCTCCTTTATGTGACTGTCAATCATACAATCAGAATAGCTATTATGAATTATGCCTATTCTACTGTCGTGCTCTCTACTGTTATTTGACAGGGAAACTTTGTGCTCTGCAACAGTTTTAGTATTACTACAACCTGCAAGCTGGTGAAATGTAAGAAATGTTTTGATTCTGGGCCCTGTTGCACCACATTTGTAGCATGCAAAGCTGTGATTCGCAACCTGAGCTAATCTCCCCTTTTGCTCATTTTGACACATTTCAGTAAACAAACACTGTACTTTTTTTGACCCATGCATGTGATTGAGAGAGTTCTGTAGGACGCGCAGATTTATTTTCATTTTGTGAGCGACAGTCATTTGTGAAATGTGGCGCTATCAGATTGGTGATCTGCATGCTTGTGAATCGGGCCCCTGATCAACGGTTCCCTCGGCCATTCACATTTTGATCTTTCAAATGGGCAAAAGTCATTTTTATTTTGGACAGAAGGCTTATTAATTGAAAATGGCACAGGGAAGTTGAATACGCAAAACATGAACTGCTGAGCTGAGCCTCTCAGGGTTGTCAAAATCACTAAATAATTCTTAAAAAATTCCCGTATTCCTCTTCTGCAATCTTAGTAGCCGAACTCACAGTGCCCTGGGAGGACATGCTAGCCATCGCTCACCCACTGAAGAAAGCCAAGTACGAAGATTTGATTGAAGAGGCTCTTGTCAGAGGATGGCATGCAACTTTATTCCCCATAGAAGTCGGCTGCCGCAGTTTCCCAGCGACATCAGTGCGCTATTTCTTACTGAGGGTCGGCTTGGAACCCAAACAACTGAAGAAAGCCTCAAGGGAGATAGTCATGGCAGCTGAAACCAGCTCAAGATGGTTGTGGTTGAAGAGCGCCTGCAGTTGGAACCCTTCTACAGGCAAAGGCTAATTTAGTCTTCGCTGCCCCGCTCAGGCGAGGCGCACAGGCAAAACGCTTGTGACCCTGAGATACCTGCTGAAGATGCAGAAGGGTGACTACCTTCTCAACAAGGAATACCATCAAGAGGAGGAACATGCAACACCATATCTTACGTAGCTCCTGCAGTTTCTGCTTGTAGCAAAGCCTCCCTGATGTTTAACTTCACCTATATTTATTCATATTATGTTTTTCTTCACTTTAATTACTACCGCTGCATTTAGCTAAATTTTACCACATTCTGTTTAAATAAAATGTTGCACACCCAAAATGACTGAAACCACATGCTCACCTTCCTTTTTTGCAACTTTTTGACAGAAGTCTCTCAGTATCATTTATCTATTTATTTTTGTTCTTTTTACTGTGGTAGAACGTACTAGAAACGTGCATGAAAAATTGAAATATTGTAGTTTGAAGAACTCTGTATGTCACTAGGAAAGATAGATATTTGTGTACAAGATAGGGAAGACATCGCTGTAGAGAGCTGACTCCAACTGACTTAATTTTCTCTGTCAGTGTACATCTCTCTCAGGTGTTTTTAAAGGGACAGTGCTCCATTCATAAAGGGTAAGTATGTACAACTAATATGCAGTATTTTTTCTCTCCATGATAAGTATTTCTTTTCATTGATAAATCAATAAATATAACAATATCTTAATATTAAATAAATCCAATCCAAAGTTGATGATGACTTAACAATTTTCATTTCACAAAAAAGACCAATTTTCAGTAAAATGAGTTTGCAGCAAACTGGAACTGAAGAGGAAGCAGAGTACATGAAATCCTCTTTTTTTGCCTACAGTAATTCATTTCAGACCTTGGAGACTGATAATACAATGATAAACAATTTCTTCAATATTGTAGAGTGATTTTCATTGAGTATTGGGCAAGGGGACTGTATATAATAGAGAAGGAAAAACTTGGCCTTAAAGATAAATAATGGTACCAATGAAGAAGCTCATGATTGGACAAGACAGTGTTGTGTGTGTGTGTGTGTGTGCATGAAGATAAGGAGGCAATATAGAGGCTGTTTAATATGGAAAATGATTTCATGTTGATGAAGTGCACACAAAAGCACAAACATTTATCCTCAGCTACTTCATCCACTAGGTGACCCCTAGCATGAGCTTTTCATCAACGCTGCTTGGCTGTGTTACAGTAAGTGGACACTCAGTGGACATTCTTTTCTCATCACCCACACATTTTGTTTTCATACCTGCAGCAGTAAAAGTGATGTGAGACGTGCTGCCAATAAAATGCCTAACACTGGGGGACTTTGAAGATCTTAATAGCATAACTGCTGATGCACGTCTATGAACGCATAAAAAATGTCACCCTGCACCAGCAAACAACGGCACATGCAAGTAATTAATTACCTGGCATGACTGCAATCTGCCCCCCCCCCCATGCTGCTGTTACTCTGTGCTGCCAATGTTCAGTCTGCTTTTTTGCCATTATGTGTTTGATTCCTGCAGCCTAATTTAATTTCCACTGCTGAAAGCATCCTAACACTGCTGTCACTTGACGTGTAAGCAGTGGTGGCAACAGCTCTGCTAATTTCCCTCTCTGTCCTCTCTGTGGAAGCTTAAACCTTATGTCTCGTGTCTCAGTATCAACTACCGTGTCATAGACACACACACGGAGGCAAACACACAGTTACACATTCATGCACACTTCCCAATAGCCTGAGGACAGCCCGGAGCAACTCCAATTAACAGCAGCACTCACTAAACAAAAATCGCAAACTCCTCTGTTCTGTAAATTTTGAGGGGCTTTAAAAAGAGGCCACTATAAATTCTGTCCTTTAGGGGGAATATTTGCCCTAAAGCAACATGGCACAGGACACACACACACATGTAAGCACACATACTCATAGCACACATGCACTCACACTGCCGCTGGGCAATGTTTGATCAGTATCTTTCCGACAACTTTTTCTCTTTATTACCATCGTCATCATTCTAACCTCCGCAGTAATGAACATCTTGCCCTGGAGAGAAAACACACATGCACATGAGCTCAGTGGCACATGTGCAAACAAAGATGAACACACACACGCTGTCTAATTGAAGGTTGAGTGTGGGTGGATGAGAGGAAGAATGCTGGTAGGGAAGAGATAGAGGGTCGGGTGTAGAGACAGGGGAAAGGCTGAAGGAAGATTAAGGATGAGAGGGAAGTAAGGGGGTGGAAAACAGTGGTAGGAAGGCGTAAGGGCAGAGGGAGGTACATGGTGTTTTGAGGAAAAGATGAAAGGGGGATTAAAGGAGTGCGAGAGTTAAAGTGGGAGGGCTGGAAAGCAAGGTAATGGTTAGAAGAATGGCAAAGGAGGGACGAGAGCTTAATTCATCTGAATTGGAAAGTAGCACGTGAAGGAGGGAGGAGGAAATAAGAAAGACAGAAAGAATAGCCTTGAGTGGGACCGGTGATATGCACGATGAATAATGGAAGGACAGAAGGTGCATAAGGAATTGAGATGCAAAGAGGTGGGGATGACAGGAGGGAGGTGGAGAAAAGACGAGTTGAGTCAGAATGAATAAAACGGAGTGAGAGCATCTATCATCCCACTTGTTCCTTAAGAGTGTAGACAGATAAGAGGATATCAAATTAGAGAATACAAAGGGAGGGGTTTGTTAGAAAAGATTCAAATTAGATTAACCAAAGAGAAGCAGAACAGCCTGACATCAGAGAGAAATTTAATTAGGGTAGGAGTATTATCAAATAGGACTGGAACTGCAAATAGGATCTTGACTTTTTCAGTCATTTCTTTTCTTACCCGTACCTAAGTGCAATCTTCTTCTTTGGCACCCATACATACTGCATCTATCAGCTGGTTGGCTGTACCTGCAGTATCCAATTTAACCATATTCTTGTGAAATAATGTTTTCAAATTATTCTGATTGGTTAACGGAGTAGTTCAACATTTTGGGAAATACACATATTCACTTCTTTCTGAGAGTTAGATGAGAAGATGGATATCAATCTCATGTCTGTGTGTTAAAAATGAAGCTGGAGCTGGGGGCGATTAGCCTAGCTTAGCATAAAGACTGGAAGCAGAGGGAAACAGCTAGCCTGGTTCTTTCTAAAGTGAAAAACAACGCTTAGCAACGCCTCTAAAGCTCACTAATTAATATGTTGCATCTCCTTTTAAAATCTGTACTCAAATTCTACCTAGACCTCTACTAAGCCCCGCAATATAACCAGAGACGCTGCATAGAAGTTACCGATAAACTGTTGTTCGTCAAGAAATAGTTGCTCTGCATAACTCCCCCTACAATCACAGATTGTCATTTTTATATTTCGTCTTGTGAACAGATTAAACAAATAGGTCATTCCATACCAGCTCACCTAGGACCTCCCAGTTCATGTCATGGATTTTCATGAAAAAATTAATGTGAAGACTTCTATTAAATTCATGGGACCTTGCAAAATCGTACAGCTCTACTCCAAATACTTTTTTAGTGGGTTGAAATTTGTACTGAACATCCAAGGCACCCTAAGGATAATTGGCAACATGTATTCATGTAACTAGTTGGAGCTGAATAAAAATAAACTTTATCCGAATGAAGAATCTTTAATTTTCAAAAATTAATATCTCCACCAGTGTTGACTTTCTTGCAACCAAATGTTGATTCTGTGTAGTATTAAGATAGTTCTATCGCATCTAGAAGTTATTTGGTCCTGCATAAAAAACTGAGTGCCACAGATCTTGCTAAATATAGCTTCAGAGATAAAAAAAAACAACTTTTTAAGATATTGTGGCTGTACATTTTCCCAAGAGGGGTTAATTTAATTTCCTTGAAACTTTTTTATTGGAAAGTGTTAATATTTATTGCAGATATATAAAAAAATTTAAAGATGTAATATTACTCCATCAGTTAATAATGTTTTGAAAATAGCTAATTTGTGTACTTTTCACTGGCTGTAATATTACATACAGTGGTTTCATTTCTCAGGTAGATATTTGTACTACCTTGACTTAAAGGTTTTCTATCTTTGTGTGATACCTATTGAGCCTGTTTTTCAGGAAATTTGCAAGTCACAGAGCTGTTACAGAGTTGTAACAGTTACAGGGCTGTAACTTGCAAATTTCCTTAACCAAATTAACTATATTAATACTGCACAGAATCTAAATTTGGTTGCAAGAAAGTGAACACTTGTGAAGATATAAAGTTTTGAAAATTAAAGATTCTTCGTTTGGGTAAAAAAATATTTCTTTTTATTCAACAGCAACTATTTACATGAATGCATTTTATCGTTAGGGTTTCTTGGATGTTCCGCACAAATTTCAAACCAGTCCTGTGAAAAATAAGCAATTGAATACACATACAAAAAATGGCAAAAATGATGATAAAACTTAAAAAATTAATAACTAAAAAAGTATTTGGAGTAGAGCTGTAGGATTTTGCGAGGTCCCATGAATTTAATATAAGTTTTCATATTAGAAGTTTTCACGAAAATCCATGACATGGTAAAAGGGTGAGTTGGTATGGAATGACTCAAATGCAACAAGTTAATTAGTGAGCTTTAGAGGTGCTTGTAGGCATATTTGTGCTTGGGACAAAGCTAGGCTAGCTGTTTTCCCCCTGCTTCCAGTCTTTATGCTAAGCTAAGCTGACCATGTCAGGTTTGCAGGTCCATACTTAACGCACAGACTTGAGAGCAATTGGTTCGTCCAGTTCTTGGAAAGAAACATCAAAATGTATTTCCAAAAATGTCACTGTACCTTTTAATATGTACTATCCCTAAGGGGAAACAGATTTGTAGTGTGGGCAAAAAAAGAAAAACAACAAGCACATCAGAGACGTAAGTCTACACAAAATAAATGCCTATACTATACTAGTACTGCATTACAAATACAGTTTGGTATGAAAACAAACAGTTTTCTTTAGCAGTCTTACAAACAATACCACAATATGCTGCATTATTGAGAGAATGTAAATTTTTCTTTTGACTTGTACATTAATAGCAACTTTTATTTTTGTGTGTGATTTATGGCTCTATTGTCGTTAATTAGACGATGATGATCACCTGCTATAGAGGGAAGTGGTGGGGCAGAGTTTACTTGAGCAGGGACTGATATAGTCTTTAACCTCACATTATGGCACCTACACACTACATGACTTTCAAAGTCATCAGATTGCTGTACTGATCACATTACATGACTGTCTGTCTTATAATGGGGTATCTTGAAGATGTTGTGGTTTGCACATTACACGAGTGATCGGCGACAGGGGGTCACACATTACAAGACATATCACAAGGAGGAATCCCCGACAAGTCTGTCTGGTCTCCAAACTATGTCATAGTCAACAAAACACGCACGAGAAGTGATACGGGAAAAGATGCGAGACCATGCTCGAGACAGGAGTCCTTTCATTCAAAAATGGATGTCCGCAAGAAACTAGTGATCCAAGTTGTTAGTGAGCTGATTTGCAGCAAAAAACCAAGGAAGTGAAAGAAAAGAATATTAAATAATTAATACTGTAATAGGCCTATGAAAATTGCTGGTGATTTCCCTCGCTCTGTATTTTGCACTCTCACTGGCTTCAGGTCGTTGCTGCTGTCATTGCCAGTCAAAACTAATTTCACACCACAGGATTTAGACTCGCAGACATGTCCAGATATTTAACCTGCTAGCTATCTCTCAGATGTCTGCGACACATCGGCGAATCTCTCAGATCACGTCTTTGACAATTCACACACAGTGATCATCGCTCACGGGAGTAAGTGCCGATATGCCTCTGATCTGGGGCTTTGATCGGCAATCTCCAACAAAGTGTAAAGTGTAGTGTAAACTCGGAATTAGACTCAGCAATGTTGTTTTTTTGTTAGTTAAAGTGAAAAACAAAACAAAAAACATCTGAAATGGATGCAACACTATCTGTGACTGTGGTGTTGTCATTTGGACCGTTTTAAGTGTGAGTCAAGAAACTAAGCCCTGTTGTGTGAGCAAACTTTGAAAAGAGGTTTCACAGACAGGCCACCACCATGATTTTTAGAATCTTTTTATTCCTGCTGAATGTACCAGAGAGCATGTGGATGGCATACTAAGCTGAACTACAAGAGCTCAAGCTCCCTGTTGGTAAAGGCATTCCCATGTGGGCTGAAATGGCCTTGAGCAAGACATGCAGAACTCTACCAGGAGTCGCTGTTGGGAGGCTGACCCCGTGCTACCTGTGGTTACACAAACAGACTTTCCCTCGGGTGATCGATAACAAATATGTAATATTAATGCGGCTTTGATTATGTTGAAACTGGCAGCTCAAATCAGATTTTGGCATCCAGAAATCTGATAAAAGCAACAATCCACACGGGAATAAGATTTCCCTTATTGACTTTCAAGCACCTCTTTTTGCAATTCCCTCACCAACTCCACTTAAGCTCTAAACATCATTTTCAGATGCTCTTTGGCCCTGGTCTATTCCACACAACAGAGAGAAGCCTTCAATGAATAAGTTGAACTCTAAACTTTAACTGTGAAATTGACCAGATGTGACAATACAAATGATTTAATATGTCAGTATAATGGAGCCTTTTCTGCACTTCCATCAGCAGTTAGAGGGTCCCTGCATAAGAGGTGATGGAACAGAAGCACTTAAGTTAATTAAGCAGCCTTATCTATGGTCCCTGCGCTCAGAGAAAAGAGACCCGTTTGAATTGACGATAGCTACGTAATTACCCTTTATCTCCTCTTAGAGAGGTTAGGAGTTCTTTAATGAAGAGCAGTTTTGTTTAAGAGAGAACTAGAATATAAATGGCGGGCGGAGGCATGTGTGTTTGTGCCTGAGTGTATGTATGTCTGTGCATCCATGTATAATGGATATATGTGTGTGTGTGTGTGTGTGTGTGTGTGTGTGTGTGTGTGTGTGTGTGTGTACGTATATGTGTGTGCGATCAGGGTTACTGTTTTAAAATTTAATTATTACTGTCTGGTACGATCATTGTCCTTCAGCTATGAAATGAAATTCTACTTCCTCTTCCTCACACACACACACACACACACACACACACATACACACACACAACCAGTCTCTCTCTCACTCACACACATCCTACAGTGAAGATCGGACAAAAGATTCAGCCAATGAAATGGAAACAATACCCCTGAAACATAATCCATTTTTTTGTATTGATGGCCTGCTTCACATTGTGTGTATGTGCATGTTTGTGTGTGTGTGTGTGTGTGTGTGTGAACGAGCTATTGCCTCAGATTTGGAGTGTTTACTTCAGTCTTGGGAATGGCGCCATGGTCCTCTGTCGGTTTTGTAATACAGTCTTTGGCTCTTGCAAAGAGAGCAGACTCATACATTACAAAATCCTACTTTGTACCCTCCAGCTCTGCTCCTTTTAATGAAAAGACAGATTGTGCCCTGACGAAAGTGGCCTGGCAGCAATTATGACAAATTCGACTGTATCCTGTTGTCAGAATCATTTCACTGTTTACCAAAAAAAAACCCAAGCAGGGAATTTGTCCTGCTGCCATCATTGAGGGGGTATGAGTGAATGTGCATATTTTGCATGACTCATTATCAGTGAATAATACTACATTACTATAGAGTAACTGTCTGTATGTGACTCTATACTTCACAGACACGTGTTTTTAGCCTGTGGCCTTAAATCACCATTAGTGTTACTAAAGCTAAACACACTTCTAATAAAGGTTTAAGAAAGGCGTTTGTTTTTTACTGGAAGTAACGGTGAAATTGTCCTTAATGGCAGGGAGAAACAAAGTATAATTAGTAAAAGATCAACATTACATCCCCATAGGAAGTACAACACAGTAATTAATCTAGTCCACAAGAAGAAAAGTAAAAGAGAACAGCTACTTAGAATGTTGTATTAGCAACACACTAGCCTCAGACAGCTATGCTGCATCTCAGTTTGCATTCTTTTGTACTTAAACTTGCTGTTTTGAGTGCAAGTGTGTTCACACTGACAATTATGGCAAAATGCAGTGCACTATGAGTACTCAGATGGTGTACTCATAACGGTCAAAAAGTTAAGTGTGGAATGCTGAACACTTCTCACCCTCAATGGTCGCCATCTTGGCTGTGTAGTGGAAGGGGAGGGACCACCAACCTATGAAAATGGCGGCCAAGGAAGCTGCAGCAGTTGCGGTTGCTACAGTGAACACTGCACTCAAAAAAAGTACGTTCATTTTTATTTATTTTTAATAAAATTGAATTGAAGTCAACTGACCAAACAAGCTGGCAGATATTTTAGCGGGCGTCAATCGTGGTCAAATGTTGGCGATAATACTCTGCCCGGTTGTAATTTGCCATTAAAAAGAAGAAGAAGAAGTAGTCAAATGTTGCGATCATCATTTCCGGGAAGTGTACAACGGCCGTGTTCGATTTGGGACGACATTACCCTGTCGAGATTCATGCACTACGCAAGTAAGTACATAGTGTACACAGTGTACCACATGGAAGTGTACTAACGGAAGTATCCGAATTGAGACACAGCATTAGTTTAATGGCTGGCTTGGTTTGCAGCAAACCGATCGCAGAAAAGCTAAACAAACCGCAAAACAACAATTACAAAACAGCTTTAATAAAAACAGTACCTACATGTAATACTTCAGAAATAATATTTGAGGAGTACATAAAAGATGGCTGTTAATATTTGCTCGGTCACAGATCTGACAAAATGGTGGATGTAACAATGTCAGTTAAACTGCCATAGAACTCTGACAGTAATGGAACTGAAACCAACTGCTGATGATAAAGTGCTGCAGGAATGAGTCCTAAACCCCGGAAATGAGTTAGTATTTTTGCACTTCCAGTTCCCTTGTCTCGAAGTCGATGGGTTTTTTAATGGGTTTTTGGTCAGATGTCTGAAATAAGGTCTGTGGTGAACACAAGCTTAAGATATTTTCATGTTTCGTTCTACGACATAAAACACGTCAGTAAATACCCCACAAGTGAATTTGAAGCTTTTACGCGTCTTTAAAAAGGCGATTGCTAATAAGTGGCTAAATGAGACTACAGAGGTCGTCGGGGACATTAAACGTCATCACGCCGAACACGGTCACTAGTCCGCCTTTACAGCCTCAAATTTGCGATGACGTTGAAGTCATGCGACCGTGGCGTAGTTCGTTTATAGCCTAACATTAGCGATGGTGAACGCATTTACGCTTCAGAAATCATGAAAGTGGTGTTCATTTGTAAAGATTATCTTGCTGAACAAAACGTGTAAGTATCGTAAATTAAAAATTAAAGTACATATTCATGACCAGTTTTTAAAGATTTACGTCTTCAGCTGGAACTAATTGGCTGAGGCTGAGTGCTACAGACTGGGTAGGGATCGAGAAATGTATTAAGGCATTGTTGGTGTTGGTCCTTTTATGAGATTTGTTAATAACAAAAATATTAAGAATTGCCAGCCTTTTCCTTTAAGCTGTACTTATATGGGCATTGCCAGTTACAAAAGATATGTTTTATGAATGTTTGTGGAGTTTTGGCTAGTGTCCCAGTACGGCATATGTTTACGTTCAAGTGACAAAGTCCTCTAGTGGCCGTATTAATTATGACAGAATTAAAGGAGGAAGCAAGTTGACTGTATCATAGGGCAACAAAATCTATGTATAGAGGAGGTCGGGGTGGATGGATGGGTCAACAAAACACAAACTAAACACTAAGACTTTAAAACACCGAAGCTTCCCTAACCTTAACAAAGTACTTATTTTAACCCAAACACGACCTTTCCCTAAACCAAGTCATTTTTGTGCCTAAACCTAACCAAAACTAAAACTGATTTATTTTTCAACAGTTTTGGGAGGCGTAGAGAAATTCGAGAGAAAATGTCGTTTTGGTGATATGGGTGTCATATCAGAAAACATTTCTTCGTGCAGTTCTAGAGGGCATGGATGTATGACGTATTTTATCGTATAATTTGGAGGACTTGTTGCCAACAGGCATATTGATAGATCATCAGGTCTTTCCACCACACTGGACGTTGCTGGAGAGAGGCTTTGACAAACAGTTACGTTAACAGCATTCTGGTTTTCCAAGGAACTGAGTAATACTGGGTATTCTTATTAATATTTTTATTTTCATTTAATTCTCATATTTTTTGATGTGAGACTACTTGGTTTGTTGTAATGTTGTGACAGTCATTTTGTGTTACGCGCTCAGATTAGCAGTGTAGCTCAAACTAATGGCTAACCAGGCCTGTCTGTACCCTTGGAAGATCAAATAGTTGTCATTGTAGACATGTTTTGGATTTAATATTATAGTGGACCTCTTGGCAATTCACCTCCAATGCAAAGGTATTTTCAGTTGGTGTTCTAAGATAAGCCAATGTATACAAAAACTGAAAATTGCGTTGGTTGGAAGCTATATAGGAAGAATGAAACATGTTGTTTTTCTTTTGATCCAAGGTATAATTATCAGTAAATGTCTCAGAAACATATGTGCAGTCAGGGTTGCTCTCGCACAGACACATACAGCAGCCCTTTTGTGGTTCTGTAGCCAGATAATAAATATGTATGCAACTGCTTTAGGTGAAAGAGATGGAAGAGTGACGGAAAACAGACATGCAGGAAGAGCTAGATTGGGGATTTAAAAGAGGCAGAGAAGTGAAAGAGCCTTTGATCAGCAGGGAGAGATGGAATAAAGTCACCTCTGTTCCATTACCACCCTGTTGCTGTGAAAGTGGAAGTGCAGTGTGTGTCTCCACGGGGCTTTGTCACACACTGAAAGGGCCAGCGGTACACACACATGCTCAGTCCACTCTTGTTCAAAGACACGCTCATCCAGGCTAGTTTATGAAGCAGTCAGGCCTTTTTAGCGGAGCAGGTTTTGGGGCGGTGATCGTCCCGGGATGAGAAAGGTGGAGTGTTGGAGGTGGAGTGGACTCTGCGATTGATTATCTCCTGTTTCTGATCATTAAAGAGTATCCCTGCAGGGAATAAGTTCTGTCCACACTTATGAACCATCTCACATTTAGAAAAAGAAAAAAGGAATACATTTCATGAATCTTGTCAGTTAGCTGTTTTTGTCCGCAATATTTTAACCTCCACTTCAAAAAAAATCGTTTCAAGTTGAAGTTATAATTTGACAGAGCTGCATGTGTATCAACAGAGGTCGAAAACGTACACATTTACTGTCCGTATTTGTCAGGCCGTCCGTAATTTGTTTTCTTTCACTTCTCTCCCAGCTGCATGTCAAACAGTCCCTTCTGCTCAGACACTCAAATTATCAGCTGCTCGGATGCTGTGTTTGTTTTTGACACATCACCCGAACAGCAGCTGCGTTAATTAATATGTCGGTCATTCACATTTTTAACACACTCACTTTACTCTTTGCTTTTTCTTGTGAAATACTTGAAAGTTTTACCTCTAAAGAAGGAGAATCTGAAAATCACTCTTTGTGGCGGAAATGCAAAACAATGTGAATTACTGTTCAACATAATAGATGTCAACTACATTTTTAAGGCCCATCATCAACAGCATTTGTAATGTAATGCATACTTTTTAATGTTTTATCAAGATATACTTATAAGAATATATCACTCTTATGTTTGCTGTGTCACACACACACACACACACACACACAGAGTCTCTATCTTTGTTTTTTTCCATTTAGCTATTAAGGATATCTTCTGTTTGAAGTAATGAAAAGCTTTTTGTGTTTCGCTCTATCTGTGCGTGCGTGTTCAGTTGGAGTACGTCTGAAATGAACTTCTTGCCTCCAGGCAGAGGTAGCCCGCTAACAGAGATTAGTTTACATCATCCACTTTTCAATCTTCTCTCTGTTTCTGCAGCATTGTACTCTCAGTTGTAACAATCACACCGACACACACACACACACACACACACACAGATAAATACTTGGAGTATAGAGAGAGAAAGAGAGAGAGAGAGAGGCGAGACAGATAGAGTCGGATTTAGTATACATCTTTCCATTCATATTTTTTGTGTCATCTCATGCTCTTGTTAGAGCGTAAAAAGATGAAATCCCCCAGTTAAGGATTTTGGGCCTCTGAAGGAGAAAATCTGCTGGAGGAGCAAATCGCAAGTGGACGGATCGAGTGAGAGATAGATGGGTGAGGGAGAGAGAGAGAGAGAGAGAGAGGTTGTTAGGGAGACAGAGAGAGATTGCAAATGAGATAACCAAGAGAAATCCTGCCAGCTCTCTTTAATTTGTGTCTGTGTAGACAAACAGTATACAGTGTAGTGTAATGCATGTGTTTGTGGCTGTTATGGTTAATTTCAAGTGTGTATGTCAGTGTGTGTGTGTGTGCGTGTCGTGTATTACTCATGTTGTGGGGACATAAATCTGTTCACACAGTCACATTGTGGGGACTCACCTACCTGATGGGGACAAAATTCAAGTCCCCATAACGTAAATCATTGCATTTTAGTGTGGTTTAAGGTTAGGGCAAGGTTAGGTTTAGGTTAAGGTGAGGGTAAGGGTTAGGGTTAGGCAAGTAGCGGTTATGGTTAGGGTTAGGGTAAGTCTACAGGGAATTAATGTAAGTCAATGTAATGTCCCCAAAA
>NTHP01000164.1:291380-312257 GCA_003416845.1 Oplegnathus fasciatus
TGTGTGTGCAGGGCGGATTATGACACACCGTCCCGATTCAACCTCACAGTCTGAGTGTGTGTTCTGTGTGTGTGTTTTCACTTTTGCTACAGGCTCCATGTCATACCTCGTATATGGATCACTGTTGAAACATTAACACGTTCTGCTAAAACAAAAACAGATGGAGCACATGGAGTTTGAATTGTAGAGTAACTGTCAAGAGCTATTGATCTCTGATTAGCTGATTCATCACCGTATACCGATCCACTCCCTTGTAGCTCTTAACAACACTGCAGAACTGCATTACCAAGGCCTTTTTCATACCAAGTCCAACATCTTCACACACAAAAATGGCACGAGTGCATGTTCATTTATATCCTGTCAATCATCTCGGGAACCTTGACATTTATCTTGTGGCAGCCCTGTCGTCTTAAATCTGAAAATCTGTCTATTAACATGCAACAGCAAATATATTTAGAGAGAAACGTGATGCCATCTGGATTAAAAACACGTTACAATCTTTTTTATTTTGTTGCAACTTTAATTTTATTGACATTTTCAGGTAAAAAAAAAGGCTTGACATGGGCAACATTATACTTGTACAGGAAAAATGTCTTTCAGTTATACATACAATGTGTTACATCTTATTGGCAAGTATTTGTAGTTCATTTTTTGCCAGTATTTTACATATTGATCATGCAGTCTTAAGGTAAAGGTCAATTTCTCCATTCAGTTTATTTTGTATTTTCAACAATTGCAGTCCTCTGTTGGATCGTTTGGCTGCAGCTGTTTCTGTGGGATGGCTTTCTTGGTAGCAGCCAAGAGTATTTTAAAGAGGTATTAATCCTGAGCCATGAGTTTGTCTGGGATTTTGCCCAGGTAAAATGTGACAAAAGAGCTATCAGCTTGTGTTCCAAAGATTTTCATTGTTTCTTTAGCAATCTCTTGCCAATATGGGAAAATAAAAAAATGTGACAATGGTTGGTCTTTTTTTCTCTAGCATTCATTCAGTCCCTGATAACCTCGTTGAATAAATTTCAATTTTGGAGTCACAAAATGTCGTATCATGCAGATCTTGAGTTGGTAGTCTTAGCCTGGCTTTCTCATATATCCTAATCATCTTCAGATATCTCCAGGCCTGATTCTTTCTCCCATTTCTGTTTGACGTAGACAGTCAAGCAGTTTTGGGAGTTTTGTATTTTATTGTATATTCGTAATATTAGGTGTTTGTTATCTTTAAACTGAAATGCATCAATGAATATATTAACCAAGTTAGGTTCACTATCCTCTATTTGTTTAATTTCATTACCAAAGAAGTCTCTTACCTGGAAATATCTGAAGAAATCTTTCATTTCAAGGTTACATGTATTTGAAAGGTGTTTAAAAGTCATTACTAACTATAGTCCTGTAAGCTGTTAAACCTTTAGGTGCTGAATACCAAAACCGCATATTAACATGAGAGGGCTTAAACTCTGCATCGTATGTCACCCATTTCAGTATCCTTGCACGCTTTTCAAGGTTAAGGGCTACCTTGGTCCATTGCTTTGGTTTATCCAGGAACCAGTGATCTAGGGAAGTATGAACAAGGATTTCTGCGTCACTTCTATCGGAAATACAACTTACTATATGATATTAAAGTGTTATTTTACTTTATCATATCAGACCAAATATGATATAAATAAGAGTCCAGCATGAATGAATATTGTGGCTGCCACCCTGCAGCCTCATATTGTTACATAAAGTCAGGTCTAAGTCACGTGTCCTCTCCTCGCCTCCAGTGTCAGTGGCTCTTAGTCCTGAACCCTGTTTCATTAATCGTCTAAACATACCCTCCATCACTCCCCCTCGACAGCTTCTATCACATACAGTAGCACCATACATCACACCCAGATGCAAGGCAGAGAGGTGGGGTCCAAAGGCGGCGGGGAAAGCTGGAAACAGAATACAACTGTCCTTAAGCAGGCCTGGTGATCAATGACAACAAATTCAAAATGACACGGTCAGTGAGTAATGTAATAATGTAGAAGAGGCTCAATCAAAGACTAAATCCTTTAAATATTGTTTGTTACTTAAAGTACTTTTAATTACATTTTTTCTGTCATGGTGGGACACAGAAAATAGTAAACAATGCTTTGTGATCTGTGGTGGCAAATTAGAGGAAAAGCCTGAATAAGTGAGTGTTTTTCAATACAAGTGGTTGTGGGGGTGGAGGGAGGGGGGGGCATTTTACTGATGTGGTTTGGGTCCAATTGTCGTCTTAGAAGGAAGGGTCACTGCAAATCAATACAAGGTTATCCTGAGTGATCACTTTTATCTTATGATGAAACACTTCAGTCCTCCTCCAGGGTGACAAATCCCCCATCCAGAGGACACAAGGGGATACTTAATGGTTTGCTGAGTATGAAAATGATGTGAATCATATTCCGGGGGCTTCAGGGTCAACAGATCTCAACCAGACTGAACACCTACGAGAGATTTTGGAACCACATGTTAGGCAGTGTTCTCCACCACCATAAACAAAACACGAAATAAGGAATTGTCTTTTGGAAGAAAGGCGTTCATCCTTCTAGTAGAGACTAATCAGTTCTGGCCTCACCTTACTAAGAAACTTCATGTGGGTTTTTACTTTAAATTTTCATCAGTGGTAGAATGTAACTAAGTACAAGTACTGTACTTAAGTACAATTTTTAGGTACTTGAGTATTTCCATTTTATGCTACTTTATACTTTTACTCTGTTGCATTTATTTGATAACTGTAGTTACTTTGTAGATTCAGATTAATACAAAATATAATCAACTGATAAATTATGATGTATTATTATAGATGACTGTAAGCTGCCCAGTAATCAGTTGAAATCAGCCCCACATTTACCAGCTGCAACATTAAAGTGATGGTTGCACATAATACTCATTAATTATAATCTAATAACATAATCTACACTCTTCTGAAATGGGCAGTTCTGCATAATGAGTACTTTTACTCTTTATTCTTTGATTTAATTTTGATGCTAATACTTTTACTTGTAATAGGCTATTTTTATGCTGTGGTATTGCTACTTTTACTGAAGTAAAAGATCCAAGTACTTCTTCCACCACTGATTTTCATCCATCTGTCTTTTTGCTGTTTTTTCACTGCCTCCCTTCTTGAGTTTAGGGATCGATCAAACTTTTTCTTTCCCAATAGTGATTCCTCTGCTCTGGGTGTCTGTCAATGCCGAGTACTGACCCATTACCAGTGCTCTCTCTTTCCCAAGTTTAAAATCTGTAAACCTCACTGCACACAAGTCATTGGAATAGTTTTTATTTAAGGTAACATGAGCCCTGGGTTTGCTGTGGCATTGAAAACTTAAGTTGTTGGCCCATTGTGACATTGACAAAGCAACAGTATTCAAAGCAGTTCTATGGAACTTTTCATTTTGTGTTGATTTTGGCGGTCTCTCTGGACAAAGGCGGTCATGTTTCACCTAACATTAGGTTACATGTTCCCTCCGCTTGACTCCCCACTGCAAGGAGATTACATGCCAGGAGGAGAGCGGGCGGCAGCTCCGGAGACGGACCTTCAGTTAGTGGCTGAAGCAACTGGAATTCAGCCAGAGCAAACCCCAGCACCGTTTCGTCTTACTTCGTGGAAAAATCCGACCCGGTGGCAGACATTAAGAATAACTATTAGAAACTAATAGAAATCTTCTCGCTGTTGGTCTCGTTTGCTCCTGTAGGTCATATAGAGGCATCGGTATTGAATTGAGACTGTTTCATAACCAGTTAAAAACTCAGTAGAGTAAGTTTAATGTGGATTGATCACATCATGGATGAAACCCGATTTGCTTAACACAGTCAGTAGTCATTTTTTTTTTGTGCATTTTTTTTGGATATCGTGAGTGCAATGAGTGAAAACACATCTTTTCATTTTCTGCAAAGCTCCAGTCAAGTCAGCATGTACGCTTGATTGGCAACTTTTGAGATCTTTATCTCTTCTGCCTTCATGTATACTTTACACACTATACACACAACACATCACAGAGGACACGTCAGTGCACAGAAAGACACGTTGAGAAAGAACAATATGCCTTTCTCACAGCAGACATTTTGACTTTTGTCACAGTATTATTATAGTTGTAGCGTATTTGTCATTATAGGACCCTGAAACTAAAGAAGCTAAATAGAATTCAGCCTTTAATTTTATTATTAACACCTGTGATTTTCCTACTGTGACATGTCAAAATGCCCTCTGTGAAAAAGGCCGATATTGTAATGGAACAACGTCTATAATAACTGCAAGGATTCTGTTGAGAGGAAGTCAACATTTAAACGACTGCTTACAGGAGCTGCTGGTCCTGTAGTTCCACATCTCTCTTTGCTTCCTCTTCTACCAACAACTTAACTACATCTCAGGTGTAAATGAGTCCCTGATTGGACGACTAGAATGAAAACCAGCTGGGTCTTTGTTCCTCGATGTTTGAAGATTAGCCTGTAACCTGCTAGAGGAGAGAGAGATGTCGAATGTAAAAGCAAGTGTACGAAGGGTAAAAGGGAGAGAATGGTGTATAGTGAGATAAAGTGTTTTCAATTGAATTGATTCTCAACCAGAGCAGCTGAGACCACTCATACACACACACACACACACACACACACACACAGAAAAAGAGAGGCTGGCACACATGCCACTCTCCAGCTGCATGTTAAACCTAAATGCTGGTAAAAACCAAAACCAATCAAATCTCCTCCTGGGTGAGAGGGCAGGTGTTCAGCCGCGGTTGGCAGCTAATTTGGATGTGTGTATTTGTGCATATGTGTGTGCACAAATGTGTGTGTGTGTGTGTGTGTGTGTGTGTGTGTGTGTGTGTGTGTGTGTGTAATAAAGTGTGAGGTTGCGTGGGAAATCCACTCCAGCTGTCAGCCAGCCATCCCACGCATGGTGATCTTTCAGGGTCAGGTCATCTGCTGAGCAAGGGGCTCTGATTGGTTCCTGTGACCTGGCTGTGCGGTGGTAACCTAACACTAACACACAGTCACACACACACTACCACATATAACCACACACTTGTTGACATTCCCTGGTGGTCGTCTACAATGTGACGGTGTCAACAGTTTTTTGTCCCAAAATTATGATTAATACAAGAACCCACAAAACACACACACATGTTCTCCCTCTCTCTACACATTTAGAATTTTAAAACTAAATAAAAAAATAAATTTATTTATTTATTTTCAGCCCCACATTTCTACTGAGATGGAGGATTGGCCGGCCTGAGGGGGGCAGTGTGGCTCTGTGGTCCAATGGGAGTCAAGAGGTAGAGGAGATAAGAGATGAAGATATCCTCACCTTGTAATTTTCAGCCTTTGTCTCACACAGCCTTGCCTCATACACCTGAACGTCTTCAGAATAGGACCCATGTGTCACTCTCTCATCTTCTCACTCCCTTTGTTGTTGCCGCCGTCAAGGTCTCATAAGCTCTTATCTCAGAGTACAGTAAAAGGAGATAGATAGATAGATACTAAATGTAACTCTTTGCACATTCAAGGACTTTTGGTCAAGAATAAAAATGGTCAGTTCATAGATGCATCATGCATCAATGACAGAATGAATCACAGCATGTGTATAGTGAATCTAAATGAAAGCTATACAGTGTAATAACAAATAAAATAATATAATATATCACCATAAGCATCTCTTGTTGGGATGTTTTCCATGCACTCTGTTGCATATGTCATGTATCGGCAGCTTCTTTCCTGGTTGATCTGTGTTGTTCACTTTGTTGGGTCTTTGATGTATGCTCAACTCCCAGCTGATTTTTTTCTGACAACTGCAGAAAAGGCAGTGTGTGTGTGTGTTTCAGCAGAGGAGGAGGAGACACGTGGAGGGCAGAAGCAGGAGATGTGGGGAGGTGGTGACAAGGTGCTGTGATATGTGTGTTTGACAGATGTGCATGTAGAAAGCATGTCAGGGGTGTACATGCACCAGTGACCAGCTCAGCCAGGTGCATGCATGTTCAGTGTAAATGTGCGTGTGTGGTGTAAGTCATACCGTCATGCATGACGGTAAAAAAGGGCACATCTCTCTCTCTCTCTCTCTCTCTCTCTCTCTCACTCACTCACTCACTCACTCACTCACTCACACAAGTACTGTGTTAGATTAAAGGAATAGTTTGATATTTTGGGAAATACGTTTATTCTCTTTCTGGTCGAGAGTTGGATGAGAAGATCGATACCACTCTCAAGGCTGTATGGTAAACATGAATGTTAGCTTAGCTTAGCACAAGCACTGGAAACAGGGAAACAGCTAGCTAATCTCACTAATAAACATCACGTTTGTGTAATCCGTACCAAAATGGTCACGTAAAAACAACAATTCACCATTTTACAGGGAGTTTTGTACTGGACGATTTCTTGACTGGGACCAGTAACTTCCTGGAGTCTCCGCTGGTTGCCTGGCAACTACTCTTAAGTCAAGAAATAGTCCAGCAAGACCCCCCCCCCATATAAACTGCAAGTAGTTAGCTTCATATTTACCATACAGACAAGAGAGTGGTATCATTATTCTGTTCTATTCTGTTCTGTTATACTGTTCCTTTAAGTGCATAACAAATACACATTCTCTATTCCTCGAACACTGTTAGGAGCCTGTCATATATATATACGTTAGTAGACAGTATTTAAATGGCTTCATCATCAGGAACATTCTTGTGCAGGAAAAGTTTTCTGTTTGTGTATGAAACCACATTTTCCACATTTTATCTCTTTTTCTTCTCAGTTATATGCGCGTGCACACAGAAATTGTTCTTTTAATTAGAGTATCCACTTTGTAAAAACTTATTTTAGTGATAAAGTTGTGTAATAATAGGTTCAGGTTGGCATTTTCTAGCTGTATCACTCTTGCCAATAACCTCATTGGACACCATCAGCTTCTATTAGCATCCAAATACTCATATTAATCAATTGTAAAACCTGATGTTTCAGAGCTCCGGTTTGTGTGCCAAAGTATTGACAGGAGCCAAACAAAAATGAAGCAATATACTGATCCAGTCTAATGAAAGCATGCCCTGCCCAGTAATTAACACTGAGCAAATTAATAGCTGTGAAACTGATGGGCCTGGATCAGCTGTTAAAGGTCAGGACGCTGAGGAGCTTCTGATCCCACTTATCTCTGTTCTGAATTATAAAATCCTTTTCTTGAAACAAAAACAAGTTTTTCTCCTCATCACTAGTGAGTCACAGGAAGAATTAAGTCCTGACACAAGGAGACATTTTGTCTTACTTCAGTCATTGTTAAGCGCTACACTTTGCTACACTGTTTCTTCGTGGTATTAAATTGTGTTTCTATTCCGAGCTGTTTTTGATGTGTGTTCCTCTGCAAACCGAGCACCCTACAGAGAGGATAAAGTCAGTAAAGGTATTTTTAAATCCTTAATGGAACACCTACATGCATCCACTTATCATTTTTTTACACCTTATGTACTTTATATGGTGTATCATGTTCATTAAGTGTGTGTCTGTCATCTGCCATATGTCATGCTGCTTTAAAATTATACTGTATATATTTTTGTATAGAGAATGGCATAATTTGCCTAACTAAATCATCATGGATCTGAGATAGAGGAGAGGAGCAAGAAATGGAAAAGAAGGCATATAAGGGGGGGAAAAATGAACAGTTTCTATGTTTGTCGTCCCCACAGGGAGGAGAAAATTTATATATATTGCGGAAAGATGGAATTGGTTGAAAGTAAGAAAAGAAGTGAGTTTGGAGGAGGACGAGTAAAGGGCAGCGAGTTAGAGAGAGAGATGGCAGGATGGAAAAGAGGAAAATTAAAGCTCATGGTGTGTTTCCCTCAGGGCATGGCATCACTTTCCTGTGAGATCTCTGTAACACCATCCACACCCTGTAGACTGGAAGGGCCAGGAGTGAGTGCCTTGGGCCGAGTGTGTGCAGGAACACATGCTCTAACAGGCCTACGCATGCAAGTACAGGCATGCACACAAATACTAATTGAGTGGTTGTTTATGTTTTTGCATCACCTTCTTTTACATTCGAGCAGTTTGAGCTCTGTTTTGTGTTCCTCTCGTGTTTGCTCTCCTTTCATGTGTGGTTTATGAGCGTACAGTGTGTCGGCTCTGTCTCCTCCTCCTCCACAGCGTGATGCTGGATAATTGTATGTGATTACAGGTGCAGAGGGAAGATCTTCAGAGTGCGATCCCACAAGTCCGCACTGAGACCAGTTGCGAGGCCCTGCAGTCAGGCCGGACACATGAGAAGTTGGCCAGCGTGAGGCGGGGCGGAGCTCCAGACTAACTGTCCGCTTTGTTGCTGCAGGGATGACACACGGCGGGAGCTAAGAGATCAAGCATACACACACACAAAGAAAGTAAAACAAACAAAAAAATCATAGACCCACAGACTCATCCACTGGCGCGCAGCTTGAGCCTTTCGTTTTGTATTTCTCTCTGCCCACTCCACACAATGACCCTGAAATCATGGGTTATATTTTCCCTTTTCTTACTTCAATAGCCCCGCTCTCTCTGCTTTCTCACTTACTTTTCTTCATTCTCCCTCCATAAAAGAGCCATGAAAGCCTAGACTGTGATTTTCACACCCCTTTCTATCTGCTCGGCTCACTAAAAAGTGATCCCTCTCCACAGCGATCCTCCCTTTCTCCCACCGGTGTTACACTTATCCCCGCATCCCTCCCTGTCTCTTTGAGTCCGCTACAGGTGTGACCTAACTCCTTACAATTCCCTCTTCATTTCCTTACTCGCTCCGTTTTTTCACATGAAAGGCTTCCTGCTACCCTCAGCTCGCCCTCATTCCCGCTCTTTCTTCTCGGTGCACCCTCACCCTCTCTTTTAGCCCCAGGAGATAGCTTGGATAACAGGTGGAGCCACTGGTTTTGGGGGATCAAGTTTCCATCTGCCTGTAATGCAAGAATGCAGCGTCACCCTGGGCTACAATGAAACCAAACAATAAACCACACAGTCGCTTGCACACACACACACACACACACACACACACACACAAAGAGAGACTCACAAACCATCCAGTGAAGCCATTGTGAGTGTGTTCGATTAGAAAAGTTGACTTCTATTCATTTAGTTTATTAGCTTTTAATGTTGTGTCTTCCTCTGTAATTATTTTTCTCACAAACAAGAGAAGGAAGATAAAGCGGTCAGGAAAGAGACAGAATAATTCCTGTGCACAAATGCATGCAAGCACACAAGCCGAATGGACATACTGTAAACACACACTCACACAGATCTCATTTCACAACATGTATCTTTAGGTTCCACGCGGCCTCGGCATCACATTGTCGCAACAACCAAGCCCGTCATATTGTCCCTTTTTGTTTCTATACAAAATAGAGTACGCATGTGATATTGATGGAGACTATGCATTCTGACTAGGTGTAGCATGCATGCTGTGTTGAAGCTTGATTCATATCCAGCAGCCTGCGGCAATTACATGATGGTGAAAGAGCAGTTTACAAAAGAACAGCCATTGTGCTGATGGGAACAAGAGTTCTAAAGGCAACAAGAATAAGCAATTGATGCTGTTAGTCAATGTCCCACAGCTATGCTTTAAAATTTTTGTCTTTCTCTGTCTGCAACCACTTTCCCATTGTGTGTATCCTCCCAGCACTCCACTGCTATGACAGGTCAGTTAATATTGACATTATCTCCCTCCACCACGATGACAGCTCGAGCTGCAGGAAGCCACTCATTAGCTCTGCATGCGCTTGTGTGTGTGCGCGCGCGTGTTTGTGGGTGTATGTGTGCGTGCACGACCGTGTTGATTGCAGGGACAGAAGGCATTAGCCTAGTCAAACAGGTGTTAAAGAGACAGGGGACAGTCCCAATGTTTGCCTCGGAGAGAATAACAGAGATTGGTGCCATCGTTCAGCCCGATCATACAGCCCTCTGCGGAGGTCATCTCGTCGCTGCACTGTGAGAGTGTTGAAGGCAGAGCGGCAGTGCTGTCTGTGTGCGTGTGTGTTGGACAGAGAGAGGGTGGGTGAGAGTACAGAATGAGAGGAGAGAGAGATTGGTCGAGCAGATGCAGCAAGATGCGTTGGGATAGATGTCCATGCACATGTCAGGTTAGATATCCATCTGAGATTAACTTACAAGAGGATTATTGTGTGCACAAATGTGTATGTGTGTGTGTGTGTGTGTGTGTGTTTGTAATTATATGTGTCTCTCGCTGGGTGAGAAGCCATAACAGGATGCTTTGGTGATAGCAAGCAATAGATGGATTGAGGGCAGAAAATGCAGTGGTAATTGTACTGGATACACAGGTAATTGGAAGCTAAATTGGCTTCAGAATTAGAACCTGTGAGCACTCAGTCAGTCCGTGTATTGGAACCAGATAACTCACTGTGTGTGTGTGTGTGTGTGTGTGTGTGTGTGTGTGTGTGTGTGTGTGGGCTCATTTCTGAAAAGAGACAGAAGGGGTAATATATAGACTTGAATGACTAATAAGAACTGGACACGATACAAAATGAATTCAATAATGTTATGCAAAATTAATGCTTGTAGAAATGATTCCAAGCTGGGTTTCATTTCAAAACGTTTTGTTTCATTAAATCTGACATTTATTGTGATTTGTTTTACAATCAACTGTTGTATGTAACTGTTGTGTAAGCTCTCTGTCTATGTTGTCTGTGCTATCTGTTATAGAATATTCTAAACTCAAGGTTCACTTACTAACTTCTTCCTCAGCTTTTTAGTATCTCATGGCTTTATACAGCAAATAGAACTTGCTCAGGTGTCATCATGTGACCTAAATGAAGAGCTTTGGTCCTGTGATAACACATTGTCGTATCACATACTGTATATCCATGTCTTTGTTCCATTTGCTGAAGAAGGCTATGAGAATCAGTTGAAAGCTCTGGAAAAACCTAGTAAGTGAAATTTGAGTTTAGAATATTTTGTCACAGGTAAGGATTTTATTGTATTTTGTGAATTTTTTTATGCATCACATGTCAAAATGAAATGTAAAGGTTAATAATGGTCAATGTATTGAACAGGTTTCAGAAGTAAAACGGGTCGGTATTGTGTTAAAGATTTGAGAAAAATGTGAAAATGGTGCGCGAGTTACAAACATTTTGACGCATCAGAGCTTGTTTACGATTCTGTGCTACAAACAGTTTAGCCTCTTTAGATGATATACAGTATAATTGTGCAAATTCCAATTGTGGATAGGGAAGTTTTGAGCACTTCTGTTTTCCTGTTCACTTTACTCACTTATGTATTTGTATAAAGGCATAGGGATGGGTGTTGCAAACTAGCTTCTAACTAGCTATAACTGCTGGAGTATGTAGCATTAGTCTATGCTCTGTACTTGTCTCTTTAAAAATAAACATTAAATAGATAATAAAGTGTATTTCTGCATTAAAGACAATGCAGTGAAAACACATCTCCTGTCTGAATATAAATCTTACTGCCATCAATATGATTGGGCACATGTGACTGCATCGCCGTAAGATATCAGCATTCCTTCACTAGAGTTAACCCAGGAAGTATATCAGTCAGTCTTGGCTCTGTGGTTTTTAGCTTTGGGTGAGTTGTTCCTTTTTATAAATACTTTCTGGGCTGTGTGGGTATTAGAATCTTATATGCGTATAAATGAACAGAAATGTTAAACTTTCCTTCAAAACCATTACTTTTTACAGGGTTTTTATCAAATAAAATCCAGCCTGATACACCAGAGGGTAAAATATGGACAACTTATTACCTCGAACATTTTCCTTTATGAATTTCCAGCTTTCTTTCAATTTATGATTCGGATCAGTTCTGCAGAATATTTTCCCCTGCAGCTAAATGTGTTAAAATGCTGCTTACATTCATTCACATAACATTACTACAATATCCATGACCTGCCTCCACTGGAACAGGACAGAGACTTGAGGAAAGTAAATGAGACAGCTGTATTAGAAATGTGAGCTCATGGAGGAATAGCTCAGGGAATCTGAAACAAGCCAGAAACAGTTTGAAGAACGTGAAAGTGGAGGTCAGAGGTGACCAGAGGCATCATTGTATTTAGAGTATGTATTCAATTTCAAAAATGTATTGCGCAAACTCAAGGGCACCACACAAAGTGGGACACAAGGCTGTCTAAAAAAAAAAAAACACGATTAAAAATGAAGGTAACTCTGTAAAAGAGAGACAGAATTCATGGTTTTATCAGAGCAAAATGGTGATGGTATCATAACAGCTGGCAGACGTCCAAAGTTTATGAGCGGTCTTCTTACTGTCTCCAAACACGTTGCTGCTTGCCTGTTGTGGAGACAGGTGGAGATGGGTAACTTGGGGGCGGGGTAGGGAAGCCAAGATCCAAAGGTGCAAAGACCACTGGGCGGGCAGAGAGGGTGGAACAGGTCGGCCAGGTGTGCTGTTACTGAATTGTTAGCACCTTGTAGGTGAGGAAAAGAATCTCAAAGGGAGTGCAGAGTTTGACAGGGGAGTTGTTGCAGAGTTTTTGGTTTTGTGCAGTCAAGCAAAATATGGTGAAGACTCTGGCAGCAAGATGGCTGACATATAGAAAGCAATTACGGACCTTGCTGGTGCCACTACACTGGATTCTCTGTTACGTTTGTGACAGGAATACGGATGAGTGACAAATCCAACATAAAGTTAAGGTGTTGGGTCACCACATGCTGCCAGAACAGCTTCAATGCAGCTACGATAGTTTCTGCAAGTCTCTGGACCTTTTCTGGAGAGTTCTCCCAAAATATATTCCCTCATTTAGAGTTTCGATGAAGTGGAGGACACTGTCACTCTAAAACCTCCCATAGGTGGTCAGCAGAGTTGAGATCAAGGCCCGTTATTGATCAAACTAAGAATGCTCCAAAGAGCCAACTTAGAAGTAAGAAGTACTTTGTCAATTGTTAAGAATGAGACACACTTATCAGGCGACTTACTTGTAGCGAAGTGGAAGTAATCTTTAAGAGCAGTTTTCAAGCGATCACATGATTAATCACGTGTATGCTCAAGCCAGTCAGAGACAAGGATTTACCCTGCATCTGCCATATTGTTCATTCTTTAAAAATCTGAGGATTTTACTCATTATTCTGTAAAAACATATTTGATTTAATTTATTTATTTATTCTTTTCAATTAACGTATGAAATTAACAACAACCTGATAAAAATACAATTTGGAAATAGATTGAAATGTTCAAATCAAATTCAAATAGTAGCTGAAACATCCATCTGAATTACTCATATTTCTTTAAAAAAAGGTCTTATTTGCTATGACCAATGATAATTTGTATGCTCAGTGAAGGACATGTCTCAGAAGGTCTCTGTTTCTGTACTACAATCATCTAGGATCTTCTTGAGTTTGCGAAAAGGAGTAAAAGTGAAGGATTTTTACATTTAGCGTTCACTTAAGTCCAAATTTCACTTGAAGCAGTTGGATAAATATGGGTCCTGGTGACTGGCAAGGCCATAGCATATGATTCACATGACACATCTGCATTCCTCATGTTCATCCACTCTTTTATTTAGGCTTTTCCTATTAATTTTAATATAGTTCTGATTGCAGTTTTGAACCAGAAGATGGGGATTTTGGTGTTTTAATGTGAAATCCAGAGCAACCTCTGAGGTTTGGCAATGCGGACTGAGCAGCAGAACCTTTTCTTGGAAACTCCAAGTAGCATCATAGCCACTTTACTGGAAACAGAAAGTTGGAAGCCAATGGCCAAATGAGCCTGGATGGAAAGATAAATGGATGAGCTGAGGTGAAGGTGCTGGAGGAGAGCGTGTTGGGGACAGCTAGACGACGTGGGGAGACTATTTGGCCACTCAGGGGATGGAAAGTCTGTCTCTGAGGATTTATTGAGGCAATAAAAGATAAGGTCACTGTGTTGTAGGCTTTAATATTAATGTGCCATTTAATGACCCTCACCATGGAAGAAACTAGGTTATCACTAGTACTAAGAGATAGCTCCAGGCACTTATTTTGTAATGAAGCAAGTGCTTATGTGTGTAGCTGGACCACCAGTGGTGCTTCAGAGAGTTCCTCTCCAGTAAAATAATGTATAGTCAAATTTCTTTGAAGTAAGCAAGGTGAAAAAATCCCCAGGCTATATTCTTCTCATTGTATTCCTGCCTCCCCAACTACATTAGCACACATATTATTAATTAAGTAATATATAATAACAAAACTAATAATGTAAAGTCCCTTGATAGAGTAAATGGTTGACTGGTTTATCTACTTTGAGAGAAAAATGTTGTAAAAACCTCCTCCAGACACGTTTCTCTGTGTGGGGGTTTTGGGGATTTGGGGGCGCCGTCCACCACGCTCTCAGTGCTGGCATTGCTTCCCGCCCCCTGGTTTGGACCGTCCAATAGGAACAGCGGGAGCACTCGGCTCGGCCAATCAGCAACAACGGATGATAGTGAATGGAAGTTTAGTTTTTGAGTTCGGGATAGATCGAGGGAGAGATTAACAAGGGGGGGGAGACTGAGCAAGAAATTGACCATATCAGCGGAAAAAAGTAAATTCAGACTCTAAATGTTGACTGTTTGTTTTCACAGAAGACTGAAAACGCTACTTGAATGAGGCTAAACAAGAGCCCTCTCTCTCCCCCAAGTCTGTGCCGAGGAGGGTGGCAGGTGTTCAGTTGAAGGAGACGCATCGCCTCAGTCGGCTCTCTGAGCCTCAACAGGGTGCAGAGGCGGAGAACAAACGGCTAAAACGCCGCTAACTGGGGACAAAAACTCCCGTGAGTATGAACGGACAACGATAATTCTTTTTGAAGTAAGCGGTTCTTTCCCGGGCGGACTGTTTCGGAGGACCGTTGGAGACTCTGGATGAAAAAGCGAAAGGCTCCGGTGTCGCAGTGAGAGTAACGTTACAGTCTCTCTGTGTAACGGCTCTGTAACGGCTGCTTTTTCCAGTTCAAACCGACTGTTAAAGCTACTTTCCGGCTTGTGCTAACTCCTCTTCACCGGCGTGTAAACGTGTAAAAGAAGGAGGAAAAAACTCCCGGTTGTTGCTGAGAAACTTGTAATATGCGTTAATGTTTGTTTTTTTTGCTAACCTGTTGTGTCATTTTTCCGCGTAACCCGAGACGCTGCGCATTACGGCAAGTTAGCCGATCTGGTATCCGAGACAAGAGTGCCCTTTCTTGGGAGAGAGGTGGATCATTTAGACCCGCGACGCCCTGGGTTAACAGTTAATTAGGAGATATCTAACTTCAGATAACAGACCCACGCTTCTCCATCACCACTTCTGTCCAGTTTATTTACAGTCAAAAAAAGAGGGGTGTTCACATAATCAATTACTGAATTGATTTTTTAGAGCACACATACACAGGCGACGCATGGATGGATAATTTACGTGTTTTATTGCTTCTCTGTTAATACGACCACTGTCCAAACAGCTAAATGACCCGCGGGACAAATCCCCCGGTGAAGACATAAAAACAAGCGCGGATTTGAGGTCGATAGCAGGAGAATAAGCCGATAAGTCTAAAACACACTCAATTGTATTAATTCCTCGCTTGGATCAATCCAAATGAAAATGAGGTATCGCAGGACGCAGAGACACACGGACTCCGCCACAGCAGATAGAGATTACCGTGCCGTTACACCGTGAAGAAGACAGACTAGTAAGGGAAAGTCTTTCTGTTGGTGAGGCGGACGCCCCCCTTCCTCCTTCCTCCTTCTCCCACTGTCTGCTCGAGTTTTGGACCCGGGAGCTGTGGAGCTTGTCTGCAGTGACAGCGGCCAACTCCCGGAGCTCGGAGCTTCGCTTCACCGGGGAAGCGCGGAGGTGCCGGCGCTGAAGCCCGCTCCTCTCCGCTCGGACTTCTTCCCATTCGTGCGCAGGGCAGAGAGAGAGATAGAGTTGCAGCAGCAAAGCACAAGCAGACACCGTTGGTCCCCTCCTCTCTCCCGCATGATGAAACCGGGAATTTGTTGCCCTGAGGGGTCCCCGGAGCGTGTGGAGGGACCCGCAGCTGGGAGCCGGCATAAGATGATGGGGACACGGACGACCCGGAGTGGGAGCCGGTGTCCGCCTCTTTTTTTCCTGCTCCTTCTCGGCAGCAGCTGCCACATGTTGCACGGCCAAGGTAAGGGCTTTACTCCCAGGAGTCCTGTGTTCAAATGTCAGAGGATGCATTAATGAATATTTACATTATATGTGTATTTAAATCCATTCATACAGTAGGGGTTTAAAGGGAACATGTGGCATTGTATAAAGTGTATAGTCTCAAAACACTTACTGACAGACTCATTTGTCACTGGGACCATGGTGAACACGGGAAAAGTGTGATGATGACTCCTAAACTGGAAACAAGGGGTGTGATTTATTAGACCAAGTATAGCAGTTTGTCTATTAGTTGGGATTTGTCTGTGTCCCTGCAGGAATGGAACAAAAAGGGGGGGGGTTATTATAAGGCCTGCAACAATGTATTTTGGTAAATTAATTCAGGTTGAATGTTTGTGTGAGAGGGACAGATAAGGGGGTGGGGTATCTACTACAGTGCATGTATAAATTATTGTTATTGTTATGATGATGCATAGATTGTAGGATTAAGGTATTGAGGATGTGTATGGGGGGGCAACATTGATAATCCCCCTCTTAGTCAATGACCTGCTTAACTACAGCTCTTGATTTGGCACAAATGCACAAACACATAGACACATGCAGCCTCACAGTGTATTAATTTAAGTTGCCGCCTATGAGTCCAGCATTGACCCTGTTGTGCTGGCAAGTGTCCAGATTAGTGCGTGACTTGTGATGGCAGAGGGTCACTGTGTGGAGTAATTGTTGAACACAGCGACAGGAAAGAGGACGAATATGATGAGATATCGATTCTTGACCAAAGTTTGTGGAAATTGTGTGTTGCCATGTAACATGCATTTATGTGTTTTTTTTCCTTTTGTAGCTATGGAAATAAACTGTGGATATCTGTGTGTCTTTGTATGTGCGCATGAACCTCGTGGGATCGTGTCAGAGCGGCAAAACAAAAGCACAGAAAAGGTCAGGCTGGTGTCGGCTCACAGGTTTCTCTGGGTCACAGATGGCGTGGTGGGCAGAATGTAAGGCTGAGACTTGGGGTTATGTGGAGGAGGGGTCTTAGGAATGTCTGTGCATATATATGTGTGTGTGTGTTAGAGGTGGGGGTGTGCTATTTGCGAATGCATGGAGAATGTGTGTGCTGTTTAAGTGCAGGAAAGTGGCTGTGTGAGTGTGAAAGAGGGAGCACAGGTAGGGAAAGAAAGTCAGGAGGGAGGGAATCAGTGTGGCAAAGAGGAGAAGGAGGTGGTGTGAGAACGAGCAGAGGAAGCAGAGGGGAGTGGTGAGAATAAAATATGGAGTGGGGGGGTTAGAGAGGGATTGCGGCGCACCGTGCTTGTCACTCAGAAAGCTGTGCCTGCAGTTCAATCGATGATGACGGTATGACAACACCTCTGTGTGTGTCAAAAGTTGCTCTCGTCTTCCTCCTTTTCCCAGTCGTCACACTCTCCCTCTTCCTCCCTCCCTCCTAGGTGTTGAGGAGGAGGTGGGAGACGGAGGGATGGTGTGGCTGCAGAGTCAGCTCCTTCCGTCCTCCCTCTAATGTCAAGGTCTCAGCACCAGCACCCAACTTACCACACCCCCCATTCCCCCACCCTCGGGCCCACCAACTCCTTCCAGCTGTCTTGGCTCGAGGAGGAGGAGGGGGCTTCCCTGCTGCCAAATGTCTATACCTTGGGATGGCTGGCAGGGGTTGTGTTTGTACATGTGCAGGGGTTTGGGGGTGAATTGAAAATTAGCGAAACAGATACGGGATGGGGCTGTTGGTGGTGGAGTTGGAGGGGATGTGGTTATTGATTTGATAAGCTGTGCCAGGCGGCCAATCGAAGGCTGTAGATTTTCCAGGTTCCGACCCCTCTATCCCCAGCATTTATTAGGACGTTTTATTTTAGGAGGAAAAGGATGAAATTCATGAGCCAAGGTTGATCCTCCTGATCCCTCCACGCCCCTCTCTCTCTCCCTCCTCCCTCCTCCCCCCTCCCCCTCCGTCCCTCTCCCTCTTTCACTCTCCCTCTTTCTCTCAGTCAATCGATGCCCACACCCCTCCTCATAAATGTGGGGCTTTATATGAGCCAACTCTCGTCTCTGGGAGCACATTTAAATAAGCTCATCGATCTTTCATTTTAGAGTTTAAGTGACGGCAGCATTTTACTGTCTCTCTCNNTCCCCCCCAGTCCCCCACCTCTCATCTGCTCACCTCTCCACCCTCCCTTCTTTATTCATAACTTATCCCTCACCCCCCCCACTGCCTCCCTGTCACTGAGTGGGTTCTGCTCCACAGCTGTTTGTCTGTTAGTGATGCAGAATACGATTTACATTTTGAAACACACTAAATGTGACCCATCCTCGACTTCAGTCACAATATGAAGTCTAGAATGAGGCTCTGTCTGTATCCATGCTGTAAATGTGAATCAGTCAGAGTCCAGCATGCCTCTCTATCTTTAACATTACTGTTGTTAGATGAAACCCTCGCCAACTGCTCAGGATATTCTGAAAACAGCCGTGTTTCAGTTCGACAGCCATTTTCAACATGATTTTCAAACATTTTTAGAAACCCAAATCACAGAGGACCATGTAATACATCGAATGGCATGAAAACATGAAAATGTTCAAAGTCAGAGGGGGTTCACATAACAACAGCGATATGGACCATTAGGTTTATAATACATGGAGAATGATTTTGTCCCAGTTGCTAATGTGGATAATGATAATGGTCTATAAGTAGCCAAAGTGTAATGAAAAAATACTGCTGGTCGTCATTATTGGTAACCTTGCCCAAGGTAATTGCATTAAAATGTGGCTCCAGCATCCCAGCTGTTAAACCATCACACTTCTTTCTAGTCTAAAAAATAAATTGCATGTCACATTTTTTGGGGCTCTTACAGAAGTTTAATTTCTTACCATAAATTCAGAAGTTTTCCTCTACTTCAACTAGGCCAAGCAAAGACTTGCATTGCCATTGCTGACCCACTTAGCGGATCTATCAGTGTGATTAGGTTTGATATGACACATGTCATTGGCTCAACTAAGCCAGAGCTTGATGCTGATTGGACCACTGGGCATGCTTAATTGAATTGAGGTCACTGGTAGGACATTTGGATGGTGGGCTGTGGGCTGGGAGAGTTTGGAGCGTGATATCAAAATTCAAATCGAATAGACTAGCATGCAGTTTTATACACACACACACACACACACACACACACACACACACACACAAAGTCCTTCTCTCTCATCAGTGTCAAACTGTTAAAGCGGACGTGGAAATTTGCTTAACCATGTTGTAATGAATAGAGGGTAAATTAGGAGCCTCGTCTAACTGATTATCGTCGTCCACACTGCACAACCTTACCGTGACTTTTCCACCTCTCTGACACTCTTATTAATTTTATGTCTGTTTTTACATTTTTTTATTATCTTCTTCTGATGGTCTCACTTTTTCAACCTTTGCTTGCAGCTTATAAAAAGCAATATTTTTAGCCGTTGTGGAGCAATTTGTATTAGAGGCTGCTTTGTCACCAAAAATATTGTAGCACGCTCCATTACTTTAGCATGCAACCAGAGGATTTTGATGTATTTTGAACTGAAAAGATACTGCTTACAAAACAGTTATACACATGTTCTTTCTTTGCCCACAGACACCAATTTAATCCCACATTCAAGTAGTTGAATTTTGGAGGCCTCAGGAGAGACTTGGCTGTCTGATGGATTGTGTGTGTGTGTGCATGTGCATATGTATTAGAGAAGGCGAGCAAACGGCGGTGGAGAAGACAGTGTGAATGTGTGTGTGTGGGAGTGTGTGATAGACGTCAGGTTAGTCAGGTCTAAGAGGAAGTGAGGTCCCTGGTCAACTCCCTTATTTCCTGTCTGTCAGGAGGAACAAATCACCACACTTCCACAGCCACCTGACACTTTGTGGTGTGTGTGTGTGTGGGTCTACCTGTCTGTGTGTGCAGACCTGGTATGTGAAAGAGATTTTAGTCTGACAGGACTGCAGACTACATACAGTATGTGTTGCTTGCTAGTGTGTGTTTGTGTCTGTGTTTTGTGTGTGTGTGTGTGTGTGTGTGTGTGTGTGTATGTGTGTCAGGTTGATGCTAACCCTCTATCAGTCCTAAGTGTTTTCTTCTCATAGCAGAAGAAGTGGCAGCTATAGAGAAGCAGACAGAGCCTCCTAATGGAAAATAGTCACCTGTGTGTGTGTGTGTGTGTGTGTGTGTGTGTGTGTATGAGAAGTGGTATGCGTGTACAAAGCAGAGTGCAGCAGGTGCACCCATCTTCCTTTGTTCACATGCACACACACACACGCAAACTTGCAGTAGTTTATTTGACTTATTTTGGTGAGCCTGTAAGTTGTGTTGAGGTCATTAAGAGGTCAGTTGGGTCCTATTTCCCCCTCCAGCAATGTCACTATGACTGTGGTCAGTTCAAGGCCTAATATATTAAACATTAATATACTAAGGCAGAGACATAATTGATATAAGCTTTGTGTATGTGTGAAGTATCTACGCATGTGTGTGCTTCTGTCCAGTCTGAATGGTTTCCTATCTTGGTGAAAAGATGCATCTTATAGGAGTTTTCCTCAAAAACATCCTTCAGAGCTTTGAAATATGAGCCAAGTGGGATACACTCCGGTCTCCCTCTGCCTCCCTCTGTCTTGCTTCTTTTTGCTCTTCAGTTTTTGTGTTTGTTCTCTCAGTATCGCTCCTCTTCTTTTTGGTTTCTCATTCTTTCTTCCTTCCTCGTCTCCCCATAAGGGACTAAAGAATCCATTGCTGCAGGCCACACAGGTGGAATGGAGGCTGTTTTGCTGTTTAGGCCTTGGTGTTTATTATGTAAGATAGGGGGAGGAGGTTGCTATTGATCCGCTGTGTGTACGTGT
>NTHP01000164.1:312505-323072 GCA_003416845.1 Oplegnathus fasciatus
GGGGGATATAGCACAAAAGCTTATCTTGTACTTTTCAAGATGGTTCTACAGCGAGACATCCAAATAAAGCAGAGCGTTTGCAAAACATGAACTCTATTGATTGACTGAACTGCAAGACATCAAAAAGCAAAAAGACTGACAGATATCGAGATTGGCAGACAAACAGAAAGATATGTGAATGTGTGTACACCATCACAACTTTTGTTTGTTAACAAAAGTGTCGGTAAAGTTTGAATCCATGATGTCGGCTTATAGTGGTTTAGTTTGTATAATTTTGTGTTTTGGACTCTTTGGACATCTAAAGATGTCACCTTGGGCTCTAGGAAACTGCGATGGACATTTTTCTCAATTTTCTGACATTTTACAGTATAGACTAAACATTTAGGCGATTAACCAAGAAAATAATCAGCAGATTAAAGGTATAATGAATAGGATTTTCCTAAAAAACTATGTATAGACTCATACAAAAATATGATATGTTGAATTAAACAAGATGGTGACCTCCAAATGCAGATTTGTTGCAGCTTGCCTGGGGGCTATAGCTGTTCCCTAAAGTAATAAAATAATAATTTGTTGTTTGAATTTGCTAAATAAGGAACTTATTAAGACTGGAGAGTCACAACAGAACTTTGTAGCTGTTGCTGTACAGATTATTGCCGGTTACACACTAATTTAATAATACCTCTGGCTATTGTGAAAGCAGAATGGCTATGGGGAGTTGTCGTTTGAAGAAGAGTTATTTTCACTCTAAAAAAGAATATTAGACTTACATTCATCAGGTGGCCAGAAACACAGCTCTAAATGGATGATAATGTTGCTTCATAACTGGAGGTGTAAATAAGAAACAGTTTGCTAACAAGTTTGTCACATCAACTAAAAATGTGATAACATGTCTTGTTTCTGTGGCCAAAGAAGTCAGTTATTGCAGTTTTACGCTTCAAAACACATTACCAGTTAACTCACTGCTGAAACTAACAGACTCTTGAGTTAGAGACAAACAAACTTTTTCTTGGTAAGAGGCAATGGTGTCAGTGCAGAAATGGCACCTTGTCTACTTTGTCCATTATTTTCTTATATCAGAACCCCTTTTTATGCATGCTCACCCATGTTTCTCCTAATACTAAGTTAGACCAGCTTTTTTTATTTTCCTACATAACATAACATACAACAGTTTCTAAAAGATAAAGCCGACAATGGAATGGTTTTGTATTATTGAAATATATGATGTATCACAACCTTTCCTTGACCTGAAATAGAAACATCTGTCAATATAACCCAATCCCATAATACACCTAACTATAGCCTCTTATGTTACCATAGAGCTCAATGAACTCCTCTTTGTCAACAAAGACTGGACATTGTAAGCTTTACAAAGATGGGATTTACTGTAAGGCTTTTGTACCAAATATTTGATATGTATACATAAATATACATGTGTATATTTAGATATTATCACTAGAAAGATAACCTAATGTGCAAACATTATAAAAAGAGAGGAACCCAAAAACCTTGACCAGCAATCCTTTATTCATTTTCTGAATTGGTTGTTCGTAATTTTTTGTGGAATTTAATTTTGGCCGGCTCTTCCTATTTGAGACCTTTGAGTATGTTCTTCTGACAGCATCTGATAAAAAGACAAGAAAAACAGGGAAACCAAAAGTGCAAGACGAAAAATAAACCAGTCACAAAACACCTTGTGAAATGTGAAAGGGGTATAGGGTATGTATATTTAAAAATGTCAGAAACAGACTTGCACATTGACACAACAGATTCTTGTTGGCGAGAATATTTTTATCTCACATCACTGCTTTGTTCTCTGTTTTTGAGATAACCCCCATGTGATGAATAGTAATGTCTTTTTCCGAGCATTTTCAGTGTTTTGAAATAAGCGGCAGCCAGAGGAAGATGAGACAAGAACTAATAAATGAAACCAAGAGCCACTGTGACAGTTTCATCATATGCAGTAAATTTTATGGGGCTTAATGGTATTAAGAACTTTGAACCCAGAGATAGTAGTAAGTAGTGGGAAGTTGTACACAGCCGAATGGCTCTAAAAAGGACCACAGACAGCCGCATGAGGATTAATCTCTAATCAATCAAGTCAATAATTACATGTGTTCCACATGTGGAAAAAGGTTTGTGAAACTTACTTTGCCCCAAATACTGCAGGTTGTGTACGGTACAGTATGTTCCATGGTTATATTAAATATGACCCTGCAACATATTTATCACCATATTTCTCAAGAAAAACATGACCATGATAGCACTTAACTTCCTTTTTTCCAAGCCATCCTTTCTTTCCTCCCCAAGGTCACGCTTAGACCACTTAGTATAGTGAGATAGATGTTAGCATATGTTGACAGGAATAGCGATTTCAGATAATTACTCAGTAATATTTGTGTACAGTTATTGTATTTTTGTGATTGCTCTGAAATTGAGGTTCATGAGGAAACATACAGAGCAATGAATGAGTGACAGCCATTGAGTGAAAGTGCAGTGCTGGCATCTTTAAGCAAACAAGGCAAAGTTTTGCTTTTCATGTCCTTCATCAACAGTATAATTTGGCTATTTCTGTGCTATAGCCTCTTATTTAAGTGTGCTGCGTTTGAACAAAAATTATTTTCAGCAGACCTCAGTCTGGGATCAGAGAGGGATATCACAACATCTTTTCTTTTTTTGCATAAATTGCTTGCTACAACTGTTTCTCCTCTGTCTGAAACAGGAAAATCAGGTTAAGGACGAGCACCATAACACCAAACTGTCGCGATCATACAGCGGTTTCACATTAGATGAACTGGTGGGGTGGGGCTGATATTATGAGCAATATGGCTCACATTTTTCAAGAAATATCTGGTCATAAATGGCTACTGGCCTTGTCCAAAATAGGTATCAACATGAAATGTAACCAAATCCTTAAACGAAACTGAATAGATGCACTTATCATCAGTAAGTCATGTACATTTTTAATTTACTGGAAGCAGATATTGTAAAGCAGATTTTGCTGCAGGTTACGCGTAAGAAAAGGAATTTGCTTTGTAATTAGTGTCCCTGCAGTCAGTGACAGCCTATAATGTTGCAGATATGGAGGTCGTGCACGCTGTGCCTACAGTAAGCGTCTCCTGATGGAGCTATACTGCATATTATGTATTCCATTGTGTACTATGAAAAGAATACTTACAGAAATAACAATCTGAGGTTTATTCAAAAGGTATATTTACATGCATTTCACATACTTTGACAGTTTATGTAAGTATGTTATGACATTTTACCCACAAATTATAGTCCATTTGATGTATTGATAAAATTAATATTAAGTACAGGAGTACTGACTCAGTTTAAAATGTTTTAAAACTTGGATTTATGGACATTTTCGACGCTGAAACACCACAGACTTCACGTTCCTGTGACATACACAAGGCAATCTAGGAACAGATTCCTATTTACAGGAACAACTGGTGGAAATAAAATTGCAGGTGGCTGGAGATACATCAGAGAGACACACACTCTCTCTCTCTCTCCTAACACCTGGGAAATGCCTTTAAAACCCTATCCTCGTACTGCCAGTCATTTAGTGGCAGCACTAGACTAGTTGAAGGCTCAAGAGCAGTCTCACAGCAGGGTGAAGAAAGTGACTCTCTTTTCCCTCATCGAGAATGTTTTAGTCAGTGTTTGGATTCGAACTGGCAACCTTCCAGCGGATCATACCCCAGGCTGTCTCTTTGTGTCTCTGCACTTTCTCTCTCTTTTCCCTTCTCTGTCTCACTTTTCTTCTTTGCTTTTAGTGTGGCTGCAGTCATTTGCAGGGCGTGGAGTCATATGGAGTGAAGATTGTTCAGTGGAAGAACATCAGATGTGCCCCCTCCCCGTGTTCCCCCGTACCAAATGCACCTGGCTGAGGCTCTTTATTTGTTTGTGTATGTTTTCATTGTGGTCGGGCCATCAAGCTATTTGAATGGGATCTTTGCATAGTGATTCGCCAGTCACGGAATATTACTGAGGTCAGGCTGGGTTGAGCAGAAGTGCGGGAGTGTACATCATTGTGTGTGTATCAGAGCAGCATGATTTACTTGTTCAGACCAAGGGCTTTACTCTGCTGCAGGTGTGTGTTCTCAGCTTGATGCGTTTGATCTGCCACAGGTGTTTGAGAGAGTGTGTGTGTGTGTGTGTGTGTGTGTGTGTGTGTGTGTGTGTGCGTGCGTGCGCGCACTTATCTGCGTATGGTGATTTATGCTATAGGCTTAGAGCAAAAAAGACCCTTTTTGATCTCATCCAGGAAAAGGCAGGAAGTACTGTATTCTATGTGTGTGTGTGAGAGTGTGTGTGTGTCTGGCCAGAGGTTTTTAGCTTAGTCCTTTGATCCAAGCTCGAGGTGGGCATACCTCTGTGAGGAGCCAGCCAGCAGTATGGAGACTTGGCTCGCGCTACAGAAGTGTGTGTGTGTGTGTGTGTGTGTCGCCAGACTCAAAAAGTGGTGGCTTGTGTTTGTACTGCATATATGTGTGCACACACCCAAAACCCTGCTGTTTTGCATGTTGGTATCCGTCTCATTAATATGTCTCCTCAGTTTCCAGACTGGTCAGTTTTTGGCTCTGCCTTTTATAGTGCTTGTTATCTAACGTGGCTTTTTTGAATGGCTAAGGGATGTACGTATAAAGGAGGGTGGACTATAACATTCACAAAAATAATGCCTTGCAGAAGCAGACACTGAAACAGCACCAAATCAATTTTCTTTCCATTTCCTGTAAATACACTGTGATGTGATTATGTCTCCCCTTCTGCCTCAACTCTGAGTTCTGAGCACCCCAGTTTAGATCTGTGTTTTAAGTTTTTGCATAGTGGTGCTGCAGTTGTAATTTTAATGTACAACCCAGTGTGTTAATTCCATTTCTGCTGTTCCATGCAGGGATAAGAGGCTTTCTGCAAAAATAAAGCATTTTACTAGTGCTGGCAGAGCACTGAAGTTTTGCACACCATCCGCTGTATGACCTGACTCTTATAATCAGTAATCACATTCAAACGAACCACCAATCGCGTTCTATTAAGACAATGAGGAAATCTTGGCATGCTCTCAGTCAGTTTAGGATGATTACTGTATATCACGGCTGGTGGTTATATTGTCTACTTCTACCTGCTAGTGGCAGCAGATCAGCTTGGGACATCCCTACTAACAACCGCCTGGTTTGGTCCTGGATTGTGTTGTTGTGAATGAAATGTCCATGTACTGTAATTTCACTTTAAAGGGCTATTCTGTTCTTCAGATTTAAGACTCTACATTTTATACATCTTTGCACTTTGTTTTGAAATGCATGGTTTCATGCACTCAGGGGAAACATCAGGGAAACGTCCTCTGTATCTGTCTGTTCATCAGCTACAGCATTTTACAGTAAGAGGTGCCACTAGAAATGGGATAGCTTTAACTATCCGTGGGCTCACTTTCCCACAACTCAAGTGGATTTTTGCTAATTTAGAAGCAGGGTCCATCCACTTTTTTAAAGCAAAGTGTGCGTGAGCCACCAATTTTAGTTAGAAGTAATGGATTAGTGTTTTTGATGATGACTTGTATGGCAAAATTAAATGAGTAGCCAAAATTGAGTAATATCTCCCTAATGTGTATATGTGTTTCCTATGTGCTGAAATCAATGTTTTGACTGACATAGGGTTGAGTAGATAATGATCAGGATGAACTGTTGCTTTAACAAGGGAGAAGAAAGGTGGTGTTGATTGATGGATGAGGAAATGAGTGGGCACAGATGGATGAGAAGATATGCTGCAATGAAGAAAAGTAATCAAAGAGAGAAAGTAAGTAATTCAAAGAGAAAGAAGGTGGAAAGAGAATAGGTTGTCAGTTATGGGGTCAGTGGAGTAGATGGATGGATGAGAGAAGACGGCACAGAAATGAACAGACGTAATCAAAACAGAGTCTAAGATACTTAGTCAAGACAGATGGAGTGAGTTCCTCAAAGAGAAAGACTAAGAAGAGAGAAAATACTTTGTTGGCTAATGGACTCACTTTATCTATTTCTTTAACCATTCGTCTAATTCCCCTCTTACTCCCCTGATCTTTCTCTCCAATCGTTGCACATCATTCTTTCCTCCTATCCCTGCCCTTACGTCTTTCTCTCCTTTCTACCACTTATTTCTCTCCTCCACTCTCTGTAATTGGGAAGGGGCGGTGCACACGCATTCATCTCATTAAATGCACATACACACACACACGCACACACACACACACGCACCCACACACACGCACCCACACACACACACACACACACAAACACACACCATTCTCACAGACATTTTGTTATCCTGTAGTAAAATGAATGTGTGTGTGGATTGAATCACAAGTCATCTCTCCCAGGACTCACTTTATCTTGTGAATGTGGGAGTAGAAAAGAGAAATAAAATAAAATGAAAGCATTCAAGCGAACGGGAGAAATTAATTATCCTGTTTGCCTGTTGATGCAAACCCTTCAAATAGTGGTGAGCTGCTGTGGAGTTTGCAGTCACAAGTGAACATATCAGGACAGACACACACACACACACNACACACACACACACACACACACACACACACACACACACACACACACACACACAAAGATACAGACACCCTGGTAGCCTCAGTCATCTTGAGTTATACTCCGACCTGGTGGCTCAGCTGTGTTTAGTATGGTGGTTGTGTTTGACTCAGCAGAACGGTCATGACAATGCTGCTCAGTGTTTTGTTTGAGTTTTCTACCTGTCTCACCTGTCTCCACTGGACACGACATTTAGTGTGTATTTTTGTGTCTGCAATACAAACTAGCAATAGAAAAAATAATAAAAGTACAATTGTTAGAAAAACGTGCAGTATTAAATTACACAAAACTAAATATTTGTGGCATGCATATAGATCTAAAATATCTATACATTAGTTCTATAGTTTGATAATGCAGGAGTAGGCTTTAATGCCATTGTAATAATGGTAAAATAGATACTAAAATTAAATTTCTCATGCAGGCCCTCACTAGATTACACCATGCATCTTGTGCTGCTTTCACATGACAGCAACAAAACAATCTTTAATGAATTTTACATTTAATTATCTATTATCTCTTATGAAAAAGGACATGAAATTTATCAAATGGATCACTTTAGAAACAAAAGACTGTAAATGAGCCAATTGACATGACAGGATAATTTTTTAAATGATGATACCCACATGGGTTTCCCTGAGAACTACTATATTCTCCAGTGGCAGTATGCCGAGAGCCAGGTTAATGTTGTTTGATCTGTATATCTGCTGCGGGACCTTGTATGTGTAGCTGTGAGTCAAGACTATCAAAAGGTTATAGTGTAGTCAATTTCATTATAAAGACGGTTATTAGCCAAAATCAATTGTGTTCTGTAAAGAGTTTATAGCCTCACAAATAGGGTGAGTCACTTGCTTTTCTCCATTTTAAATAATCTTAAGGTGTTTTGGTTGTTGCCGAAACTATGTCAGGACCCTGAAAAGGTTTCTTTGTGGTTCGGTAAGTTGTGATGGGAATTTTTACATTTCCTTGAGTGAAAAATGTAATGATCAACTGAAAATATAATCAAAATGTTAGAAGCTGTCGGTAGGCCAGCTTGTGTGTTTTCTTTTTGTATTTGCTGTCAAATCTTTATTGTCAGTGTGTAAGTGTACCCAGCTATGGCTAACTGAATGCATCCTTTTAAATCACTTAATACAATTATAGTCAACACACAGCTATGTTTTAATATACGTCAAATTACTGTAGTTGTTGCCAAAGTGCTTTAAGTGCATCTTTCTAGTATTACTTCACATTTTGATGTCTTTTGAAATGTAAATTCAACTCAAAATTGACAGTTTCTGCCTTTGAAAGAATATTTAGAGTTCCTGTATGTTAATATTTGAGCTGCTATATAGTAATATTTGGGACAGTCTGCTTTGCGACTGCATTTCTCTCCTTAAAGAAGCTGGCCTCGACTCTACTCTCGGCCCATTAAACTGTCTGGTCCTTATAAAGAGGATGAGAGGAGCTGATGTGATTGGCCCTTATTGAGGCACACACCAACTCCAACTGCTGATACTGCAGTTCTACTAATAAAATACTCATCCTGGTCCAGCATCTTCTCCACATTGTGATTCCACACTGTTCCACGGTTGTGCTTCTGGTCAACATTTTAAAAATGACTTTGTGACTCAAAGTTTGCGCTCAGTTCAGGAAATTAGAGGCCAGTATGTCATTGTTGTTGGGATTTTATCATAAGGCTGCATTGATTTGATGTGTTTTGATACAATAACTGATGAAGTGTGTTCACCTTCCCTTAGGGCCTACAACAGATGAAGGTGTCAGGTTTAACGGTTAGTATTGAATCATGATTGGATGCTGTTTCTGCTGAATTCTGTCCGATTACATTCTACAGTTTGATTTTTCACAAAGACAACATGAGTGTGAACGATGAGAGTGTTTGCCTGTATTGGATTTTACTTGAGATAAGGTGATACGGGAGAAAAGCAAAGCTCCTCCACACACTTGATTGGTCACATGGTAAAACATCCATTCGTTGCTTAAGAAATGACACAAAAGATAGATTATTGGATATAGTAATTGATATTTTCCTCAGGAAAATCTATGATTGATATGTTCAAAGTCGGGCTACATTTTTCCCCCAGCTCTGGAGTAGTCAATGAAAATGTTCTGTAGCTCTCAATAGGACAACCTAACCTGTCTTACAGTACTCCAGGTCCCTGACATGATTTTTTTAAGTGGAGCCATGAGAACTGTTTGCTGCCACTACAGCACAGGGTGCAGTTCAGCTCCTTGTCCTGCATTCATGGACAGCCACCCACCTGCTCGGTTTTTGAGAGCCAATTTGTACCAATCTATGGTAAATATGTCACGCATGTACAAAACAAGGTCTGACTTGCACTGTGAAACCACAAATTCTCATGCGGCCAGTGTAACATCGGTATTATAACAGTAATCTATAATAGTTCTCTGTAATAATATGATAGTGTTCTCTGAAAGGCAGTGTGTGGGTTTTGCTCCAATAATCCACTGTTCTAAATGTCAGTCCACGGCTCTAGGCAAACATTATGCTGATTACTGCAACCATCATTTCTAAACAGCTCCTCATGCCCGGCAAACACACCTTGAATGGCCTTTGTGTGTGTGTGTGTGTGTGTGTGTGTTTGGACTTGAAATTTACTGTTCACTATAGTCCTTGGCGAAATCTACTTGATTATGTGCTTTCAGAGTCACTTTATCTGACATAATGGCTTATTAGGATGTCACTTGCTCATCAAGGTATGTTTGCATGGGCTGTGTGTGTGTGTGTGTGTGTGCACACCTTGTGTATCTGAGCATTTTTGTGCATCAGGCGTGTGGATAATTGCAGCGTGCGTGTGTGTTTGTGTATGTGAATGGGCTTTTAAACCACCTGCTTTCAAAATGCTCAACACAATCACTGCTGAAAGAATTTCTCAATCCTCCCCGTCTCGATTCCCTCTCTCTCTCTCTTTCTCTGTGTCTCTCTGTCACTTTCCTGCTCCCCTTCTATTCTCACCTCATGGTCTTCCCGTCCATTGCTAGTCTAAATCTAATTAGCTTGTATCATGGATGTATTAGGCTTGTATAATGACACAGCTGGCCCTTTCTCTCTTTTCACACAAACACACATTTACGCTCACACAAACCCAGCAGACATTAGAAGCAAACCTATATTGTCGTAAATGAATAGAGCGAGGGAGGCGGAAGAAGGGAGAGGTGCATTCTGTTTATATGCGTGTTGGTGAAGGAACAATACTGTATGCAATACAGCATCAATTTATTTATTTGTATCCTCATATTTCCCCACAGCAATGACTCCCCAACACAATGAGAAACATATTGAGCTAAAGCTAAAGGTAATTTATGAATAATAATCATAATTTATGAGTAAGCCAACTGTGAGCAAAAGCAGCTACCAAAGTTATACAGACAGAGACACACAAAGACAAACACACACACAAGTATACAACACAGCCTACGCACATTAGGGTTTAAGAGGACGGTATATGGATCCACTTGGATGGAGAAAAACTGTTTTATTCTTCAGTTTTTCAATTTTCTGCAGCACAATTCTGCTGAAACAGTAAACTGCATTGTGTTGCACACGCACAAACACACACACACACACACACACACACACACACACACACACAAACAAGTTAACTGAACATAACACACACAAACCAAAAACAGGCTTATGTGTTGACCGAACAGCAAGACACAGGTTTAAGTGGTCAGCGGTTTTTCTCATGTTAGCACAATCATAACAGTATTAATTTTTAATTTTTCTGTCAAAACACACAGGCAGAACGCACACCTTCGTACACACTCAAAAATGTGGTGACAAGCATTATGAGAGAGAGAGAAAGGCTCAGTGCATCTGAGCATATGCGGTTTACACTTCTAGTAGTTTCCAAATTTCGAATTTCAAGGAGTTTTTCAAATCCTCTTTCATTTTCCCTCTCTCTCCTGTTCTTTCTCGTGCTCTCTCTCCCCTCGTGGACTGACTGTGTCTTTCCATGCTGTCACCC
>NTHP01000164.1:323348-387761 GCA_003416845.1 Oplegnathus fasciatus
CGTCCCGATTTCCTTCCCTTTAATCTCCCTTCTCGTTGTCCCTCTTTCCCTCTGGCTCCATACAAGGGGAAGGGGGTGGTAACCCATCCCAGAGGGGGGATCCACTAACTGCACCCTTTGGCACCAGCTGTCTGTCTGAGGCCCGATGTGTGTGTACTCTTGCATCGCTCTGGGTGACGGCTTTTTTCCCTGTGTGTGTGTGTGTGTGTGTGCATGAGTGTGTGTCAGAGGAGAGGGTGTTTGGTGAATGTGGTCGGTAACTCTATCTTGGACGGCATGCAGCTAAAAGCATTAGGTTATAACAACTGCCAGGCCTGGCAGCATTTGACAGGGCTTTGGGCAAGGATAGAAGGACAAATGGGGTGTGGTGCCTTACAGCTGTGTGTGTGTCTTTGTGTGTGTGTGTGTGCGTATGTTTGTAGCCCATTCCATCAACGCCAGTCCCTGTGTGAGCACTTAGTGATTATGGTGGCCCAGAGTTGTTAATTTGTGTAATCAGTGTTTAATTGGCATTGAGGAAAACACATTAATCAGACCAGAATAAGTCTCCGGCTTCTTCACGCAGTCATTCATTAGTCTACTTCAATCAGCCAATCACAGGCAGCCTGGGAGCCTGGCATACTGGGTTGCAATCATAGGTTCCACTAAGGCAGAAGGATGGCATCTTACTGGTCACACCATGTTGCCATAATGCCACTTTATGAGCACAATTACTAACGTGTTAAAGCCTGTGTTTGTGTGTTATTTCAGCAGTCAACAAACTTATTGCCAATAATTTGATGTGGAAGTTTGTTCTTCAACTTAATTCACATGTACTCTGTGTTTATGTGTGTGTGTGTTTAAGTGTGTGTTTGAGGGGGTTGTGTCCCTGAGGTATAAAAGTCTTGAAGCTATAATGCTCTCCAGTGCATAAGAGTTTGTGTTCATGTGGGTGGGTTTACCTTTTGATGATGTGCAGCACTTTTGTGTAGACATGTGCTGCATCTATAAATGTATCTCACCCTCTGCAGACAGAACACACACACACACACACACACACACACACACACACACACACACACACACCCCCACACACATGCCAGTGCTGTCTGCAGTGGATCTGTTGTCACACATCTGCACATTCTCCTGACTTTTGCGGTGAGATTTGAGACTGCTTCAAGGCAAGGCAAACATCCACAGGCTGAGAGGAAGAGGTGTGTGTGTGTGTGTGTGTGTGTGTGTGTGTGTGTGTGTGTGTGNNCACACACACACACACACACACACACACACCCACACACACACACACAATCACAAAACAAGAAGTCAACTGTAAACAGACAGGTTATCAAATCTATAAACCCACAGCAGCAGGAGCGATGACAGATATTAGATTTCTATAAGCAGAGAAAGAGCCTCGACCCAACTTTTCTCACTCTGGCTCTTTTAACTCTGCTGTTGGCCTACAACCAATATGTTTTAACAACTTTTATCCAAACGCACAGACACACATCACACATTTTTGTATATTTTTTAGGTTTGTAAAGATTCAGACGTCTAAGGTGAGAGCCTGGAATTAGGTGGGTTTTTCCTCAATACCACTGTTATAAACCCTCCCCTTTGCCCACTCAACTGCAACCCAAAAACACATAGTCCTGTGGGATCAGTGGGGGGTATTTAATAAAAGCTCCTTATTTTCCAAGATTATAGATTGGACGTTTCAACTTAGGTAAGTCTTATTGTTGAGGTGACTTTTTTTTGACAGCAGTCAGTTTTAGAGAGCTGCTGCCTGAGTCAACGGAAGAGGACATAATTTGAGTTCTTAGCAGTGCAGTTTTACCTCTCTGTTCTCGCCCAATATGATGAACACATCACAAGAACACACTGGTCGTTCTTGATGCTTATAATTGGACCTGGGATTGGATTGTCTGGTATCTATCAAGCCAGTGTAGCAAAGCTATTGTAAAACTTTCAAAGGAGACTGCACAGTATGGGCTTGAAGCATTCGATAACAAATATGAATGGGGTTGAATGATGGTGCTGACAAAATGGAGGTTTTTATGTGTCTCCAGAGGAGCTGGAGGAGAGGCAGGCAGGATGTACTTTCTGCTTTACAATAAATACCTCTGAGACTGAGGGAGGACTCTTTTCCTCACTTGTAATGATGGGATTATACTGGCACATCCACGCAGGTGTTACAAACTGTAGCTAACAGGTGAGAGTCACAAGACATGCAACATGACAGGCAATATGAGCCTCAATGTCTTTGTCTTAGCGGCTTTAGTTGTTTGTTTGAACCTGGCTTGTTTGTTTGGGTGGATCAGCACGGCACGGTTTGCCGACTGCTGATAAGTAATTGAGTTGTAGCTAAGGAGGATGAAGCTGCATCTGGTTAGCTTGTTATCTCGCAGGGATGAATGTTTTCCTTGATGTCAGACACATTCTCAACTCCCAAGAACTGGTTTTCTGATTATACTACTGGATAATCATATGATAATCTTAAATCATCAAGAGTATTATCATCTGTTAGTGAATAAACAGGTTTTACAAGGATTTCTGTTGAAGTGTGAATCTTATGCTTGAAGATGACTTCATGTTTTTCAGTACTGGAGCAACGCCACGGTGAAGTTCACATCTTGTATTTTCATCTTTTTCTTGTATGTGTTTGAATTAATTGGTTCTTGCACACAGAAATATTTTTTTCTTATTAGAAGATAGAACTAAGGCAGGGAATCAACACTGAGAATATTGAGACACATACACTACGGTAAATTACTGTACATTGATTTAATTCAGAAACTTACAATGTTGAGTTTTTTTCATACCACTCGGTATGGCATAGACTCAGATGATTAGTTGAGCTTCAGCTATCTCTAATTTAGTTTGCGCGTGTGTGTATAGCCGTGTGTGCGTTTTGGCCTACTTGTTAGCGCCATGCAAGAACCAAAGAGCACTTTTTAATTACAGCTCTCAGATAATTTAGAGAGGAGGGCAGAGAGAGCACAGGAGGGAGAGAGAGGAAGTCGTGGAGGAGGGTTAGTTTAATCTCACAGTTCGTTTCACCCGTTGCTTTTGGTTTTATACTTCCTTTTAAAGACATAAATCACTGATCATCCTAGAGAAAGGCAGAGAGAGAGAGAGAGAGCGACTGTTAGATTAGCAGCAGTAGTTATATAATCATATAAATCTGATTATAAGTACATTAGCCATAATTTTCCTCTCTGTGATAAAGAGGTAAAAATCACGAAGGAGTAAATGGGGAGCCTCGCAGCCGACCAACCGTAGATATGCATAAACAAATTGGGTCACGGTAGCATGTATGTGTGTGTATGTGTGATTATGCTTCAAGTGAATAAATGTTTATGCTTGTCTCTTAAGTACATCTGCTCTCAGAGACTTCGCAGTGTTTACCAGCTGCTCACAGTTGGAGCATCCATAGATAAACAAATAACTCATGAATTCATTCATTTAGGCCCATGTATGTCTAGCTATCTAACCTTAATATTTTACGGCTATGTGTCGACATGTGTACTCTGTGTGTGTGTCTGCATAAATTGTGATACATCAAGTGTTTACAAGAAAAGGCAAACTGTGGATAATTTCTGCTCTCCTTTTTTTCAAACAAGTCTCGCAGGAAAATGTGAGGAAAAGGGGAAAACAAGTAGAAAACAAGCGAAGAAACTCAAATAAAACTTTCTGGTGTTTGTCTGTGTAGAAAAGGAATAATACATGGAGAACTTTCCTTTCCTTTCCTTTCCTTTCCAGGCCAATAATTCCCTAATAGGAAGGCAATCATTTCTGGGGATTTCTTACTCCAAATTTGCTAGAAAGAAGCATGAAATGAACCTGCAAATTAAAGTGTTGCCAGTTATTCATACACACAAATTGAAACTCTGCAGTTTCTGTCACTGTCGCATATGGGAAGTGGTGGTTCCACAACATGTTTTATGGAAAGAGAAAGAAAAAGAAATGGGTATCACTTAAAGAAAAAAACTTTTTCCTCTATTCATGGAAGAGCGGGATGCTGATAGAAGAGTCAAGAGAGCTAAAAGCAGAGGGGGAATGCTTCTTTGTCTTGCAATCCAGTGTAGGCTGCAGGACTTTATAAATAGACACGGATATGCATCATTGACTCCAGGCTCTATTCTGGTCTTTTCATGTATGTATGGTTGCGGGTAGAATTTTGATTGTTGTAGAAAAGGCCTATTCTGAGGTTTTGCTTGTGAGAGTGTGCGTGTGTTTGTACGTGGGGAGAGGGGAATATCTATCTGAGTGCGTGTCTTCACACCTTGGCCACAAACAGGAGTGTTAAAACCTCTCTGGCAGTGTGTGCAGACAGCATTTTCACTCCTCTCCCCTCCATCTATCTCCCTCTGCCACTCACTCCATCCTAGAGGACATGTTCTCAGACATTTACACCCTGGTTCTGTCCCTGCAATATTTTCTTTCACCCTTGACGCCTGTTTTTCTCCACCCATTCCTCTGTTCTCTCTTTTCCCAACATGCTTTTAGACACCCCACACACTCCCACACCATCCACCGCCCCCTGCTTCCCCCTTCTTCCGCCTCCTCTGCTGTCGATCCCTCCTTCCCTCCTGGGTTCAGGTGTGTCTAATCAATGTCTAAGCTGTTTAATCCCCTCTAGATGTTGCGCTGCCGCGTGTGTGTGTGTGTGTCTGCGAACGCCTGTGTATTCGTGTCTGCCTGATTGTGGTGTCCTTGTATTTAATACAGACACAGAATGAAAATAAGGGAAGTCAAGGTAAGAAAGGCAGAGGATTGAACTGCTGCAATCTCAACAAAGAACCGCTGTGGATGAATTTGCCTGCATGGTAATTAATTTACCATTAAGTGTTCTGAAAAACCCCCAAAATGTTTTCCAGTATTGGTGCATAGTTATCCCTCTTAAATGACTTGATTCAAACCTATACACGATTTGATACTATTATCCACAGTCCATTTGATATAATTTGATTCAGCTGTGATTTAATGTTAATTCATCTCAGATTTTATATTTTTTCTTCGTTATGAATGAAAGTGTGTTAGGTTTGAGTGACTTTTAAATTAAAAAAATAGAACCATCACATTTCCTCAAGTTTTGTGTCAAGCATTGAAACAGAAATGCTACAGAAAAAAATGTCTACTGCCAAACCAACAACAGTTACTCTGGGTAACTTTTTGGCCAGTCACCACGGAGGATGGATTTTTCCCCAAGATTTTGCCAACTGGGTGTTGTTTACCTGCGTTCCTGGGTCAGTGTCATCCATCTAAGTTTGCTATTCACAACAATGTTTTATGACCGCATTTCATGGCTAATAAAGCAGTTTATGGCCTTAAATATTGCCTTCAACTGAGAGGAGTTCAGGGCCAGTGTGCATTAGCTGCTAACATTAGTGTTACTCACCTCACATTGACTGCTGCCGGTAACTATACCGTCAGCGCTCACTCCACCAATGAGTTGCGTGGTTGTTTTTTTTTCACTGATGTTTTGCAGGCAGTGGAAAGCTGGAAGTAGGTAAATGTGTAGAGAATGTAGATATCCAGTGAGTCAGTGAGTTACTCAGACTAATTGTGTATAAAGCTAGACAGATAATTGCTTGTTACAGATGTATTGGTACAGGTGTGTATGTCAGCTGAAGAAATGTCAGTACAAAAATGCCAAAGATATGTTTGAGGTCATTTAGAAATAGTGTTGCCACTATACACTTTGTCTGCCAGAGTAGTGTAGTATAGTGCTCATAATTCTTAAAGAAAAAAGTTAAGGTACCCCTGTGTTGAGAGAAATAAAAAAATATCTGCCATTAAATCATTATCTGATATTTTAATATTGGTATCAGTCGGCCTGTAGTTGTGTGTCAGTGTGGCTGCATTTTTGACTCTTGGGGTGTTTTTCCAATATGAAACAGTAATCTGTAAGAGTTTAGCAGCTAAGCTAATCATTGCTTGAATTGCTTGTGTTTGTTCCTTAAGTGACGCAGAAAATGACTTACAGTATAACAGTCCTGCCAAAACAAACCAACTGTGCACAGAAAATGCTCAAAACACAATAATAACGAAATATTCTCCAACAAGGAGGACAGTATCGCCACCAAACTTAATGAAATGTCCACCATTATAGATTAAGTGGTAGAAAGGCTTTGTGAAGTTTGTGACAGGAGTCTGGCAGCAGTTGGCTAAAGGCTGGTTGGCTGTTGAGGGTTTAGGGGTCCTGTAGTTCTAATAGCCGGGTTTGTAGTCTACTTAGCCAAGTCAACGACAAGGTCATCCAGCGCCTCAACCATCACTTTCTCTCCCGCGTACTAATACGAATACTTTGTACTGATTTATTAATCTCTCTCTCATTCCCTATCTGTGTGTTTGTGTGCGTGTGTGTGCTGTAAAGGCCCAGGGCAGGGTACAAGCTTATATGTGCTTAACTCTGGTCTCAGTTCAACTCTACTGGATTAGCTCCTGTCCTCTCCTCTCGTCACCCTTTCCCCTCCTTCTCCTCCATCCCAATATTTTCCCTTAGCCGAGGCCACATCTGTTTCTGTTGCTATTCGTATGTATTTATTCACACTTACTGCAGCAAACACATTTTTTTCTCTTCCTCTCCACCAGTCTTTTCCCTCTCTTCCTCCTCCTCTCTCTCTCTCTCTCTCTGACATATGGCAGTGTGATATCCACAGCCGCAAGGCTCTAATTTATTTAGCTAACGATCTACACCACCTCCCTGAATAGAGAATGAAGGTCTAGTCTCTCCCTCTTTCCTCCTCTCCCTCTCTCTCTGTCTGTCCCCCTCTCTCCTCATGCTGTCTAGCGCTGTCTCCTTGCCTCACCTGTTGTTCCACGCATGTAAACGAGCACACACACACACACACACATCCACTCACACACATACACAGACGCACACACACTTACACACACATTCTTGTTTAATCTAATTAAGCAGGAACATGTTTTCTCAAGCAGGTTGTAAATACTGAGACTGTATTAGTGGGATGAAATTAGGAGCTGCTGTGTGTGAGTGTGTGTCTGTGTGTGTATGTGTCTGTATAAATTGATGTTTAGTAAAAAAGTATGTATGCATATGTGTGCGTGTATGTATTTTTTGGTAAGTTGCTTGTGTCAGATGTTAATTGCTACAGGATTTTGTGCTGGTTGCATGACTGAACTAATGAATCCAACATATTAGTGCGCCCTGTCTACAAGGGTGTTTATAAAACGTGTGTGTCTGTGTCATTTATGCGTGCATCTGTGTGTGTTAATGAGCGAATATGCTGTGCAGTGTTGCAGTGTTTCAGGCTAATATAGGAGGATCAGACCAGATTTGGGTTTTTGTCTCTCCGCTTGACTGCTTTCATCGCAATCTGGCTTTCCTCCTCACTCTGTCTCTCACATTTACACCTTCACACACACACCTTCTCCTCTACAGCTCTCAGTTTAATCCTTTGAATTTACATATTGGTGCACAGCGGAGGTGCACACCTCGCCTTCATTAGAGCCATCACTCTCCTCTGCTCGTTTCCCTTCTCCTCTCCTGTCCTCCTCCAGCCTGTCGGAGTGGTTTTGGGATTGTTAAGAATGAAGGAAGAGGTCAGAGGAAAGTTTAGGGCCTGTCACGAGGAGTTGGCTGCCTTTCACAGTAGGTATAGCAACGGAGCCACCCTTGGACCAGCTGGTATGTGTGTGTAGGGATGGGGATTGGTTGATAGTGTCAGTTTGGATTACATCAAATTATAATGGACTGCAAGTTCCATTAGTCGCTATATTCACCAGATTACTGATGATGCTCTTCTGGGAGATCTTTAAGCGTTATTGGAGTCTGCATTTGTATGGAGGTGTGAATGAGTGTATTGTTAAGAAGTAAGGTACTCTCTCTCCTCTTTTATGTGTGTGTGTGTGTGTGTGCCTAAGTAGGCCAGTGTAGCAGTTTAGTTTGAGTCCAGCTCCTAAGAGGCAGCTTAATAAATTGCTTTTTCTCTGCATCAAATCAGTGGAGAGATATGTGATTGGGAACTATTTCTTGACTGTGTGTGAGATGGAGTGTGTGAGGTGCGCATGCATGTACATGTCTGCATGTGCGTTGTTTGTGTCAGGTGCCGAATTGAATTGTATTCAGCCTGTTTTTATTCTCTACAGTAGACCTAGAAGAAAAAAATCAGCTCCATAAGGAAGTCAGGTGTATATAAAGCTTTCCTGTAAAAGGCGAGCGACAAAGTTGAGCTTCTCTCGCTCTCTCTCTCTCTCTTCTTCGTGAATCCCTGTGTAGCGTCAGGAAGCAGTTATGTTTGCAGTTGTATGTCTCCTTGCGTCATTTGTTTTAGTTTTACCTAATTCTCATGCCTTTAAGGGACACGTTTTATCCATATCTTTGTTGAATAAATGAATGAAAGTGTGTCTGTGCGTCTGTTTACATGCGTGTGTGCGCGTGTTGTTTATGCCGGTGAGGGCCTAGCTAAAGTCAGACAGAGAGCAAGTAATTAGCTAAGTGTTGCATTTATTCCCAGTTCAACCTGCAATCATTTTAATTTGTTTATTCAAACCGGGCAGCATTTGTTTGTTCTTTACTAAGGAGTCCTGCACATTTCTGCTGCACCAGGCGTGTGTGTGTGTGTGTGTGTGTGTGTGTGTGTGTGTGTGTGTGTGTGTTGGATATGTTTGTTTACATCTGTAGATGCAAATCCAAAGCATATTTCTATCGTGCATGTCTTTGTGTGTGTGTTACATCTACATATGTGTATCTGTGTGCAAGTGTGTGTGCATTTATCTGCATATCTGAGTTGTAGAGTTCATTAGCTATAACACTATACTTTATGGTTAGCTCTCTGGTTGTGGACGGTTTTATTGGAGGACTAATTGGCAGTATAGATATTGGTGTGTGTGAGTGTGTGTGTGTGTGTGTGTATTTTAAAGTCATGGAATTTCAGTGTATTACCCCATGTAGCTGATTGACTCTCACACTCCTGTAACCATTGTTGGCAGTGAATATTGTTACCCCTTTTATGCTTCTTGTTGGCGTATGTGTGCATATGTGAGTGCCCCTGGGGGTGTGTTTGTAAGGATGTGGATTTGTGTGTTTGCGAGGATGTGTTTGTGCCAGTCAGAATGTGGGGCAGGCAGTAGCAGATGCAGATCAATGCATCTATTAGCAGTTATATTGATCTAGAGCTCTGTTAAGCCTACTAAACGCTGATCAAAAAGTCCTCTGATGCATTACGAGCCCATAACGCCCCCATCTCCAATCCTTTTACTGTCTCCATCATTCTTCTTACTATCGCTCTGAACTGGGCTGAAATGTGAATCTGGAACCTTCTAACATAGCTTGTATGATATTACTACAGGCAGGTGAAACATTATATGAGTACAATAGGTTTTCCAATGATCCAGTGATACAGGGCATTCATTTCAATTTATGTCAGACAAGGCTTGTTGCAGCGTTGACTCAAAAGTTGCTGAAGTTAGTTTGAGTTACAGCAACTACTGATGTGTACAGTTTTTGGGAAAAGGAATGGGATTACATTGCCACATGCACGCACACACACACACACACACACACACACACACACACACACACACACACTCATTTACACACGCACACACATGCAGCCTAACCTCTGGCCAGGGTCCCATCCAAGGTATTAGGGGGTCTTAAGAGGCAGAATTCACTAATGACTTCCTTTATCTCCTACACACAGCTTTAGACCTGATCACTGAGGCTCTACACCCACACACAAACACAGGCACACACACACACGCACAGGCACACACACACACACACACACACACACAACCCAAAATACCATGGGTGGATAAAAACAGAAAGGCTATAGCAGTGTTGGCTATTCAGACTGGATTTTTTCAAATCAGCTTTCTTCTTTGTACTTTTTTGTGTATGTTTGTCAGCACGTGTGCACAAACAGGCATGTGGTATGAGCGTGCTATGTAATTTCACAAGTACTAAATCAATAGTTTTTAACAGCACATCTGATTACCCTAATGGCTTCTTTAATACTCTTTTTAAAACATCTCCTCTCCTCTCTTGTTTTGATATTTGTCAGGACTTTTGTTTCCACTGCCCTACCAATTTTTATTTTGCACCGGCAAATTAATGTACCCCTCTTGTAGAGGTTCAGAGAGAGGTGAGTAACATGGAAACACAGAAAAGAGCAGCAGTGGTGTGGTAGCAGCCAAGGCTTTCATTTGAGAAGCTGTGGCAAGGATTTGGGGTAAATAAGTCAGGTTGGAAGATGAGACTAAAAGATGAGTTGAGATGGGGGGGGGGAGCAGAAGAGATTTGGGTGGATGAAGGAATGAGGGCAGCAAAGCCTGGTTGCTCATCTAGCTAGCTGAAAACACAAACACACACACACATACTCGAACACATGGACATAATTCCCGAAAATACTTTAATATTCTATCCCTTGGACATGCTTAATGATTTGTACCCACCAGACTTCATGTGTTGTGTGTTAACCCCACACCTCTATTCTCGAGGGAGAATTTTCTCCTCGCTCAGGGGAATTGCTCTGCCAATCCCCACCGTAGAGCTCTGCCTCTACATGCCACTGTGGGGGCTTAAATCAGATAGACCTTCTGGCTTCATATCAGATGTAAACATTCCTGAGTGTGTGAGTTCGAACATCAATATCTCTTCATCGCAGAGGGGACAAGTTGAAGTGTGTGTGTGTGAGTGTGAAGTATGTTTGTGGGATGAGTATCTCCTGCGCTGTAGAAAGCACTGTCTAGACAGTATGTGGACACCTGCTCTCAGCCTTTACCCTTTTCATCAAACCTCAAACACCATCCTGTTGCCTGGATATTTTATGCCTCTTATCCTCCTTTTCAGTTCAGCTTACCCTTTTTCCATCACTCCACTCTGGTACTGTGAGCAGGTTTCTGTTTGTAGTTTTTGTGCAGGCAGAAAATTGCACAATCACTTGCTTAATGTGGGCAATCTGTATCCCACTTTCTGTATCTGATTCCTCTCTTTTCTTGCTCATCTCTGTGTGTTGGGATTTGTTTTTGGCTCATGTGGCCGATGAACCAAAAGAAAATTGTGCAGACTAATGTGTGACTGATGAAACGAAAATATCAGTCTGCCATTTCTAGTCTAGGGTCATTTCTTCATTTCTTTTTGGGGTGATTTCATGTCTGCATACAAAACATGGTCTAATCCTGAAAATGTTTAGTATCAGCATATGCATTCATCTGTGGTGTATAACTCATTTCTGAAAGGATCCCCGTGTAGTCACTAAGGCTTATTTCATACAGCCACATTAGGTATTTAAATTGAATTGTGTTGTTCATATTACCAAGAGGTTACTAATCTTGCTAGAGACAGTTGCCTGTAACAACTACTGTGACAGTTGGTACACACGAAATTATGCGGATGGTGGTATCCTTAGAAAGTATATGACCTTAATTTTCACCCAAAGGCATCATTTCTGAAATGATCAGTCGATTAATTGAGTTGAAAGAATCTCGAATGTAGGACTGTTGGTCAGACAAAACAAGCAATTTGGGGCTCATTGGGCCCAGGAAACTTGTGATGGGCATTTTTTACTATTTTGTGACACTTATAGATTAAACGATTAATTGAAAAAAGAATCATTAGTTGCAGCCCTAAAAGGCATGAATTTGTCCCTCAGTTAGCAGCAGAGACTGTGAATGCTTTTGTAACTCACAAAGTGATTTTGCACATACTGCATAATTGCAGGCCAAGGGACCTTTGTTGCATGTCAAACCCCTCTCTAGCCCCACATTTCTTGTCTCTCTCTGCCCTGATTGTTTTGTTTTTGTGGCATTTTTGTCTTTAATTTGACAAAGTGATTATTTTCCCATCCAACTATCTACCTGCCTGTGTCTCCATACATTTGTCTCTATATATCTGTATGTTTCATTCATTTATTCACTCTTTCATTCACTAATTATCAGTGGTGTCTTTAATGTCTTTGATAAGGGACCTGCCAAAGGAAGGAGCATTTAGGCAAACATATAATTTTCAGGTGTATACTTTTTAAGTGGGATCTAGAAAAGGATGAAAAATGTAGCTTTTGTTAGTGTGAAATTGAAAACATAAAGCGATCATTTTTATTCTGTCTGTATGTTGATTTTTGGATGATTATCAAAAGGTAGTTAGCTTTATATTCCGCTGTCACATACTGTAGTAGAGTAAGTGCAAAATGATATAATTGAAAATAATATGAGAGCTGGAAACACAGAGGATCGGTAGCAGTCCAGCAGGGTCATGGAGGCAAACCTAATTAGATATTGGCTGAACGTAGTGTGGACAGTTCCGATTTTAGTCTGCCTCAACATCCTTCATAGCCATTATAAACTCACCAAGAGGGACCAGCTGTTATGGCTGACAGTTCTACAATGGACTCGATCTGTGTGTGTCGAGGTTCAGAGATAGCTTCTAAATGTTGAAGAGTTTGAAAGAGCTCGGCTAGTTACGCGCACACCCTGACTCCCCTGTGATGTGAAATTGAAAACTGTGATTCATGCAAAGGCTTTCAGACTTTCTCTGTCTCCCGTTTTCTCTCTCTCTCTCTCTCTCTCTCTCTCTCTCTCTCTCTCTGTCCCTCTCTCTGGCTCACCCTGGCACATGGCTTGCTGAGAGGATGGAAAAGAATACACACACACACACACACACTCATACACACACACTCATACACTTACGTCCTCACACAAAAAACTGTGAACTTCGCTTCTGCCATTTTTCAATCTCTCTCCCGCAACTCTTTAGTAGACTAGGTCCAGGACTTGCAGCCCCAGGGTGCTTTTTATAGCTTTAAACCTGGACTGGTTTGTGTGTATGGAAGAGAGTTTGTGTGTCTGTGTGTTTCAATGAGTCTGCGTCTCTGTGTTTCTGCGTGCACGCACACACACTCCAGGGGGACTGCTATCTGATCCATTGAGATGAATGGCCTGTCTGTATCTCCTCTATACAGCTGACACTATCAAATAGCCGCTGCCGTTCTCTCTCTTTTACTCTCCCTCCCTCCCTCTCCCTCGTGTAACCCTGTTGCCCATTGGTCTCCTCTTACTCTATTGCGCCCTCATTTGTTGTTTACAAGTAGAGCGAAGGATGACTGGCATTTTATCTTGCAGACGAGAGGAGCAACAAAGATAGAGGAGACAGAAAAATAGAACCAGAGAGAGAGAGAGAGATTCAAAGACGAAGAGGTGGAGGAAGCCTCTCTGTCTGCCAGCATCTGTTGCTGCAGGGCAGAATCAGGGAGGTGTGTGTGTGTGTGTGTGTGTGTGTGTGTGTGTGTGTGTGTGTGTGTGTGACAGGGAAAGCGTGATGGTCAGGATTAATTCAGACAGACCATTTGATGCCTGAGTGATTCTAGTCTCCCTGTTTCTCCTACTAATGCTACAGTCTTTCTGATCCTCCTCCTTCTCCCTCTCTCTCTCTCAACCTGTCTCTACCTTTTATCTGTCCATCTTTAAGCCACCCAGACTATTGCATCACTATTATCAGCTTGATGACTTAGTTCTTACAGTCAGTTATTGAGGTGTTTTATGGGAGTTAGGTCATTGGCGGCTGTTTTGCTTGTCGGGGTGGGCAGTATCACTGGTGCTGTTTTGGCGCACAAGCCTACACTGGTGTAATTGTTTTCCACATCTACCAGCATTTACATATTTCCTGAAAATCCCACTTTATTCAGAGAGCTTCACCCCAGACATGAAACACTATTTATGTCTACAGTGAAAACAAAACTGATTAAATCTAACATCGTCTGACTCATGGAGTCACGGGAGATGTTGTGAATTCAGATCACGTAGAATTTGGTTGCCCAAAGGAACACAAATGCACCATTGTGTCTGCACTTTATGTTCAGTGTTAAACCCACTTATCTGTTGTTAAGTGTTTTTTCAATGCATAAGGAAAATTTTAATTCTAATAAGGCTGGTGTTTTATTTTTTATTTGTCATTTTACTTATGTTTATTGTTATATTCATCCTGTCGCCTGTGCCCCAACAGCTAGATGTCGGCCGGCTCACTTCAATCATTCGTCTCTGTTTCTCCACATTGATGCAACGTTCACTGTCTCCAATCTTCTATTACTTAGTCCTTTGTGCTGAGTTGGAGGCTATGCCTCATTAGGAAACATTAGCAGCTCAACTGGGCAGTAATAACAGCTCCATAAATCACACTGTTCCAGCACATAGGTCTTACTAGTATTATGGACTGTTATAATTTATTTTCTACAGGTAACACTGCAGGTCAGTTTACTGGTCAATCCAATGCTGTTAACAACAGATGGGTGATGGTGGCATTGTTTGTGATAGATTAATTCCTTGATGTTTACTACCTTTAGTTTCCAACTCCTCATGCTGCTGCAGGCTCTCCATTTCCTCTGACTGTAACTCACATATCATCATCTTACAATTACCTACAGTACCTTGTACCTTATAGTACAGTACAGTTGTAAATTGATACTCGTCAACAACTATGTCTAGTCTAATTGTCTTGTACCTATTTGATATCAGAGAATAGATATCGTCCTTTATGTGACTCTGTATTATTTATGTTTATGAGTGTGTGTGCTGTAGTGCTGTGCTGTGTTGGTGATAATCTGGTGTTATTGAGGGTGTTATACTGGGACTTATATTCTGTCTCTCCTCTTCTGACTGTCAGACACACTAATCCTCTTTCCTCCTCATGCACTCTTCTCCTGCTCTGTCCTCCCTTTCTCTCTGGTGCTTCTCTGCACAATAACCAGACTCACGGGATGCCGGCCACTCGATTCCACCTTTATTTCTCAAACAGCCATCGCTCTCCTTTATCATTTCATTGCCTATTATTTATTATCTGTGAAATCAACGTCTTTTCACTTCTGCTGCAGCAGCCATTCCTCCTCCACTGTTCATATTCACCTTCTGAAGTGATTGAAAAAACAATAGCTGTTTTGTATTTTTGTCGTCTGGTTGCACATTTATTAGTCTAGCTGTGTGTTTGTTTTTCTGTGAAACTGGGTGTGTCTGTATGACAGGCGCCTTATTTGATGTTTACCTGTTGTGTACCAATTAATCATTCATAAAGCCGCTTGTGTTTTTAATTAAGCCCACACTCAGAAGCTGTTGTCACAGTTGAGTCTCTCTGACGGTTTAAAAAGAGGCATAAAAGCTTCTCTTTCTGTCGCTGCCACCTTCCTTCTCTCTGGTTCGATCTGTTCTGCAGTTGACAGGTAATTTATGAGAGAGAGAAAGGAGGGGGCTACTCTGACACAGACCTGGCGTCAGCAGACACACACACACGCGCGTGCACACACACACACACACACACACACACACACACACACACACAGAGGGTAAATCATCACCTTGTCTGTGTAACGGATGGTTGAGTTCAGAGGTCAATGACCAATACCTGACCTTTCTTGATACCACAGATGACGTGTGTCTGTGTGTGTGTGTGTGTGTGTGTGTGTGTGTGTGTGTGTGTTTTTGTGCGTGTGTGTGTTATGCATGTAAGTGTGTTTTTGTGTATTTGCTGCCATCTTTGCTGGGAAAGGGTAATCAGTTTCCTTGTAGAGGTGATTTAATCTGTAGGTCACGTGCACAGGATGGATTCATCACAGGACAGATAGATCACTGTCACACACACACACACACCCACGCACACAAACACAGACACAGTCACACACACACACACGGAGCAGGTAATTTATATGAGGTTAAATGGTTGGTCAAATGGCAGCGCTGTGGCGTTGACCTCGAGGTCACTGCAGGTTCTTCTACCTCCTACCTTCTTCGTCTCTCTGAATGTCCTCTGTCATTTCACATCAGTCCGGTCTGAACAACAAATTCACACACCTCCCCTGCTTCCTTGTTGCAGCGCAGTTCTAAGCTGCAGCTTTATCTCAGCCTGTCTGTGTTCCTAGATGTGGGAGGACTCCCCTCTCTTCAGGGAGTGGGATGTGATTGTGGAACTATGAAGAAGCAGAAAACAAAGGAGATAACGGGGTCATGGGTAGTCTCGTTTGTCGTCTATCTTTTGTGAAAGGTTGTTCAGCGTGTGTGTGTTTTGGTGTGTTTGTGTATTCTCTCACTACTGATGTTGCTCTCTGGGTAGTTCAGAGCGCAGGCACAGTGTATGTATCTTTTTGTAGCCTGCGTATGTATTGTGTTTTAAGTATATGCTAATGTTTTTATCTCACTGCATCCAATCCTATTTTTCAGAGCTGAAACCTTGAGAAGTGTATTGTTGGCTTTGTGTGTGTGTGTGTGTGTGTGTGCGCGCGTTAAAGTGTTTCAACTAGGAGATCTAGGCCTTAAGTCAAAATGATAGTGGAATACAATAACAGTCTTTGTCTCACCAAATTATATGGAAAAACCCTCAATCTGCATTTGTTTACTGCTCTGACTCACACTTGCACTCTTTCACCATACAAATACACACACATACACACACAACCTGACCCAAAAAGCAAGGGATAAGAAGTTACGGATTGGGAGGAAGTGAAAAGGAAAAATCTTTTTTGTTATCGGTGTGGATGTGTGGTTGTTTGTGACTGTTTTGTCCTTTATTTTTCCAATTAAAGACCATGGACCAGTAAAGGGATTTGCTTGCTGTGGGGCTGTATGTATCTGTTTGTTTTTGTGTGTATCAGTGAGTGTATAGTATTTATGTCTTTTGTTCAATATAGACATGGCAGCATAATCACCTTTACATGTTAATGTACATATGTTTTGTTTTTAAATATTTTCTCATCTTGTGTGTTTAGCGTGAGTGTATTGAATGTGCAAGTGCACAATCATATATGTGCATGTGTGCTGCAGGCAGGGTGGAAGGCAGGCTCTTGACATTTGCCATATCAGGCAAGCTTCAACCTTCTTTCATGTCAATTAAAGCAATTAAGAGATTAAGTATGTGAATGGAGATTAGCATGAATTACCATATCTGAGGGAGGGACCGGATTACTTCCTCTATTCCCTCGCTTGCTCTCACTCCTTCTTCTGGCTGTATCTTATCTCAAATTCTCTCATTCGTTAAAAGGAAATCCCAAATCTCAAAACAGGATTTCTTATGATTTTACAGGGCATTGTAATGGGCTTTCACAGGTCAAAAATACACTCAGGGAGGTCTGTACAGCATATCTGCTGTCAAATATGACAAATTAATATGGAAAGTAAGTTTGAGATAATTTTGTAAATTTGATTAGACTTTAAAACAAAGTGCATTTTCTTTCCTGAACAAATAAATCAATAGTTTTGTTTTCTCAGAATGACAAATGAAATGTGAACAGCGGCAGTGGCTCATAAAACAGCTGGATGCCATCCAGTTTGCTGTGAGTCCTCCAGGCCCATCCCACAGTGCAGTGCACCCACAGTGTCTCCACATCACACGCCCTTGTTGACTGCGACTGGCTCACTGTCAACAAACTTGTGGTGTAACGTACCCGAGCTGAAGAGAAGGAGGATACTTTCAGTAATCGTGCAGAGCGGCTGAACGTTGCTAATGATGATGATGATGTCATATTATTACAATCTTTAAGCTTGTCAGCTTCTGCCAACATGCTGGCGAGTCAGCCATTAGCTCTGATCTCAAAAACAGATCAGGTTTCTTAATCAAACTCAGGGAGCGCCACAGAAGAGAAGATTCAGGAAATAACAGGATAAAATGAAAATGAGTTTAACATTAGTTTGCCTGCCTTTGGACGAGCTCCGTTTTGGCCTTTCAACAATATCGCCACCTCTTTAATTTCACATCTGTCTGCAATCCAGGCTGGTGTACAGTCACGCAGCCTCATTTATTTGTCCGAAAATGTTTGTGTGCGTTTTTTAAATTCATCACTTAATAGTGGTGTGATCAAAAGTGATAGTCTGAGTCTGACGCACTTTTAGCTTCCGTGTGAAAAGTCTTATTATAAAACAAAAAGCAGCCCTGGAGCAGTGATAATTCTCCCACTTGTGAGGGGGAAAAAAAAGAATGTGTCAAGAACAGGGAGAATTTCACAAGCTGTTACTGGAGCTGAGGAATCGCTTCAAGATCTACTTTATGATGACAGCAGCCCAGTTTGATAAAATGCTGAAAGCACACAACAAAATCGAATTGGCCCAATTACCACGATCCTGTGGATTCCGAACAGCAACTGGCAGTATGGTAGACACATACACACATATGCACACACACACAGTTGGCTACACTGTACGTTGCCTCAGGGAAACATCATCTTTAAAGAAAATGCTCACATCTCTACCAGTGCTAAAGTGTGTTATGAAACAAGTTCACCTCTTTTGACTCTTTTGACAAATGCTTAAAACACAGAAACGCTGTTGTGAAATTTATGATAGGTGTGTAAATTGATCAGACTAAATGTGAGGTTGATTCATGATTTTATGTCCAAAATGTGTCATTAGTTAAGAAACACTGACACCATCTTTCTGTTAGTTTGAATTAACAAGAACAGGTGAAGTTAAACAGTCTTTATAAACCTCTGTAACTTATTAAAATGCATCGCAAAATGGCCATTAATGTACTGTAACTGGGCAGGTCTCCCAAGCACAGCCTATGTATGGAAAACACTACACTGATATCTGTGAACATAATTATGTCTGTACTGAAGCTACAGATATTCAAAACATCACTGTCATCCTTCCTTTCTCCACTAAATGAAACAAATCACTGAGGGACTTTGTGACTTTGCTGAATGTTTCCGCTTCCCAAGAGTTCTTAACCAGAAAACGTGCCCACGTCTGCGGAGGATCACCCTCAGTGCTTTCCCATCATCCAAAATGTCTGGCCTTTTATTTACTCTCAATGAAGCATCTCCAGGCTTTGCCTTTTTCATGATATCACAGACAGCAGTTTGAAGCTCTCTTGTGTTTCTAAGAAAAGAAAGATGCGCTCATTTTCACAAATTTAACTGAACTGACTGAACTGATTCCTTTCATCCTTTTGACTGCTTCTCTTTTAGGTCTGTTTTTTTACCCTGTACATCTATTCATCTATTTTCCTGCTTGTTTTCCAGCTCTGCTGAACCGAGAGCTAAAGTGCTTCTGTCAAACAAAAATAGAAGCTTGAGAAAGGTGGTTCACACCTGTCACAAAAGTATGCAAAGGAGTTTTTATAGACACTGACATAAAATGTAGATTAAAAGTGAAAGGGAAAGTGAGAGGTAGAACGGTCATTTTAGCACATTGGAGTCCGTCTCTTTAACCTGAATGATTCAACGACTGTCCCTTTGGATGGTCAGAGACTGAGATGGAGCGAGAGGACAGAGTTGTCATTTTAGCACTTCCTGGTACAGTATCGGCTCCATCTCTTAGTAATGACCTCTAACCTCAATGATTCATAGCGTAGGCAAGGACAGCCACACAAAGGCACATGCACAAATTCACCTCCATACAAACTCTTATCAGGCTCCCAACGCTCCAGAGTGCTTTTACCTGAGAAAAGACTCCAACAAGCCCCTCCCTACTCTTTCATTGGCACTTCTCTCCTTCAGACCCTCCATCTAGCACTTTACTTTCTCTAACCTATTATTACATCATGAAGTGGCCTCTGACAAGTAGAATACACTCTTTAACTTCAGTGTGTTCAGACTCTTAAAGGTGCTTTTCAGAGCTGTGTGTGTGTGTGTGTGTGTGTGTGTGAGGTGCTCTAACTGGCAGTTCGTGCAGATCTCAGTCTACAGGCTTCATCTCCTAATCGCCTGCGAAATTGATTGTGTTGCCTCTCTCATCCATCACACCCCGGACTCCTTTGACCACCTTTATATTAGTATGCATATGCATATGAGACCTTTCAATGATGTGCTTAGTTCCCCTTTTGTCCGTGTCCCTGTCTTTAACTTCCTGGACGCGTGCACACACCTCATATACATCCATCCATACATACACAGCTCCCACAATAGATCTACAGAAAAAAACAACATACACACACTTGTATTCATAACACACATACACATATGAATTCATTAAGCCTGCGTGCACATTTCATTTTGACGCAGTCCTACAATGCAGCATGAGTGATGACGTGTGTGTGTGTGTGTGTGAGATCATAAATCTGTAGTGCTGGATGAAATGTATGTGTGTCGCTGAAGGCTGTACCAGCGAGGACACTGGATCTTTCCCTGAGTAGGGTAAACATTGCTGGAGGCTTGACACTCTCCTCCAGTTCTTCCACCGCCCCCCCAACACTGTTCCTGCTTCCTCTCAAGGGGAGATGAATCTTCTGGTATTTGAAGTCCCTTTGATAATCCCTTTTGGGGGCGATCATCAAATCGCACAAATACACACTGACAGATAGACGGGCAAACATGCATGCCTGCCATGTGTCTGTCTGTGCGAGTGGCGCTGACGTGTGGTTGCGGTGGTGATCAGTGTAGTGCTGATCCAGATCCTGTCTGTTTCAATGCTGGGTAACATCTCTAGCATGCTTCACCATCACATCACATTACATCAAATCTCATTACATCTCTTCTGATAGAGGGGCTGTCGTCGACACCACCCCTGTGACAGACTCACCCTTTGTGGTCGACTCATTTCTCCCTATCATCCATCCCTATCATTTTCTTTGTCCCCGCCACCCTTCCTTATCACTGCCTACATCCCCTACATCTTGTCTTCCATTATATTCCACTATCTACTTCTTTTTTTTTCTTCCTCACACTCATTTGATAGCTTTACACATAATTCTCATACGCACACGCAGAGGAGCAGACAATAGGGTGATAGACGGCCTATTGAGTAGTAGAAATAGCTCCCCGCTGGTTTGAATGTGTTTAAGTTCTTAATAGCTGCAAGTCAGCATAATCCACTGAGATAAGCACTACATTATAGCGATTCACACACACACACACACACACACACACACACACGAACACTAATGCACAAAAACACTCTTGTACACTCCATGCACATACACACTCCTACACAGGGGTGTTTGTTCTCCAGGAGTAGTATAGCATGAGTGGTGTGCGGGGTATTTACATTTGCTTCAGTGACAGCAAAGCACTTTCTCCACCTCACTCCCTTATTTCATACTTTCATGCCTCCATCCACCCTCCCCACTTCTTCCCCACCCTCCACAACCTCCACCCATCACGATCTGTCTCATATATTTTTTTTAACGTCTCTCCTGAGTTTCAATAGCAGCATTTTTTTTTGCACACTGCCAGAGCTCTTTCTGTGACTGTTTTGTAGTTGGGGGGGCGGCTGAAATGAATGTCAAATGCTTTCTCAGGTCGTCTGTGCTCCCATCCAGAGCGCTGCCTAGAACGGTCCTTTTCTCAGCCACCGTGTGTGTGCGTCAGTGTGTTTGCTCACTTGTGTTTTGTCACTCTATGCTGTAGCACTAACCCTAACACACACACATACCCACAAACAGGCTGGTAATATTCCTTTAGGGAAAAGCTGCTCTGTGCTTGACGACCTCATGCTTTCCTTGGGCTCCAGGAAAATTGTGGTTTTGGGAATTTAATGTGCTGGATGCGTGACTCTCTGCATGTCTTCCTGTGTGTGTGTGTGTGTGTGTGTCTGTGTGTGTGTGTGTTGCATGGTATGGGAAAATGTGGCATGAAAACGACGTCATGATGCTGACACAGTCTAATGACACCGTCACTCCTCCTATCTCTGTGAGCTATCACAGAAACAAGCAGGCTGTGAGATAAAGAAAGAAAAAGACGAGACGAGATGGTGTGCAGCTGCAAGAGAGTTGTATTTTTCCGTGCTGTGCGAGAGTGCAAAAAGTTGAAAATATGTGTTTACTTCTGTGATGGGTACAGAGAGTTTTTCACTTTATGCCTCATTAGAGAGAGAGAGAGTGAGGTGGAAAGATGGGGGGAAAAACTGAGGGATGTAGTGAGTGTGAAGAGATGTGTTTTTGTGTATGTGTGTGTTTGTGTCCAGCACCAGCTAGCTAGTTTACTAAGCTGATAAACACCCTTTTTAAAGACAACTTTCTTCATTATATTTCAGTTTCTGTTGCTGTGGAGGAGGGTGTGCGATTTGTGTTTGTGTTTGTGTGTGTATGCAGAAAGAGGTTGTGACGTGTGATTGATGAGAGATTTCCCATGAACTCTGCCATTGGGGAAAAGGTGAAAGGTGTGTGTTTGGGTGTGTTGTGGGAGGCACAGTAGATATAAAAAATAAGAAGAAGTTCTTTGCGTTTGTTTATGCTGGATGATATTCCTTCTCTTCGTGTTGTGCAGTATAATCTGTTCTAGCTGTCCATGTGGAAAATACCTTGCATTGTTCTTTTCCAAGTGCCACCGGCTACTCACTTTGAGTAAATGATGCTGTGCTTTCACTCGGCCCCTCCGTTGCTTTTGTACTGTTTTCATTTTGACATGATTGTCTGTACAAGGGATGCCACTGCTTTCACAGTGTACAGTACAGTCTTGAACGGTGGGTGTATCTTGCTCTTTCCTGCAGTTTGTTAGAGGTTGACAGCATGTGCTGATGTCAGTTTTTGTGTTATTTTGGCCGAAAGGATCTTGATGTACAATATTAACGTGAGAACTACTAAACTGATTTATTGTCCAGGTTTCATCCCTTTTTTTGTTGCTGCTGACAATTTGCGCTTCCTGCTACAGATAAATATGTATTTACCGTCTTCTTGCTGTGTCCAGTCCACAAGTGTACAGCATTGGAGAGGCACCTCTTGGGTTCATTGCCCTCTAAATGTCTTGCTTGCACACTGGCCCTGACTTAGTATACTAATGAAAAGCTTGAGAAAGAAAGCAGGGTATATGTTTCTTGGATTTCTGTTTTTTCTTGGATGTAAAAGTCAATGAGATAGGTCCTCTTCCCAGCTGGAGCTTTATAGGAGAGCTTTCTGAGTGTGTGTGCATGTGGTGTACATTCGAGCCTGACATATCCCGGATTTTTAAAGCTGATACCAATATTGATGTTTGAGAGTTTAAAAAAATAACAGTACATCGTCTGATCTTTGCGTTTTCACATTAACACATGTTGATAAGGACCCCTTAAATGTAGTTATTAAAGAATCGTGACCAACTGAGCGGGACATTTTACAGTTGAAAAATAAACTGCTTCCTGGTGGATAAACTACTGTTTCTAAATTAACGCTTATATATCTTTGTCTGTACTGCAATTTCATGTTACTCATTGGCCAACGCACGTGCTTATACCAATATATCTGTAATAAACTAATATCTGCTGATAATAATGGCTAGCTAATTCATCAGTCAGGTTCTGGTGTACATATTTTATATACTAAAGAAGATTTAATGGGGCATTCTGGTTGCTCATTTGCTTTTGATGTATGTACCATGTAAACACGATGCCCCTGTCAGCTTTCCAATAAAGGCAAAAAGGTCATAAAAACAAAAAAAATGCTTTCTCAGCTATGTATTATTCAGTTTCTTGGTCATGCACATCAGGGATCTATCATAAGATGGAGCTATTCTCTTGATTAGGACGTCCTCAAGTAAGAGCGTGAGCTCTGTTTTTTCATCTGTTTAAATGTCCACTACCTGTTGCTTGTTGTTTTATATCAAATTTGTTAAATTAAAAAGAGTTGAGGTGTGACAGCAGGAGAGGACAGGACTGAGGAGAGTGATGACAGGGTGAGATGTCCTGCCTTTAACCTCCAAACCCTCCAAAACTGTTTACTGAACATTTGATTTGGCTCAAAGTGAGATATGAACGTGTGTGCCATAATGGTTATAGCGTTCCCACTCTTAGCAACCAGTTTAGCCTTTCAAAATCCCATCGATGTAAACAGAAGAAAAAAGCAGCACCACTTACACATACCATATGTTGAGATGTCGGACAGTATTACTGCCAAAACACATTTTTTCACAGCTTTTATTAAAGCTCTCTTTTCCTCTCAAATGTGTCTCACCGATAATTATACTTGAGTATGAGGAGGAAAAAGTACTGTTTGCATAGCATAGATAGTTCTAATTTAAATGATCTCCTCAGAGGAAACAGGGCTCAGAAAACGTTTTTCTGGGTAAAGTGTTCTATGATGTGGATTTTGTCATTGCCTTTCCTGGCCTTGAGAGGAGCTTAAATGTTGATTTCACAGGTATGGAGAGGGGTTGATGACAGAACAAGGGCACAAAATAACCTTTTCATCTAACAACAAAGGTTATTAATTAAGATTACAAACCATATGCAGAACAGACATAATAAGGATTTAGGTAACACTGAAAAGATGAGTTTCTGTTTCCTGCTGTTCTTTAGATCTTTGCTAAATGTATTTACTGTATTAAGAGTGAAATGTACATTTTTAAAGGAATACTCCAACAAAACATGTGTTTTGAGTATCAAACTTTAAGCGCCTGTAGGTTTCAAAGGTGACTCTGAAAAGCTTTTAACTTGCTCCTTTCCAGAGAACGGCAGCTATAGTCAGCTTGGAGTTACTAAGACCAAATGCAGTAACCTTTCTTGTCTGTCAAAGGGTCTTTCCTCTCAACTCCACTACTTGCTGTAATGTACTATTTTGTTGCTTGCCTCCTGAAAGAAGAGGGAGAAGAACAGAGAGTGTAGAGGGTAAAATGTAAGTGCTGCCTCAACAAAAAATTAAAGTGTTTTTCACCCATGCCTGTAACCAGGAGCTCTGTGTGAGGTGCATGTTGCGCATCTTGTACATGGTCCAGAAGTAGCCTGTATAGTCTTGTGTACAGAAAACTTCACACAAACTTTTCACTGTAATCTCCAGATTATACAAATTACAGTATATTCCATGACCAAAATGGAGCAGGAAGAAGACAAATCACAGCAAAAAACATCAAAAAGGCTCCTCAGACCGCAGCCCTGCGCTGCACAGCGAGGTGCCACCACAAAAGGCTGTAGTTAAAAACTCAGGATAGTCCAGCAAAAAGTTTATTCTGGCTCAAGTTTTGCACAGCGCAATGTCGTCTGCCAACGTACTCCATTGGCCAATTAAATACGTGCAACCGTCCATACAGGGTAGAACACCTTGTAGCATAAGACTTGTAGAATTGTGCTAATTTTACTGTTCACCTCACAAGCAAAGAGACAGAGGAGAAAATAATTGCTGCTGTAATAACTTCATTGAGTTTTACAATCCTGCCTCAAATGAGTAGACTATAATGTGCTGTGCAGTGTTTTTGTGTCTGATAAGCCTTAAAAACTGATTTCTGAGTTTGAAACACACACATACATACACGATGATGACTGTCTGGCCCAGATTTATGGTAAATCCAAAATTTGTCTTATTAAAACACCACTAATACACATTCTCTCCAACTGTTCATCTGGTACAGTCCATTCAACCAAATTCAAGCATCAAAATACACTCAAGGTTCAAATATATAAAACAGTACATATATTGCACTTACTGTATACCTGCACTGTATATATTGTCTACTGTAACTGCTGCACATGTTCATACTATATATCTTTGCTTATTCATATCTACCCCTCACTGTATATTACCTCTATGTATGCACATTACTCTGCTCTTCACAGCTTTTTGCACTTCTGGTTAGATGCTAAACCACATTTTGTTACCTCTTTACTTATACTCCATGCAATGACAATGAAGCTGAATCAAATCTAACTCAAGCATATCAGCAGATTTTGCTACCATGCACACAAAAAATAAAACAGGAAAGTGAGTAGAGAAAGATGCAGCAGCCTAGCATGTTTCAGATTTGGACCTACGTAGACAAAAAGCAAAACAGATGTCAAGAGGGTGGTTTTATTACCCAATAATTAATTTAGTTTTTGAGTTATGGTGTCTGGAGAATTTGAAATGTGTAATTAGAAGTGGTATTAATGTATCACAATAAACAGCTTTTTTGTATTTTGAGAAATTTTTTTTNTCTCTCTCCCTGTCCTTGTTAATGGTTGTATAAGTGAGAAGTGGGAGCCAGGGAGGTGATTGTGATATCCCAGCGGGCTGAGCAGCAGATGGACCATTCCACTACCCACAGTGCCTCCCCCATCTCCAAGCTGACACCACCGTCTTCATTAGTCGCCTCAGAGGCTACGACCTCATCTTCTCCTACCGCGCTCCCAAACCTCTCCCCCTCCTCACCTCCCGCCCTCCTCTTACCCCCGCGCCCGTTTTCTCTCACCTCCTTTCACTTTCTGCGTTCACCCTGCTGCACCTCCTGCCCGTCTCTCAACCCTTCATTTTCCCTTTTTCCCTCCTCTTAAGAATCCATCTCTGTCCTTCTCTCCGCTTACCATCATCCTTTGCCTCCCTTCTGTGCCCCGCAGCTCCCTCCCTCCCTCCCATACCTGTTGCTCCCTAACCCTTCCTCTGCTCTGAGCACCTCCTCCCCCCTCTCTCCATCATCCCTCCTTCCCGCTCCATCTGTTTCTTTCTACCATTCTGGCCAACTGACCTGGTGCATGGTATTACGGGGTTTCCCTGCGGGGGTTACCATTGTGGTCTCTGACAGGTGTGTGTGTGTGTGTGTGTCTGTGTGTGTGTGTGTGTGTGTGTGTGCCCCATGTGTGTTGCTTGCAGCTTTCATTCAGCATGAGAGATTAGTGATGGTACAGACAGCAATTCAGGGCAAATACGTCTCCTCTGTCACTGACTTGGAACACAGTACTTTCATTCAATGATAACCTTAACCTTGGCCACTAAAATGTGTGTGTGTGTGTGTGTGTGTGTGTGTGTGTGTGTGTGTGTGTGTGTGTGCATGGCTGTGTGAGCAAGCGACAGTGTGACTATGTCCATGCGGTATGGAGGAGCATAGAGAATGAGCTGCCATAACTTGTTATGTCTCATTATAACACCTCTTAAAGGTTGCACAGCCACAAAATGAGCTATTTTAGCACCGTTGTCCTCACTCATCCCGAGACGAATAGGATATTAGCGCACCGTCACACACACACACACACACACACACACACTATACAGATGTGAACTGAAGGACTCCAGAGCTGCGTGTCAATTATAGTGATTGTGTGTGCGTGTTTTTGTATGACAGCACTAAAGACAGTATTTAAGTCTCTCTGACAACTACAAAGAGCATTGTGGTGGAGACCTCATGACAACCTCCCAGTTTCAAGCAGCACCGAGACGACAACAACGATAGGGTTTTTGCTTTCAACACATCACTTTGGTGCGCTCAGACTGCGGGAGGGGAAAGGAAGTGCAGAAGGCTGAGACAGACAGTCATTTAAAAACTGGGAGAGGAAAATAGGTGGAGGCAGGAGGTTAGGATAGGTGAGGAGGCAGTGCATAAGGGAAATTTAAAAATGGGCTTTTGTTTCTGTGTGCGTATGTTTCTAAGTTAGGATGTGTGACTTGTATATGTCTGGACCTTCAAAAAAACCCAACAGTGATTTAAAAGCATGAAAAATTCAGCTGGTGAGAAAAAGAGAAACAGAGATAGGGAGGAGAGGGCTGGCCTTGCCGGATCAGGTTTGCCTTTCTTGTGTCTCACAGATCACACAGAGAGATGTAGCAAAAACTGAATGGAGCATGTGCCAACCCTGATGGAGGGAAGGACGGATTTGCAGAGTGGATGATAGTATATAGAGCGGGAAGTGAGGAAGAGTGAATAGTCAGTCATCTATGTCTGAACAAAGGATAGGAAATAGGATGTAGGATTGGGCGGGATCCAAGGTTTGATACCTTTAAACCTTCCACAGATTTTCCCGCGGTAAAGGGTATTACCACTTTAGAAATAATGTTGTCGGAGGAGTGGAATACGAATTCAGAGGCTAAATGCTAACTTTACATGGTCACCACTATACCGTCTCCTGCCATTTAAACTCAAAGATTTAACAATTATATTCTCTCAGTAATATCAAAATGGAACAGCAGACATTACACATGCTGCTTTGTGTACCTTGTCAGCACATCAGTACAGGTTTTCCACTCTGAGCCTTTGTATTTCACTGTTTACCCAAAGGCAATTATCATTGTTGGTTGTGACTGGTTGGGCCTTGTCATTTCATCCTTGCAGCAGTTAGCAGGTGATTGATTCAGAGATGGGTATTTCAATCTCTGGCTGCCTCTTTCTTCATGCAAATCTTACTGTGATACCCCTTAATCGAGCGTTGCTGGAGCTTCCTTGTCTTCAAATTCCGCTGAATTTCAGCATTTTGTATTCTTTTTAGCTACCAACATGTTTACACTTGCCATCTTTTTTTCCCACATCTAATATGAGGAGTCGTGTGGTATTTTCAAAATCTCTAATATACCCTATTACCAATGGTAGAAAGCCTTTGGTTTTTTTAAAGGTTGTGTGAAACCACAGCACAAAAAAAAAACTTTTCTGTCATTATATTATATATTATATTATATTGCCTACAGAATAATCAGTCTTTGAGATTTTTTCCCCAACAGTGATTACTCTTTCTATCCTATCAAACTGTAATCATTGTGCTACATAAGTGATGATAAGAAATAGTTAAAACAAATTTTTGAACAGCAAAAGAAGTTGAAAGTCCAGATAATCTGTATTACATCTCCCCAAAACAACCGCTTTTCTCATCTGTTTGAACTTCAGCACCACAGCAAACAGCAGCTTGACAAAACAGTGGAACATGCGGTAAACAGAGGAGGTAAATGAGAGGTCAGAGTGTGCTGAGCTTCAGCACAGACTCGCGCTCCACTGTGATGCATTTGACCCTTCGTTCTCTGTTGTTTTCTTGCTTGACAGGACAGCTAGATAGGAGGGTTGATAGGGCCGCTGGCCTCCATGATAGGTGGAGGTAGGCACTGCACGGCACAGACTGACTCGTGTTTTCTCATTGATCCCAAGCATGCATGAATGGGCTCATGCACGCACACACACACACACACACATGCACACACACACACACACACACACACACAAAGACGTACATGCATACACAATATGGGGACAGGACAGTAATCTTGATTTCTTTGAACCTGTGGGAGGACCTGCACCCAGTGATTGGCTCATTTATCCTGTTGCATCATGGGAGGCTGAGATCTAGCAGAAATATATTAAGCTTTGTGTATATGAATGCAAGGTGTGTGTGCAGGCATATATTTTTTATGTGAGCAGGGATGCGTGTTTGACTTTTGTCAAATTGTGCTGTTTTTTGTGCTTCTACCTCAGTTGATTTAAAGGTCTTTGCCATTTTGTGTGTAACCCAGTGCGTCTGTGAGTGTGTGTGTGTGTGTGTGTGTGTGTGTGTGTGTGTGTGTGTGTGTGTGTTATTTTCCAGCTCAGTTAGTGTGTGAGGCATGTGTTGGCAGATTGCCAAGCCCCGGCTCTACACCCAGTAGACGTAGTCTCAAATGGCAACCCCAGATGCTGCGGCTCACGGCCCATACACACTCAGCACAAGCACACACACACACACACACACACACACACACCATTTTCCCTTCTTATTTCTGTCTCTACTATACCTCCTCTCTGTATTTCACTTTGTGTCTCATTTCTTTCTTGTGTGCATAAGAAAGAGAGTGAAAGAGAGAGGCGGCGCAGTGTGGTTGTAGCTGGAGGAGAGTGTGTGATAGGCAGCTCTGATAAGTGAGGAACCTGGACTTTGATCTCTTCTCTTCGGACAAGCTGAGAGACTCAAAACTCAAAAAACGCACTGACACGCACTCCCGTCACAACACAACAGGAGGAGCTGTGTCAAAATGTGAGAGATTTAGTGTACATTCTTGGCTCTCCTCTCCTCTCCTTTCCTTTCCTCTCCTCTCCTCTCCTCACCTCTCCTCCCTTCCTGTGTCCTCTACTCTCCTCTGCTTTTATTTCTTCTCCTCTCTTTGTTTCCTCTCTTCTCCTCTCCTCTCCTGTCCTCCCTTGTTTCCTTACTCTCCTCTCCTTTCCTCTTGTTTCCTCTCTTCTCCTTTCCTCTCCTCTCGTTTCCTTTACTCTCCTCCCCTCTCCTGTCCTTTCCTCTTGTTTCTTCTCCTCTCCCCTGTTGTTTCCTATCTTCTCCTCTCCTCTCGTTTCCTCTCCTCTTCTCTCCTTTCCTCTTGTTTCCTCTCATCTCCTCTCCTCTTCTTTTGTTTCCCCTCCTCTTCCCTCCTTTCCCCTCTTGTTTCCTCTCTCCTCCTCTACTCTCCTTTCCTCTTGTTTCCTCTCTCCTTTTCTCCTTTCCTCTCTTGTTTCCTCTGTCCCCCTCTCCTCTCCTCTCTCCTCTTCTTGTTTCCTCTCCTCTCCTCTGTGTTGCTGATGAGCTGTGGATTCAACCCTCAGACTTTTCCCGTCTATAAAAACACTTCGCCACCAACATTTTACGGCTCTGTTTTATTTGTTTATGTGTGTGGCTGGGAGGGGACAGATGCACTCACAGTGTTGCATATATATACAATCCTACACTGTAGCCCACAAATTGTTCAGAGTGTTTGTTCATTCTGCTTGTATTTCTGTTTTGTGTTTCATATATCTTTTCTTTCCAGTACTTTCAGTTTTTCCACAGCCCCTCCAGAGGAAAACATGCTAAAATTGTGCGGAGAATGTATGACTGCAATAAGGCTAATTCCGTCTCTTTTTCTCCCCTCTCCTGCCCTGCTTCTCCCCCTTGCTCCGCTGCTTTGTGCTGGTGCTGTGTGTTTGGACACATCTGCTCCCGTAGGTGAGTTGAATTTTTCTTACAGTGCAGTTCAGTGCTAAACTAAGAGAGACACACTGAATTTCTAGGACTTATGTACACAAGTGTTGTGCCTGAGTTTATATGCTGTCTATAAACTGTATATCATGGTTTTACTTTAAATTAGTCACCATAAAATCCTGGCATATCATCAATTAGGAAACATCCAACTTAATTTTGAGCACCAGTTGTAAATTAAAACAGTTATGTTGGTGTGCTCACACTGCTGAGAAGTTATGACCACTGGCCATTAAGTGACATGTGTCCCTGCTGCCCTGTGATCAAATACTTTCTCCAATCTGTCTCTCTTTCTGCTTCCCAACTCTCTGAACTACCCACGTCCCCCAGTTCACCAAGAGTCATAATCATGATTTATAATTGTGATCACAACATCAGCATGGTAATTGTGATTATGACTTCAGCCATAATTGCACAAAGTAGAAGCTGGAGTCGAGGCAGCAATCAGCAACACAGGCTCTTTTCTAGCTTATGTAGACAGAATCGCAGATTTTTATTGAGAACTATCCTGTTTCACAGCTTTCCTCTCATCACGTCATGATAATCATTGTTGTCCTGGGAGAATTTTGTGTAATGAAAATGCCAAGAAATAGTAACCCTGACAGTCAAAGTGTTCTCAGAGGTTATGTACTTCTGTGGAGGGTATTTTTACATTTCTTTTGGCTCATGTAAAAGAACTTAGCTCCAGCAAAATTGTGATTTTGTTTATCCATTGATGTTAGTAGTGTTTTCCAATACGCTTGTTCATATCCACAGGGCACTGGAGGTCTTATGTTTTTTTAAATAAATTGCAAAGGTGTTAGTGCAAATCAAGAACACATACACGTTGTTTGTTAATTTTATCACCAATAGTGCAGCAGTGGCACCCCTGTGCTGCATTTCTTAAAGGAAAGTTGGATTAGAAAGAATATTTTATATATACTGTATATATATTATGCCACAGTGTGACGGGGACTAGCCGTGGTCATGGCCAATCAGCTCCTTGCCTTTCACTCTTTATGCTATGCATTTACTGAAAAGAGAACTGTTTAAAAGAAGCAGATGCTACTGATGCACTTCCTACAATCAGGGTTTTTTTGGATGAGGATTGATAGGAGCGGGTGTTCCTGACATAGCTCAGTGATTTTATGTGAGGAGAGATCTTGAGAATGGATCTGTGCGAACTACTGCAGCCATTATGTTTCCATGATGATATTATTCATATCCCTGTCACCTTTATGATTAGATTAGTGGTTGCATTGCATAAACTCGGAAAGTTCTGTGGAAGACCAGTTTGGTGCACAGACGCACTTAGAGAGAAGTTCAGTCAAGACTTTAACATTGAATATATAACAGTACAACAATTTGAAGTAAATAGTTCCAGTTATAGAAAAAGGCATTTTTAACCAAAATGAATTTTCATACAGTGCTGTACATCCTACAACTGTTGGGGATGACAGATAAAGATAAAATACACTCTGCAGCACAGATACGGTGCAGTTTAACCATATTGTTATTTTTTTCATTTGATCATCAGCTCTTTTGCATTTTCTCTTCCATTTCTATTATCTGAAGCATTTTCTAAGCCGTGCTCATTGCAAGGGGTTCATGTTTACTGTGAACTGCAGTGATCTGTGTCTACTTGCAACAAGAAACACAACACCTTGTAGATACATTCGCAGCAACTTCTATTCTTTGGAATAAACTCTTTGGGTGCTACAGTCAACCTAGTTTGAGTGTACAGTTCATCTCTTTTCTTTTTTAATTCACTCCCGAGTTGAACCTGAGTTCTTCTAGGCATTAAAGTGCTTTTTCTATACATAGTAGAATGTTAATTAAGAACAAAATTCATTGTTTTGTTCGTTTTTATTCAAGGTTTGGGTAAAATTAAATGTACCCACTTAGGCTTGAGAATTGTAAATCGTAGTTTTTTACACTACAATTATATCTAGAGACACCAAGCGTTAATATTGAGTTATAGCCCAGTCCTACATAGTGTACAATGATTTATGTGGTTTTTGAAGGTCTGTGTGCATGCATGCTTATGAAAAAAGAGCCATGAAAATAGCACAAAATGCCAGCACTGAAATGAACTCTGTAGGCAGAGGAGCAAGTGTAATTTCTGCCACTGAAACTGTTCTGTGGCACCCAATTTGTACTGATTATAGTGTCACGGCTCACTATGACATTGCATGACAAAATGTGAACTGGAGCACTCTAGCCTGGAGTGCCAAACAGAATTGTCACTTTACTGGCATAAGGTCACTGGGCTTCATCTGCATCCGCACAAAACTGGGGCCAGAAGAATTTTCGAATGGTTCTGAAAGCGTTTGCAGTGATGTGAGCTCTCTAATTAGATATATTTTCATGGAAAATTTATAAGAGATTGTGGGACGGCTTCTTAAGCATTTTGCTTTACTGGCATCATAAAGCCTGGAGACCCAAATGTTCATTTGCAGTCATTATGTTAATGGCAATTAGTATTGACTTTTGCTGCTTGCTGGTGAGTGGGCCAAATGTTTGCAGGAAATTATAGCAGCCATCACTGAAAGCAGTATTTATGCTGACGTAATCTTTATTCTGGGTACACAGACACAACTGACACCTGTATGTGTGTCACTGTTTGTGTGTGTGTGTGTGCATGTGACTAGATGTGCTGATGTGCATTTTGAAGTGCATTGCGTAGTACTTTGGCAGAAGAGAGTGTGTGGGTTTTATGAAGGGTGCATTACTGGACAGAGAGCAGGGAGAGACAGCTCTCATCGTCTGTTACCCAACATTATTCACTGTGTATTGGTGTGTGTGGGTGTGTGGATGGAAAGGTGTCAGCGTGATACATTACATCTTTGGAATATTGTGAACACTGTTTTTTTTTGCGTGTAGAAGGGGTGTATAGTCAGACACAAATAGTGCTGAAATGACTGTTTATTAATTGATTAGTAAGTTGATTTTATTAGTAATTTTAAAATCTTTATACAGTGAAAATGTCAAACATTTGCTTAATACTTGAGTGTTTTTTGTTGGTCAGACAATTTTAGCAGTTTAAAGACATTACTTTTGGGTGTGGGAACTTGTGATGAACATTTGTCATGTTTTTGACATTTTATAGATAAGATAGAACTTTATTTATCCCGAGGGAAATTGTTGTGCAGCAGTTGCAGTACAAAGTAGAAACAGAGTGCATCTATAAGTGCAAATATAAACAACATAAATAAAATAAAGAATAGAGATTATCAGTAAGGTGCAAAAACAAATATACACAATGCCAAGAAATAAACAGTTAACGCTAAGGATCATAAATTAACGGGTTAACGGTGAGGTGCAATCCAAAATACAGTATACCCAGTGCCAAGAAGTGAACAGGTTAACTGTGTTGATCATAAATATCAGGCAGGGAACGGTCCAGAATATATGCACATAAAATCAGGAATTGGAATAAATAATTAATCTGTAATGAAAATAATCATTAGTCGCAGCCCAAGACACACACCATGTACCAGCTGGTGTTCTTCCCTTTTTGTGTACATTCTGTGTCACAACATCTCTCAGCAGCCTGTTTTCAGTCCATGTTTTTAGTTCTTTTCTCTCATTTGCCTCCCCCCAATCTCCCTTTCTTCCCTCCCTCTCTTTCCACCCTTCCTCATATCACCCTTCCTCCTCTCTTTCTTCCTCTGTCTCCTTCATTCTTTCGGTCTCGTCATTTTCACCTTTCTTCTCTCTCCATCTCTCACACTAATCCGCAGAAGACGGTATGGGTCTGCTCTCTGGGATTGAAGGAAAGAGGGTTTAATACCTTACCTGAGTGTGTGTGTGTGTGAGCAGCTTTGTGCATGCTTGCGTGCACACCCCTTTGCTTGTGTGAAATAGGGAGATATTGGTCTGAATATATAAGAGGATTCAATGGTGCGGTGTTGAATTTTCATTTCTCTCACTGCAGAAAGAGGACACGGCGGCAAGACGAAGACAGGGAAAGTTTGTCTTTTTGTTCAGAGCTGTACCCCCCCCCTCCTCCCAAACACACAGTAACAAACACACACCCTGTTGGAGAAAGAGTGTGAATGATGTATGGAGCTCTCGTCTGTGATAAGCCTCATCCACCACTCCTTCCTATTACTCGTCTTTTCTACCATTCGGGGGTTCTGTGCTCTTGTTAGCGGGTCGATGGGGGCAGGGGCAGGGGCAGGAGGAGGAGGACTGACTCCAGGCTGGCTCTGATGATACTACTCATTCTGTTAACTCTCCTCTTCCTCTCTTCTACTTCTTTTCTGTCTTTCCCTCGCTCTCTACATCCATTCCTTCCTCCCTTCATCTCCCGGGCAGTAGAAATTACTTGTCCCCTTGCAAGGGCGCATCATCAATCCCATGATTCATTGCGTGTTGCCACTGTAATGGCAGCTGCTTTGATTGAATCGAGGGGGCGCGTGCGTTTGTGTCTCTGCTTGGACACAGTTGTGTGTGCGTGAGAGATGACTTCTGAATGAAAGGTTTATTTTTTTAACCTTTTAAAAGCACCATGTTTGTCTGTCCTCCACCTCTAGCAAGCGCTCCCTGTCTCCCCCCTTGGTCTCTCTCCCTCCATCCCTCGCCATATCACCCACGCTCTTCAGGGCTGGAGTGGTGTTTGCTTGACCCTCCCTCCCTTGTTTTCCTTTCTTTTTTGCAGTTTATCAGTCCATTTAGTACTAAATGCTAATGCTGCAATAAATTGTGTGTTTTTGTGTTAGGGGAACGCTCATAATGGGTAATACAATCAGAGAAATGGAAGGGCTTTCGCTCCCTGTTAATTCACTGCTTGCTAATGCACATCTTTCTCCCTGTTAAACTCTCACTCTCTCCTGTGTGGTTTCTCTCTGTCTTCTTAGTTTTTTTCTGTATTCATCTCCTTAAATATAATTTCTTCATTCACCCAATTTCAGCAGTGTTATTGGCTTGACTGTTTTCTGCTTTTCTCTTTCTTTGTTTTTTCTCTGTCGCAGTCTGGTACCTGCCCAGACACGCAACTTTGATTGGGGTTATGGTGTCAGATTGATGTCAGTGGTTCAATATAAACTGAGTGAAGTTGGACACTCTGACTCTGTCTTGTCGTGTTTTTAACCAGTTCATGTCTTGTTTATATGGCGTATCACTGATTATACTTGTACTTGTATTTACTGGAAAGAGAGAAGGCAGAATGTTCCTGTCTAATTTGTAACTAAGAACATGATTAAAATGCCTCCTTTCTTGTTTAGTAACATTTACACTTCATTACTCTTGTCTTCAAGTAATTGTGATTGAATCACAACATGTGACAAGTTCTCTGCTGCTGCATTCGCAATGTTTTTTTATGTATTTACTCACTCGAACACCCACATCTAAAAGTTTGTATTTACCACCATCTTGCTATAGCCCTGATGTCTGAGCCCACATTTCCCAATTACCATGAAGAAATTGGTGTCAGTGTTTTTCCCCTAGTATGCAGTTTAGTTTTACAGACAATCAGAACTAACTTTTTAAAACCATAGTTTCCCATCAGAATTTGCTGTTGACATATTAGTTGCAGCCTTGTGTCAAAACCCTAATTAAACACTGATAATTACAGTCGCTTCTGCAATTTTAAAATAGAGTAGTATTGACTGAAAGTGCTGTCTTCAGGCTCTTCATGCTTCTCACAGTGTGAATGTGTCTGGAGCAATGTTTTCTTACAGATTTGACCTGTTTTTTTTTAAAGAATATTTAAAATTAAGTCGTTAAGAGATACTGTTTTTTCCAAATATGATGAAAAATGCACCATTTCTACTGTCAGTTGTTGACCAGGTTTCCATGGTTTCTTTCTGTTAATTCCAACAACTTGTGAATTACAGAAATTCCCCAGCGTCCCTGTCTTATTTACACCCCCGTTCGTATTTTCATGGGTGTTTAACTTGTAATTCCTGTATTTCTAAAAGAAACCTGAGGGGAACATAATGTTCACTTGTTTGGTCAACCTACTGCAACACAAACGTTCTGAAATCACTCACTCACAACTCCCTATGTAAAAGACACTCATTTGTTTTCTCAACAGTGAGCAGTAAATTGAGATTTCATGTAGTGTACTATACCCGTCAGCTACCGTATTTTTCACATATATAGATTGGGGTGCATTGCATTGTGGGAACAGAAAGTCGTGTACACGCCACTGGCACTGCTTTTTCTCTCCATTTCATTGTCATTTTCAACTTGGTAATGTACCAGAGAAAATATCAAGGTACTGTAGAAGAAAGAACTGATGTGATGTGATGAATTTATGATCACGACATACTGTATGTACCTTTACGTAACTGTACCAGTTTTGTTTTTATCATTGTCACTTGTCTCACTGCTGTCCTGCAGGTCAAATTCATCTAAAATCCATTTTGTCTACAGATAAAAGCCATCATCCCTTTTGTACCTGTAGTGTACTTTTGGCATATTCAAATTTTACGAGTTGACAGTCGGGTATTCATGCGGAGAGAACACTTGAATAGAAACTAATTTTGAGTGATTATCTATTGGAGAATGATAAAAATGATTTGATAAAAAGTGACCCACATTTGTTATTATTTGTTCTATATCTAGTTTCTTGCTTTGAGGGCTAGAACTAATACTGTCAGCTGTCTTGGCTATTAGTGATGAGGTCATTAGTGTCAGCTGAGCAGCTGATTGAACCGATAAGTGTTTAACCTGGGTTCATCTCAGACAGTGATGTCATCCTCCCGTCACTGTATTGATTGCTGTGGCTGTGGTGCTGCCTGGCCAATCAGTCTTAATAAAACCACCAGGTAAACGTCTGGGTGTGTGATTAGTGTGTGTGTGTGTGTTTGTTTATGTCTAAAAGAAACAGAGATAAGGATAGTAAGACAGGGAGAATTAGATTGTCACAGATAACGCTGTCTCATGCAGGCGTGCCCATACATACACAGCACACACACTTTAGGGATACACACACAAGAATAGTGTGGCTTTGCCAGGGTGTTTAGACCAGTCGATAGGTAATCAGCTTGGCGGGTATGTAACAGTAGTAATTCCCTCCTACCCACTACTCGGCCTTCTGTGGGAATTAGAGAGGTGCTGTCAGATATCGCAGCAAATTGGAATCCTTACACACAAACACACACACCCCACACACAAACTGGCAGAGGAAAAGCACTGGTGTAGGGTTGAATGAGTCACATAGGGCTTGAAAATATGGTGGAAATAAAAATTTTCTTCAATGAGAGTATGCACAGCAGATAACCGACACATATGCACACACAAATGCATAAAAGCGGTCTGAGATTTCACCCATTTAGTTGTACAGGAGACACATTTATGTAGGATCAACTTTATCAGCACATAAAAGAATCTGCCATCAATGTTGTTTTTATCATGTATTTCAGACTTCATCTTCAGGCTGAGCTGAAAAGATAATTTGCTTAAAAGTCTGTCTTGATAGGATGATAAAAGCAAGTGCACAATATCCGAACATCTAACGTCTTGTTACAGATGGAATTAAGGAGGCATTTAGAGTAATGAAAAAGACAATTGTGTTAAATTGACATCAGACAAACCAAAGGATAAGAAAGACGGATTGCACTTAAGTATTAATGTACAAGTCGTCATTTGAGTTCCCCATTGTTCCACAGAGGTTTATCTCTGTTGTGTCTGAGCGCTCACCGCACCTCCCTTTACCTTCTCTCATCTCTTTTTCACCTTCTCCTCCGCCTTCCTTTATCTACCTCCTCCACTCTCTCGTGACACCGAGCACAAGTTAAAACACACTGCCTGTCTGCGTGATGAATGGATCTGTGGAGGAGAGAAAGGAGGAGTGGATGGGGAGGTAGACGAGGAAAAGGTCACAGTGTTTCCTGAATCAAAACCTCCAGTGTTTGACCATGGAGAGTGCTGGTGTTGATCTTCGAGGTGTGTCTCATCACTGACATATCATGGTCAGCTGGCTGGATGAACGTGGTGGGGATTTGGTGTTTTTGGGGCTGGAAGAGGAGGTCACACCTGGTGTTACACGAGCTAAGGGAGTCACTGACAATTATAAGGTCATTTCCTGTTTCCTGCATGTAAGAGGCAGAGAGCCAAAGGTAGAATCACTGGTAGCCCGAACTAACATCCTGACTTATTCCCACGGAAATACATAATGCGTTCTCTTTCTCCCTGTCTCTGTCTTTTCCTGTTATATTTTTTTATTTGCTTTATTTGCTTTATTTACTTGTCTCTTCCCTGAACAAATGATGAACAACAATACTGTGTTGTATGAGTGATTAAAGCGGTCACATACCCATAGATTCAAACTGAAAACTACCTTTTATTCTATCTTACTTTTTCTGTTTCTTTGTATCTCACATAACTAGTGCTGCAACTGTTAGCCACGCTCGTAGCGTGGCTTTAGTGATGGCAAAGTCAGTCAGTTGCCTCACTACTTTTGACTAGACTAGAATATCTATTGGAGGGATTGCTGCGAAATTTTGTTCGGACATTCATGGTCCTCAGAGGATGAATCCTAATGACTTTGGAGATCCCGTGGTTTTTCCTGTACCGCCACCACGAGGTTGACATTTTTAGTTTGAAAAATGAAATTTGGTGCTGACATTCATGTACCCTCAAGGATGAATTGTAACCTGCAAAGCGTCAGCGTGTTAGCATGCTGAAGTTTTTATCTCAAAGCACAGCTGTGCCAGAATATAGCCCCACAGAGCATAGCATGGCTGTGTACCCGTCTGTTCATTATGGATTAATCTGTAATTGCTTTTTCATTTATCAATTAATTGTTCAGTCTATGGGAGAATACTGAAAAATTTCTGTCACAATTTCTCAGGTAATGTTGTCAAAATGCCCATTTTGTCCAACCAACAGTCCCAGAACACAAAGATAAAGATATTTCATCTACAACAATACAAAACACAAAGAAGTGCAGTAAATCATTATATTTGAGAGGCGTAAACCAGCAAAAAAAAAATAAAAATAAGTTTTTCCTTGATAAATGGCTTAGATGATTGCTTTATTATCAAAATGTTGATTGTTTCAGCCCAAACACGAATTACTGAAATAGACAACCATAAAAACAAAACATAACCACTCATTTTTAATCCTATGGTAGTCTTTCTTTGTCATTCTGCTCAAATTCATCTTCTTGATCTCTTTACCTTGATCTCTCTTTTTCATTTTCTTCACGCAGATGCAGCTTCATACAGACCAGTCAGATCTATTCTGATGATAGAGGCACAGCCATCATCTGCACAATCACACACACACATGCGTGCGCACAGAGATGACCTCTAATTAAAACTGTTTACCTCCTGGCTCCCACAATGCATCTCCTTTCTTTATTTACGGGATGTGGTTACATTTTTGTGGAAACCTGCTGAGTGGCTGTCCGGTTGTGGTCAAGTCTTTTACCGCTCCCATTCTACATTTTCCCTTCTTCCTTTGCTGCTCACCACACTTTCTTTTCTCACTTTCTCACAAGCAATTCTTCATTATTTTGTGTTACATATATACTCTGCCTTCAAGAGCAACTTGCAGGTTGGCGACCCCAGGGAATCAGTGTGTAGGAAAATGATGTAGAAACTAGATTTTAAAAAATACATTTATATATGAAGGGTTCATTTGCAAAAACCCACATATCTCGGTTTTTATTTACTTTCCTAAATCATGTTTTTTGTGCACTCTAGAGAATGTCAGTCAAACTGGTGTTGGCTTATTTAAGAATGGTGTTTATCTGTTTTTGCAAATGAACAGTAACATCTGGAGTCGTTTTTGTAGGGCAGTTATATGTCCACCTCAAAAAAGACCAATTGGACTTGGCATCTCATAAGGCAGCCAAGCTAGTTCAAGTTTAACAATAATAAATATGGATCCCATTGATAGTTCTGACACTGAAGAGGTTAAAAAAGTAATTCATACGCATGGGACGGACCACAGCTTTATAATTATGAGCCTGCTAGGCGTCCAGGAGACCAGAGCCCTGTTCCAAAAAGCGGGTTTTGTGAAAACTCTGAGTTTGTTAACCCTCAGATGAGGGGAACTCTGGGTTTTCCGTTCCAGAAAGAGAGGTAACTTAAACTCAGGGTCAGTTACCATGGTAACTGACTCTATGAACCTAACCTGCTCACTGGCAGGTTTTCTTTAACAAACCCTGAGTTTCTCCCTGCCTCCTCCCTCCTGCTGAGCCTGAAGCAGCTGTCGGACATGGGGTGTCATTTCCTCGTTTTACCCGATCGATGTTGAAGCTGAATTAATTCACAGCCTTACGTCAGGAGAGGATTTTGAGACCCCGATTAGATGTGCTGTCATTCCCTGATGACTACCTAATCAAACGTTACAGTTTTTCGTCACTCTATCATTTCTGAACATCTGAACAACATTCTCCGGCCTTACATCTCTAATATTACACACCGCGGACGTGCTTTCAGATCAGAGCAAATTCTTTGCGTTGCTCTTTGTTTTTTTGCCAACCGGAGTTTCCTTTATTAACATTGGCGATGCAGATCATATCGGGAAAGCAGCTGTTTGTAGAGCCTTAAGAAAAGTGTCCCTTAACACTTAAACGCCTACTGCACAGTAGTGTTCCCTGGGCACAAACCTGTAAGGACCATGAAAGAGGAATTCCACATATTGCAGGTGTTTGTCTGTTGATGTATTCATGTATTTTATAATGTTTTTTGTACCTGAGTCCGTGTGCCTATGTCTCTGTGTGTTCTATGTTTTACCTGGCTGGAAGACAAATTTCCTCTCGGGCACAATTAAGTCAAAGTGGAAGTTGAGACTGATGTAGAAATCATTCAGTTGTAGTTAATGATGATATTTTAAATTATATTCTTTTAATGACATCCTGCTGCAACCTCAGACTGGGATCAGTAATTAGTTTTTATTTTGCACTGAATGATATTTATCATATTTGTTTGTTTGTCAAATATGATTGAAACCAAAGTGAGGTACAATCATGAGCCTATTGGCCAAAGCAAAATATGTGTTTGAACTGAGTTTTTATATTTAATTTTCTGCTGCTTCCAAGTGCGGTTTTCTGCCCGTGGGATTGCACCTAAATGAAAATAAAATTTTATTCAATAACATCCCACCACTTTTTCACCTGTGATATTAAAAGAAAGTGTGGTTAAATGTTAAACGAATAGACTACTGCATTCAAACTTATGCATTGACTCGGGCAGCAATTCTCTCTCCTTCTCTGCTGTGTTGCTTTTTTTTCTGAAAATGTGCTCATACTCGCCATCAGCATGTATTAGAACTTCTAACTCCAGTGGGGTGACGTAGGACGACCCTTTTTTTCTCACCAGTTGCCATGGTGAATCGTAGTACCGGAGCTCCATTGATGATGGCTTTTTATAGTCGTCATGCACACTCTTAACTCAGAGTGAACATGCTCAGAGTTGATTGAACTAACTCAGATCAGCTGTTCTGGAACCAAAAACTCTGAGTTTCCCATCTCAGGGTTGATCAACTCAGAGCTCAGGGTTAGACTCAGAGTTTGTTGAACCTGCTTTCTGGAACAGGAACAGACAACGATTATAAGAAATAACGGCCACTGGCTAGAAATTACGTCGTGATGTGAGGAGGACCAGTGGAGAACCGGGCAGATGTCACAAGGTCACCAAGCTATGTAACTAGACTTCGGGGTTCTAATGTTAGCAAGGTTACCAATTATGCCTTATTAAATGGTAGGTTTTACAAAATAGGATACTAATGCTGGCTAAGATTTGTCATAGTCAGATAGCTACGCTGCCGTACAACAATAAATACTAACCACACATTTCTTATCATTATTGAAATCATTATGCTGACTTATTTTTAAGTTAGCTTCAACATCCCATCCTGAACTCCATCATAATGCGGGGAACATAATCCTCCTGTCTAAAATGAGCTTTTTACAGATACAGCAACAAAAACCCGTCTCCTCACCTGCACATAGATGCAGAGGCATAGATTCCAGGAGTACATCTTCAGTAAATGAAATGAACATGGACAGGAGGAAGATGGTGGAAGAGAAAATGGGAAAAACTGGGAGGGTGATGGGGATAAATAATGACAATAGGAAAGAGGAAAACAAGCATGAAAGACAGATAACATTAGATGCAAGAGGGAGTTTAAGAAAGACACTGAGGAGGAGAAGAAGAAGAAGAAGAAGAAGAAGAAGAAGAAGCGGGCATTGTGGAAAGCCAAACTGTCTACTTTAGCTGGGAGTAGATAATCACTCCTTCATAGTTCCTTGGGGATGGATAAATGCAACGAGTGTGGGGACCGATAAAAAAAAGGGGGAGTGTGTAAATGAGAGCTAGTTCTTTATAAAGCTGTGGATGGAATTTGCAGACCTGAACTGCTATTACAGCTGCAGTGAACTGAGTTCAACCAATGTCAAGGTAAGCTGCATTAGACCACTTTGACTTGCAACAAGACTCGCAGCGAGGCATAGAAAGGTTCTCTTTGCTAAAAATCAGGTTTAGTGCCCAAAATCTCGACTAAATCTAAACCATTTTTGATACTTTTAGGCATACATGTGACATACACGGTCCTGTCCTGACATGTAACACAAGACAACCCGGGACAGCCTGTTGCAATACAGCACAGCTTTCAATTTACTGTAAAAGATGTGTGATTTGCCTCAACTTCTGGGGGAAGCTGGCCTTTATTTGAAACAGACTGATGTTAAAGACAGGTCTTTATTCTTAATTTCCCTTCAGTACCTATGTTTTATTGTATTTTAGTAAGTTGTCTCGCTTTTTTGTGATATCCTCACATTTTCATGTGTTGATTGTGTTTGCTGCTACTGCAAACTCAACGTTTTCTCCACCTGTACCTGTTATCTTGATAAATTCAGGATAATGCAATTCCAAAGCACTAATTTCATCAGTACAACAACATAGTCGTGTAATGATTATCACTCTGCTGCTTTGAGCTGCAGAAATATTGTCCTCACCTCACTAATTAATTTTAGTTAGCTCTACTTTGCTGTTTTTTTATTATTTCATTATTTTGAACTCATTTATTTGTTGCTTTTTCATGTAGGCTCTACTCCATTTTTAGTCCTACAGTTATTTTATTGAGCCTTCCCTACTTAAAATACGAACAAGTTCACTAAACTTAAACAATTGTTGGAAAATGTCAGATCAAAGTAACAGTTTTTACAGTGCATAAATAAAAGGATAATGAATTCATTTGTAGTTTGTAGGTTGTACGAACTGTACCATTGAAGGCCTTTCACATTAAAAGCCCTCCAGCAGCTCAACAGGCTTGATGCCTCACAGCAGGAAAAGTTGAGTTTTATTGACGTCAGCTTAACACAGAACAAAAACACAGCAAAGTAGAAACGATTGGAATTGATCAGTGAATAAGTCGAGACAGTTTTGACAATTTCACACAAGGTCCATTAGGTAGCTGTTTGGAGCTTTCAATCGTCTTCCTCAGCAGATGACGTTTCCACAGATTTCATGGAATTGTAGATCTTGAAATCTCCATTTTCTTAAGGTTTTCTATTCTAAACTCCATCTGCTGAGGAAGATGGTGTGACACGATTGAAAGCTCCAGACCAGCCACCAGGTTGACCTTGTGGTGAGATTGCTTTGTGAACTACTTTTATTTCTATGGTCAAGAATGAACCTTCAATCTCAAGAACAGTTGTTGCTGTTCAAAAGAGAAACTCGGGACAGCAGATTAGTGAGTATGACATGACTCTTGAGGGAATTAGTGCTGTGCACGATGCTGAATTTACCATGTCAGCCATTATAGTATGTTACATTATTCCAACCCCCACCACCCAATTTTATTTATTTATTTGTTGGTTTCGGCTTTGATTTGAGAGTTTATTAAAGTAGGATTTAGTGAACGCATAAATAAGGCCTAAACAACACCGGGGGACAGGATAAAGTGGCAGGACAGGTGGGCTAAGACTGCCTCTAACTGCCTCTGGAGTCTGTCTGACTTTGCATTCACTAACTGTTCAGAAATAGCCTTCACGAAGCCTACAGTGAGAGACTTACTCAGTAGACTTGCAAGCTGATAAGGAAGTACACAGCTGCATTATAAATAACCTACTCAAGAGAATAGTCCCCACTATACTTGACACGACAGATAAATGGCAAGAGAGCTGTGTGTGTGTGGGTGTGGGTGTATCTGAGTCAGTGTTTGTGTGTTTGACGGTTTCTGGAGGTTAATATACGCCTGGTGTAACGATAGGGAAATTGCTTTATGCCGCTAAGCCCTCGGGCTAGAACATCACAGTTATGATGAACAAGAGTTTTACAAAGCCTTCACTTAAGAGGCTGCCACACACACGCTCACACGCACACACACACATAAGTGCATACATGTTTTCTTATATCCACACACACATGCACACACTGCAGGCATACATTAAACGGAGCCTTACCCTCCATCATTTTGTGTTCAGACAATGAGTATGTCTTTGGGGTGTGTGTGTGTGTGTGTCTGTGTCTGTGTGTGTGTGTGTGTGTGTGTGTGTGTGTGTGTGTCATTGTATGAGTGGAGCTGTCACAGAGCAGATTGTCCCATCTCTCATCATGGCATGGTCGTAGGGTCAGGGGGGAGGAAGGGTGGGTGTGGGCGGCTTGATGTCTTTGCTGATATAAAACCCTGTCAACTGGAGACAGGACCTGTCACTGTGTGTGTGTGTGTGTTGTGTGTGTTTTTTGTGTGTTTGCGTGAGACAGAAAGACTCTTGATAAGTGCCTGCGTCTGTCAGGCAGTCAGGACTGTGAGGACCTGATTGAAAGCAGTCTAAAAGGTCAAAGTCAGGAGTCAGATCAAAAAGCTGAGATGTATCTGCTTAGTGATTGAGGTTTGGCCATAAAGATGTACCTGGAAACACACACACACACACACACACACACACAGTTGCATACACACACTTCAACACATTTCAGGGATCAATAGAATCAGGGACAATGCTGTAATTCAGTGTAACAATAATGAATGTTCCAATTAGGCTGTACTCAGCAATACATCCTCACAGTACATCTTTTACAACTAGGTGTGCTTGTGTGTGCGGACCAGTGTGTGTGTGTTTTTATGAGTGGTTAAGTGTGTTTGTGAGATGTATTTCTACTGTACCATCTATCTCTGTCTTGCCCGCACTCCAACATTCGCAGTAAGATTGCAGCTTATTACCTGTCTCTGCTGTGTTGTCCCGAGGGGCGGCCATGGGATATTGCTGCTCGGGGAGCTGCTGTGTGGAGGTCAGAGCAGCGTTGGCCCTCTTATGCTGCGATGGCCACAGCCTACCTACAGCTGCAAGATGACGGCTAAAGTTGTTCCACTTGTGTATTTTGCTTTATATTGTTATTATGATTGATTTGTCAGAAAAAATTGATTGCACATATTTTATCAACTTCTTTTACAAAATATACTCACGCTAGAGGAAGTCGTCCAAGTTAAATATTAATGAAATGTCGATATATTTTGACTGTTAATCTCATATTTGCTTGAAGGTATGCAGATCAGTAGTGTGAGAAAAATATGTATAACCACGGCAACTGTGTGTGTGTGTGTGTGTGTGTGTGTGTGTGTGTGTGTGTCAAAGAATGTATTTACACCTAGTGTTAGCATATAGTCTATAGCTGGATATGTTATCTGATGAAGTCTGATCACAGGCCTTTGTATTAGCAGTTCACCTGGCATTAATAAGCTATCTCTAGAGCTTAAAAGAATTGATTAATCGATTTGTTTGTTAACAGTAAATGAACAATCAACAGTCAACAATTTTGACGATCGGTTAATTGTTTAGGTCACTTTGGAAGCAAAAATGTCAAAGATTCACTAAAGATTTGCTGCTTTTCTTTGACTTCTATAATAGGAAATGGAATATTTTGGGGGTTTGGACTGTTTTTAAGACAACAGATTGCATTCATCTGGTTCTGATCTGGTTGAGATCTGTTCACAGTGTGAGCCAGACCACCCTCAGATGTGGTCTGATAGCAACCTGATCGCATTGCATTTACACCTTGGATTAACATGCTTTTTTCCTTATCCAGGTAAAATATCCAGTAATAGACTGCACATAAATTCAAGGTGTAAATGGGGTCTAAATGTGAGTTCAGTAAACAAGCCAGCCGTGTGCCGTGGTTAGGTTGCTAATTGGGCAGTGGACCCGATGCCTGGTGAGGTTACTGTATATCTCCCTGTTCCATTAATTGTACTTGACAAATGTAGAGTTACACACCCTCCAACCCGCTGAAAAAACAACCACAACCTTTGTCTCTGTTTGACATATCCTCTCGCAGCCCTCTGTGCGTGAATGAATAGTGGGTTGACATTTTGTGAATCTTGCTAAGGAAAAGAAATCATTTTGGGAGGTGCTGAATTTGTCTGCTACTTGTGTGAAATGAAAATGTTGTCCCTGTCACCATAGCTATGCCTTTAGCACCCACACAGCACAAGAGTGATTGTGACATTCCTGCTGCATATACCACCGTCTGCTGAAAAGATCCCAGGAGAGATGAAGGTTTGCTAAAAGTTTTAGCAGTAGAGAGGTGGTGTGACTCTGTGACTCCACATCAGGTTTTTGTTTTTTTGGTAAAGATAGAACTGCATGATTTGGCCACGTATGGCTGTTTGTCACATCTCAAACGTGTGCATGAACTATTATCGCGGTCCATGTTTGACCTCTGTGAAAGAAAGCTGCAGCCACGAACAGTTCTAAACATTTTGTTAAGCTTTCATCAGGCATAAAAGGCAGTACACAATCCAGGGTTATATCAGAATTTGTTCCTTTTACTTTAAGCGTTTTATTTTTTTTTTAAGTATCTGCTCCTTCATTTTTTCACACCTTCCAGCGAATACGTATTAAGTAGATCAAAAGTGAAACTCCACTGTCCATCACAATCCAAAATTGCAATTCATTATGTAAACCACGGGAGATTAAAACGACAAAAAAAGACAAGTTCAGGTGATGGTGTGTGATAAAATGAGAGTTTTTAAGACACTATCGTTAGTTTATCTATCGAGGTTGTCAGGCAGCACTCACTCAACATCAGTCTACCTGAAGAGAACATTCAGGACTCATGAATTTTAATGGTTTATTTTAGATAATTTAAAGGGATGACAAAAAGGGATGAAAAAATGATTGGCCCCTTGCATAACAGGATAATGGAGTGGCATGTATTTCACATTACTTAGCGCAAATGTGACAACTTACTGTACTGCATAAATCATTTAATCATTTAATTGTGCCATGAACACCTGAGAAGTTACACTTTGTTGTGTATTTTCTGCTTGTGGTATCTTGTGGCTTTAATACTGCAATACTTAATAATTATAATGCTTGTAAGACAACCTCATGAAACAAGTTATAAACATTCAGAAGATGCGTTTACATTATGTTGCACATATCAATAAAGTGTCTTCGTTATGATATACTTTATCAGCTCACCGTATGCTATGCTGGTGAGGGAATATGCATACATACATTTCCAGGGTTTGTGTGTTTTTTGCCCAAGGACACCTTGTTAAAACTTTCTTGTATGATCATAACTGTTATATAAAAAAATATGTAAAAGTAAATTAGTAGGAAAGTGCTATTTCAATCAAATAGCAAATTATTTTTTATACAAGGCCAGTCTTACATGATTTCTGTGAAAGGGTTTGTGAACTCTTGTATGAATTCTCTTCAGCATGTGGAGTCTCATGAAGTTTGAAGTACTTAACACATATTATGGAAGTGGTATTTTACTCGACATTTTCAATGTTCACTTTTTTTTTTTGCTTTAGGTGTTGCAGATCAGTTTTAATATGCAAGAAAAACCTCCTGAGCCAATAGTCGCTCTCCACAGTGAGGAAACTGCTGCAGAGCCCCAGCCAGGGAAAGAGACTGCAGAGTAGGGAGGACTAGCTGCCAGGTCCCCTGCTGATTAGCTTGATTAATTAGACCTAGACTTTATCAAAGTGATATTTAGAGTTTGTATGCAAAGAGGCCCCCAGGAACGATAGCAGTTGTTGCAGTATTTGTGCTGTCATTGTGCCTGTTTGCTTTGCTCTCTGTCTTGAATAAACATCCATTGGTTATCCCCGTCTCACTCCCATAACCCTTATGATACTGATTTACTTAAAATACCACAGCCCTGTTTGAAAACTGATTTGTCAACGTCACTGTTTAACAAAATGAGCGTCGTTCTGAGTTGCGCAGCTTTTAGTTTGTTGTTGTTTTCTTTATTCTGGCTTTAACTCTTTATTGAGTTCTGGCTGCCATAACTAGCTCGTGGAGGGATTTCTTTCGCATAAACACTCATTGACTCCTCATCTCAAATCGCAGAAGAAACCCTCTTTTTGCCAGCTATGCATGGCTTGTCAGCTTGTGCCAGAGGCAGAGGTGTCAGTATGCCAAAGACCAAAACATTAAAATGTTCTGGACATTTTTTACTCCTACTATATGGAATACATGGGAGGGAAAGAGCTAGAGAGAAGGGGTGAGGTTAAGAGACAAAAGGACAAGTGAAGGTAGAATAGATTATGCTAAACAGCATCCAGGTTAGGCTCAACTCACATTTCTTGGCTCCTTCTTCATGGCCACAATAGCTTAGGCCCCTCCAAGCCATTTTTGCCAAAAACACTATCGTTATATCGTTACACACAAACCCCAGAGCACATGCAGTGCGCTTGTGTGTCTGAGAGGGGGAAGAAAGTACTGTTGTATGTGTTCGTTTATCAAGTTTGTTTATCATGCGTGCCGATAAGCCTTTCAGACAGACTGGCAGATGGGCTGCGTGTGAAATTACTTTTTCTTCTGCTTTCCAATAACTTCATATAATATCTTCCATTTCTCTTCTTCTCTTTCCCTTACACTCGCACACACTGCTTCTCTTTCATACACACACACACACAGTCAATTACTCTCTCTCCCAGACACATATCACTTTACTCTCTCACCCTTTATGTTCGATCAATCTCCCCCCTGTCTCTCCCCACCGGCAGCCAATAGTGGAGCTGATGGTGTAAAGGCCATTTTCTGTGAATCAGAGCGTTGTTGTGTCTTTCCCATTAGCTATTCATGAGCTCTCCTGGCTCAGGTTTTGTATACCTGGATCGGTGCGGGGTGCGTTCAGGAGATGCAGTGGCTGACTGAATGTGGATTAACGAGAGTGTCACGTTTAATACAGGCATGTGGTGTCACCAGGAGGGAGAGGGAGATAGAATGCTTGTTTATCTCATCAACAGACTAAAGGAAAAGCAGGTCTTGACCCGCAACAATTTGTTTTGTGCGGCTGAAACAGAAGATAGATTAGCTGTGTCTGTGGATGTGTGTTAAACATTTTCGAGCAAGGACTGTGCACACATGTTGATGTTTTTGCACCTGCTGCTGTGCGTGTACAGTATTTCTCTGCGCTCAGCCCTTTGTCATCATAACCATTAAGGCAGATATAAATAATAAAAGGAAAGAAATCAAGTGAGATTGAAATGAAGGAGTGAATGAATAAAAGTGCTGACTGCGTGGGGTGGTGTGTGATGGAACGCTTCATCATCGGCCGCAATGCTAAATGACAGCACGGGAGAGAAAGAGTGAGACATGGGAGAAGCAGAGGGTGAGATGGAGATGACGGGGCAGAAGCAAGGAGAAGAGGGAGGGTTGGAGCTCGAAGAGGAGGAGGAGGAGGAGGAGGAGGAGGAATCGAAGGGAAGTGAGAGGGCACTCAATGAAGTGAGAGGGAAAGAGAGTGTGAGAGGTGGTGTACGTACTCTCCTGAAATCACTTGTCCTTTCTATCTGTAGTTCAACTGAGCTGGGCTACAAAGGACAAGAAATACCAACGACTGCTTGCCCTGTCGCTATGTGTCTCTTTTTTTTTAAGTATATCAATAGCATCCACAAGCTCGTATATTGACTGCAAGATACCTGCATTTTCTGATTTGCTCTTGCTGCACACACACATGCATTAATATGTGCACACAGTCACACACACACACACACACACACACACACACAGACATCTCCCCACATTGACTTACAAATTGCAAGAAGACTCAGGGAGATGAAACTCTGAACTTTGAATTCCTGACTAGCTTTGAAGTTTTCAAACATTTCTCTCTTTCACCCTCTCTTGTCCCTCACCCATAATATGTGTGTGCTTGAGAGAGAGGGGGGAGGTGTGGTATCTGCCATTCTCCACGGGGAAAGCTTTTGTAATTGGGCTCTTTTAAAAAAAATCTTCCTCAAGCTCTCTGCTCCCGACTACAGCATTCTCTCTCATGACAATTTACCAGGGTGACCCATCCTCTGTGTCTATGTATTTATCTGAGACACCTTTATTTATATATATATATATATATATATATATATATATATATATATATATATATATGTATATGTATAAAAAAGATGGAATCTATATATACAACATTGTTGTGCCCACAAGTGTTACCAATATTGGAAAAAATGGGGGGGGGCTCCACATGCTTTACATATGTTTTCTTTTTCTGTTCTACTATCTCTCTCAACAATATCTCTCTGTCCTCTCCGTCCTCTGCTCTCTGTTCCAGCCTGCGGTTCAGTCGAAGATTCGCTGAATTTTTGTCACGTGACTGTTGGTCTCAGCCGAGTCATTCAAGGCTTCCCAGTTGTGTAAAGGAGCCCAAAATTTTGTGGTTTTTTTTTATAGGATCTGGATTGTGTAAACGGTTTATTTTTGGCAAAATTTTAAATGAGACACGTAGAATAAAGTGATTTTGATGAAATACCACTATTTTAAGCTTAGATTTGGTCATTTTTCCTAATGGAAGCGTTCGGCCCACATGATTACTTGAAGCACCGTTGGAAACTGTGACAATAATTTCTACTTTTACAGCTTCTGGCTATGATAAATGGTGTCATTTTGGCGATTTTTTAAAAGAAAACATGCCTTAAAAACCCGCCGGCAGGTTGTGGGGTTCAGAGGGTTAAAAGGTCTTTTACACAGATACTTGTGGAATAATTTATATTGTAACCTATTCAAACACCAGAAGAAGCATATTAATGTTCTTCATTTCCCTTAGCAAAGAAACAGCAGTCTTGGCCTTTATGGATGTAATTTCCGAACAGCACAGAATCATTATCCATTGTCAAAAAACTGATGAGCAGCTTAACAAGAGTTGGAAATAGGCAATAAAACAACTCATTCTGTAATCATATTTGGCCTGTCTTATTTTAGTCCAGTGATTCACTAAGTCATGTACGCACACATACAGATTCACAGTGTCTTTCTGTATCTAACCTGACATGAAGTCAGGTTATGCAGAGTTTGAATGAGTTGTCCTGTCTCTTTGCATTATGTGCCAATGACTGTTTTCTTGTCGGTCTGTATGTGGACACTTTTGATATGTTGTTTTTGTTTTTCTCTTGAGCCCAGGCCAAGAACCTGTTCAGTTACCCCTGAAAGGTTCATATCCCCCACTGGAATTTACTCATGCAGGTTTGTGTGGCCTAGTCTGATAGTGAACATTAGTGCAATGGCCTGCAGTTTTGTTCCTGATACCAGTAGAAAACTGCAGGTAGCTGGAAGCATGTGGTATGCCTGCTGTTCGAAGAACTTCAGTCATGAAGACTAAGAGAAAGTAATGACTGACTCGCCCACCACCCTGCTTGTTAAACTGGGACAACTACTGCTAATAATGAGTTTTTGGTGAAAATGAGAAAAGTATACCTGCAAACAAGCGCAACTCAAGTTTGTCTCAAAGAGTATTTGTGACAGCAAGATAATTAAAGATATTTTGAACAACCGTCTCTTTAAACCAGCCTCGCAGGCGTCTCTTAAATTTTCACTCACAAGAAATCTAAAAATATCCACTCCATCAGCTCACCGACACGCTGAGAAATCGAAAAGCTAAACAATGAATTATTCGGCAAACAATGAGCACATATGCCTCTAACACTTCTCTGTCTGTGCTTTCTTAGTCATTATCAGTCGACTTGTTTGCTATTACTGGAAACATCTGTGCTGGGATAGGTATGTGTCTGACCTTCTATGTGCGTCTATATTTGTAAGCTCTCGCATATGTGTAAACGTGGAAGTAAGTAAACAGCCAGAAAAGAAAGTCATGTTGTATCTTGGCAAGGACGTTTGTCAGTGTTATTGAATTAATTTGAGTCTGTAAGAGGAAAGCTTACCGAGACGGAGTCTGCCCTTCAAATGGTGTGTCACTGAGCTGCCCTTGTCTGAGGAGGGAGGGAGGGAGGGAGGGTGGGAGGAGGGGATGGAAGTTGGAAGAATGAGGTAGATGAGGGAGACATGGTGTGTGTTGCAGTTGGTGGCAGATGTTGTCACTGTGGAAAGGAGGAAGTAGAGGAAGTAAACTTCCACATTTGCACACACATACTTGCGTTCACAGAGCATATGGACTCATGCACAGTCAGGCATAAGCACAACACACATGCACACACCCTGAAACGCCTCCCACACTCCCGACAACAACGAATTAGTTAAAACGTGTGAAGAAAAGGGCAGAGGGACAAAGACAGTGAACGAGTTGGCGAGAGAAGCAGGTCGTAGAAGTGAAACTTAAAGCTATTAAGTTTTACGCGCCCACACAGGTAACAGGTAAATGGCATTGCCAGAGGACATAACATGCACTCCTTTTGAATAGAGAGCTGCGCTTCAGTCCAGCTCAGAATCAATGCTACAGGGTAGAGATGAAAAGAGGATGGAGGTGAACACAGGGCGAGGATGGTGGAGCCTGATGAAGGCAGATTTGATAAAAGACTGGAAAGGAAGATAAAGCGGTGAAGACTGTGGGACAAAGTTCAGAGTGTATGGCGAGGATGGACACTGGAGACGTGCTCCTGGTTCTTGCCTGAATTTTTTTTGGCACCGGTATAAATGAGCAGAGCATAAATTACTCATCACCAGCGCTGACGTCAGTGTTTCCCTGCGGGGTTGAGTCCGCGGTCCTCAGATATATTTCCTTTATGGGGTGACGTCAGACACTCAGAACCGATCGCCTTTTCAGGTGTGAAGGTATGCTTTGTTGTGTCGCTCTCTCTATTTGAGTGTTGGGAAAAAAAGTTCAGAATTAGGCGTTACTCATGTCTATGTAGAATGAGCCTGCTTGTTTTAATCTCATCTATCCACTAGAGTTCTTTTGCATTTAAACATCTGCAGGTCATTCAAACCATGATTTCATATGAGAATCCTTGAGGTCACGTATGATTTTTTAAGGTCACATGGCAGTCATATGAGAGTCATTACAGTCACATGACTTAAATTAGGAAGAAGTGTGAAACCGTCTGGTAGTCAGGATGCATTGCAAGTAGCTGATAGCCTTAAATATTTAGACTACCTGTTCAAAATGCCCCTAAGGTGAGACACCTTCTGAATATGATGTCTCTCCCTCAGGTGACGTGAACTTAACCACTCACATGTGACCTCAGTGACTCTCAGGTGACACCTTGCAGAGGTTTAGATGAGGCATGCATTTTAAGTTCATCCGTTTGCTGTGTCCAATTCTTATTTTAATGATAACAGCAAGTGGTGCAGGATTATTAAGTGGATGAAGCTGGATTCACCTTTTCCACTTGTTAGTCTGTCTTTTGTGTTATTTTTAGATGTTTGAAGCATTTTTGGAGCAGAGCTGGACACATACTGAGCCTCAGGATCTCTGAACTAATGCTAGAATAAAAAAGAAAAGGAAGAGTGTATAGTGAAACAAAAAAGCGATTAGCTGTTTAGGATGCACCCCCTTTCGTACACTCAACTCTCCTGCTCCCTGTGCCTTTCGCCCTTCCTTCTCACCTGCACTTCTTTGCTCAGATGACCTTCTCCCACATCCTCCCCCTGCTCCCTCCCCTCTTTACCTCTGCCTGGTCTGCCCGGGCCGTCACGGTGATATCCCGGGTGCCGCGGTTTTGATCTCCGCCTTCAATAATGAATGAAAGGATACGATTCGTCAATCACTTCAAAACCACGTAGCCCACAATGCCCAAGGTCAGGACGGTGGCAGCTGTCAGAGGGGATGATGGCTAGCACAGACAGGTGTGTGGAGGGTTCCCGGGCACATGCACCACACGTACGCACAAAAGAGAGCACCTGTGCTTTTGGTAAAGGACGGGCAGGCATAAAATTTAGCAAAACAGGGAAGGGAAAGAAAAGGAGCTCCCTTAAGATATGAACTCCTGTACTGAACACTGGGACGTGAAAAGATATATAAATATAGATAAAACAGTGGGACAGTTGAAATCACCGGCTGGAAGAAAGTGTGAGAGCCAGAGAAGAAGGGATATTTTAAGTGATATCTTGCTTTCTCTGAGATCCATATAGACTTTAGGAGACCCTGCATCACGTTCTCAGTCTGTATGTATAGGTTTGTGTGTGTGTACATGTACTGTATGTGTGATGAGATGGAGCCTGGAGTCATGTTGTCAGACTATCACATGTCTGGATGCTGTCATGTTTGTGAAATCTCTCAGTATCAGTGTAGATCTGGGTCAAGTATGTGTGTGTGTGTGTGTGTGTGTGTGTGTGTGTGTGTGTGTGTGAGAAGCCCAGTGGCTGCAATGTGAAGGTGGTGTTGTGATTATGTACGACAGGTTCAGGAACAAACTGGTATTTTCCCCCCACCCACCGTTACATGGTGATACAAGTGGCACGCACACCACGCACACACTGTCCTCTTTCTGTTGTCCTTTGTCAGATCTGTCCGCAGATTCAAGACTGACTGATTCATAAAGTTTGTTTTCTACCTGCAGAAAGACTCTTGTTTTTAATGAGGGGATGTAAAATACTCTGGAAGAGGCAGAGAGAGGAGGGGGAGTCTGGGGGATAAAAAGAAAGCGCAGAGTAAAACAGAGGAATAATTATTGTCTGTGTGTTTGCGTGTGTCATTCAAAAGTATCGAGGTGTTTTCACAGTCGCTTGTGTACACAACTTTCTTCAGAGAGATGGGAGGCTGCCGTCTCAGCGGGAGGTATTTATTTCACTCTCTCTACTCTCCCATTCACCTCCTCTCTCCTCCTGTCCGCCTGTCTGCTCATCAGGAGATAGGAGCTGACAGTTGTTTGTGTGTGCACGTTTCAGTGTGTGTGCGTCCTAGCAGATGTGCCCTGCAGTGTGGCCCACCTCTTAAATGTCACTGATCACAGTCTCTTCCACCTGATTACTCCCCCACCCCCCAACTCCCTCCACCACCCCCCATACCATCCCTCCATCTCCCATTCTTCTGCTGTAGTCCTTCTGCCCCATTTATTACCCCCTTTACCTCCCCCATCCATGGACCTGCACTCCCATGACCCCATGCATCCACAACATAAGACATACTCATACTTGCATGTTGACATAGTGTTTTGTTTTTCTGTACCAAAGCAGGTTATTGCACATAAAAGTCTTGTTCAATTAAAGTACAGCATATTAAAAGCTGACATTTCAACTACATGCCTAGTACATACAGACGTATGTACGCACACACAGACCTATACACACACAGTTACAGTGACATTATTAAATGCCAGAGAAAGCTATAAATTGACATTTAAAAAAACAACTGCTCATTCACAGTTAACATCTTGCTTATGCCCAAAGAGAATTACACACTGGCCGGTCACTAAATGAGCACAGGCCAAATTGGCAAATGGCCAAAGTCAATATAATTAAGTATTAATTGTGCACATTTGTTTCCTTTCACCTGCTGCTGTACCTGTGCCGAGCACAACTGAGTGTTAGCAGACTGAAAAAGCTGCGATTTGAGCTCAACCTTTTATAAAAGAAAAGTGTTTCTCCTTGACAACCGTTTGTTCTCGAGGTTGTTTAAGAATCTTAATATAACTCTCAGTACAATATACCATCGCTGTCTTTCACACAAGGAAGCAAACATGCTCACAAGCAAAGTCAAACACATTGACTTTGAGCTCCGCATTGAAGCCTGGACCGTTCATCTCAGCTTGTATGTACTCGTGTGCGTTTGAGTGTGTGTGCACGTGTGACGGTGTAGGCAACATGTCTCCTGGTCTGACATCTGCCAATCGGCACGTCAGGATCCGTCAGTCACCTGTCACCTCCTCACAGACAGCTGTCGGTCAAGGCTTGTGGAAACCATGATTGGAGTAGGCAAGGAAGGAGCTTGGAGGAGGGAGCTGTGATTGGCTGTCTGAGCAGGAAGAGAGGTTAGGGGTGGGGTGTTATCCGGTCTTCAGTGAGAGATGCTTTGTTCTTTTATGGAGTCTGACATTCAGTAGTCAATTAAAGCAGCTGCCAACTTGAAAAGCCACGAGTTAAACTCCTGATCAAAGTTCTACGCTCACATCCTGTTTGCCACACCTACCATTCTGCTCCGTCTAACAATGGATAAAGAAGAGGAAATATTTTCTTCTTTCATGCAGGCTTTTGTGCTGTTTTCTGTCCAGGAGAAGTACTTCTAGTCCGGGGCAATTCCCCATGCACTCCCTATCTTACAGTTCAGCTGAAGCCTGTTGGGATCAGTTGGTGAGCGGCAGCCTAGTGGGTTAGCATCAGAGCCGCTTTGATTTTATCATCATCAAAGGCAGCAGGTGTTTTGTGCTTAACTGTCATCTTCTTTGGTCTGTAGATTCCTTCAGTTAGAGCTCTGTAACAACTGGTCGGGCCAAGATAGACTGGTTCCACTCCAGTCTGGACCAGCTGGTGTTGACATTCAGGAGATAAAATCATACAGTGTGTGGCGTTTAATGAGTCTAATCGTTTGCCTTTTGAGCTGGTTGCTGCCCGGCTGTCGTTCTAATTAAGGTTATTTTAAACATGTTTGACTGTTGCGACTGGAGCCGGGGCCGTCAACAGACACATAGAAGGAGAAACGATTTTTTTTAAAAACAGTGCGGTGTGCCATGAGAGAGAATTATATTATAATCCAGTTCATCGGCTTTCAGGTCAGAGCCACAGCTCACCTGAAATTCACCTCACTCCTGTGAAGTTCACTCACCTACAGCTCTCTCTGTAGAGTTATAGTTCCACGTCTCTCAATCCATCATTTCATCCAAATTTTGCATTTTCCTTAGTTTGTTTGTCTTTGTCATGCAAATTGCAGCATAACGGAGATGGACTGTTATTGATTGATGTCTATTTCTCTTTTGATACAGGAACATTTGAAAATGTGTGTTCCCATTTGATTTCGGGGTTGCCTCATGACGCGACTCTCATCAAACTCTAGTTGTCATCCAGTGTGTTGATCCCTGTACTTACTCAGTAGGGCAACATGTGTGCCCTTCTGACTGTTGAGACTAAACAATCTGTGTATTTTGGTGAAAATAGACATTATGTGTGAGTCTTTTTAGGTTGCAGTAATCTTAATGTCTCCCAGTTTTATGCAGTATTTATTCATCAACAGCATCAGTGACAGCGTTTAACTATTTAAGTGCAAAATACATTTGTAGTTTTCATCTGACATGTCTGAACTCTTCGATGGGGGAAATAAAATCTCATTTCTCAGCCCCTTCACTTTATATTGTTCAATTAATTACCCCTTTTTTTTCTCCGACCCTCTTTTTCTGACTGGTAGCAACACGCCAAAAGCTCAACTCATAATTCTTCCTCTCGCCTCTCACACTGTCAGTCCAATTAAGTGTTTTTAAATGCCTGTTGAAACAAGCGCTGGCAGACTTATTAGATTAAAAAGGAATAGAACTCATTTGCACCCCATAATCAAAAAGACTGCTTTTACCATGAAAAAAAAACTGCTTAGCCATGCAACTTTTACCCGCTTATTCATAGAAAAATTACTTATAATAAAAGAGTCTGATTTAGTTATTTTCTCCCCTTCAACCTCATGCGTCAAAAAGGCGTGTGTGTGTGTGAGCAAGAGAGAGAGTGAGACAGAGAGAGAGAGAGGCATGCTATCAGTGAATCAGTATTCATAGACTATAGCCAGTTCTGCCAGCCCTGTCTCACAGTAGGGGTGCAGCTCTATGAAGATAAAGTGATTTTTCTAGAGTGAGTGACCCTAATTCTGACCTGACACACACATACACTCCCACGCTGCACAGGCACATATACACACATATATCCAATAATTAAGCAGGCGTTGCTAGAATGAGCTCCACAGCTCAACTTAAGTTTTAACTCTGCACTCTCTTACAGTATGTCAGTGCTCCGAAATGCATTTATACCACAGGGTTTCCTCTGCATATCTCAGTGCAAACTGGAGCACCTAAGGTTTTTTTTTGACCACCTCAGCCAAACTGGGCAAATGTCAGACTTCCAGTACAAAAAATCAGCACCTGTGGCCGTGCCATTACCGGTTAGGCAGCACCTTGACCTCATGTCGAGCAAGAGAAAATCTCACATCTCACCGCAGCTGTTGCAGTAACATTCAGGACTCATTTTGATGTTTAATGCAGCACAATGTAAGAATAATGATCGTTACTGGGCCATTTGTAAAGGACAAGTCATCTAGGGTCTAATTTCCACCACACATACATTCACTGTAAAAGTGCAGAGAGACGAAGAGGAGAGGAGAGAGGGCGGGATCATAGTGGACTATCAGCCCTGGAGCAGCGACCCTGCTCCTCTTCTCCTCCCGTCCTTTCATCCTCCTCTCCTCCCTCTCCTCTATCACAGAGCTCATCTCCCCGGCAAATTGAATTCCTCCCCAGAATCTGCCTAAGCAGCTTCATGAGACTGGCCCGAGAGCGGAGGCACATGCACGTTGCAGCAGGATAAAAGTGTGTGTGTGTGCTTGCATGTGCACATCTACCTCTTGACTCTCCTGTCACATTTGGAGGCCAATCTCTCTGTTAGGCTACATCCCTCCCGAAGAGACAAAAAAGAGGAGACCTTGAGCTGCCACGCACTTTGACAGAGATAGACCGAGGGGCAACTAGAGAAGGAGGGAGGAACAAAGAGAGGGGAGGTGGTCCTGATAGACAGACGAGGGGTTGGGTAGTACAGCTTGTGAGAAAGAAAGACAGGTTGAGAAGAGGGGAAGACTGCGAGGGAGAGCGAGTGACGTGTTGACATTGAGTGACAGAGAGACAGACAGCGGGGAAGAGAGAGAGAGACAGACGACATCAGTGAGTGAAACCTGCTGTTAGCTGACCTTGTGCTTCTCAGATGTGGAGTTCTCTATTTATGTGTACTTCCTAATGGACTTCCTTTAAAGTAGAAGGGCTGTGAGGAGTGAAGTGGAGTGAGAGGGTGGATGTAACATGCAGCTGTACAAGGTATGAAGAAAGTGGTAGATAAGTGGAAAGGATGGAGGCAGGTGCAAAACGTCCAGATCTTTCTATTTGTACAGTGCGCAAGCCTTTCTAATTGAGGGCTGTTAAGGCTGCATCTCTGCTGCTCTCTCTCTTTCTCACACACACACACACACACACACAGAGGCAGGCAGCGGTGAGTTATAGCGCTGGTCAGCAGTATGACATTGGAGTCTGCATTGCCAGCCATCGTCTGTAGAAACGGAATATTCCAAATAAATCCTCACGCTCACATGCACACACACACGTACCGTTTCTCTCTCTCTCTCTCTCTCTCTCTCTCATCCCTACGCACACACACACACACACACAGACTCGCGTATAAATCTATCTTAGATGGAACACTTCCCTCTTGTGCACGGAGCAGGCAGCTATCAATCTAAAAGAGAGAGGGAGAGGGTGAAACAGTGGAAAAGGGGGGGAAAAGGTGGCCCTGAGACATCCACAGGGAATAAGGAATAAGGAAGGAAACGGAGACGGAGTGAGAGGGCTGCAGGAAAAACAGAACTGAGAAAGAAAGTTGAAAAAGCAGAGAGGAGAGAAGATTGAGTTGACAGGAAAAGGAGAGAGAGAAAGAGAAAGAGAGAATGTAAAACTCTACCTTAGAGTTATGGACCTGTCCACTCACACTGTAGCAAGCAGATAAGTCGGCCTCCTCTAACCCAGTTTGAGTGTGTATGTGTGTGTAAATGGTTGATGGGTTGAATAAATCTCATTGTCTACAACCCCCCCCACCCCTCCACCACCACCGTACACCCCAAACCCAGATGCTGATTTTTGTTTAGTCTTTGTTTAGTATTTTTGTTGGGTCCAGGCCTCAACACATGCTCACAGGTCCTGCAGCTAGTTGCTGTGGACAGACTCTTTAGCCTTGATGCCTCAATGCTGTGTGGTTGTGAGCCAGGTCTGAACACCTGAGCCAAGAGTTAAAGACTGGATGGCATTGTTTAGACAGCAGCTGCGGCTGAGCTGTAAGGCAGAACGAGTGATTTCAACAGCCTTATCATGCAGTATTGGTGCCTCTACGCTTGGATACTTGACAGTCTGGCAGTACAATATACAGTATGTACTGTAAGTGATAACACAGTGTCATGATATAGGAAAATAACAGATGAGGTGAAGAACCGTTGTCAATTTCAGTAAAAGGTTGTGTATCAGCTAGGCGGGCTCATTGTCCAGAAGAATCCAGGTTCTTAACATGCCGTGAGTGTGACTGATCAATTCCACATCACGTCTGAAAAATAGGATGTCCAAACCTGTCATACATTTGGTTTGAAAGTGACTGCGAAGTGGAGTTTGACCTTTGTGTTCATGAAAAGCCTCAAGTGCAATATACACACAACTGCTGCCAGCAACACAGCAGATGCTCTGCACACACAGAAGATGTAGTCAAGTTACGGCGTGTCATTCCAGGGAGTAAATGTGATAGAAACTGCTGCTTTTCTGGACCACTGATGCGCATAAATGCTGGGAAATAGGACATGGCAACACGGTGATGCATGTTGCTAGTGTGGGCTTACATAGAAAACAACAGGCGTGGGTGACATGCATCATATGCCATACGTGCGTTGCCCCTAAGGGTACATGTTTGTTGCCAGGTGTAATTTAAAAGTAATGTCATAATTTATGATATTGTTTAACTTCAAACATAACATACCAGGGACAGTCGGTTGTAATTATTTTTGATCTTAACGTCAGAATCTCAATTTGATATCAAATCCATCTAAGAATGAGCATTCAGAACACATCGCTACAAATACATCCATGCTCTTTGTCCAAAGCAGGAAGGTTTTCCAACACTTTACAAGAGATTTTTGGAGAGGAAACTTTACATGGAAGTATGTGTCCGTTGGTTTTATGACCGCCGTCTGCAGGAAGAGTAGCACTCACTAATGGAGTGGGGGATCTTCAGAGAAAGTCCTGGTAAATCCTGTTAGATGAGTCTGGTCAGATTTTGGTCCACTCTCTTACACACAAACACACACATCCTGTTTCAGGTACTTTTAACTAATCATAAATGACAGAGTGAGTTTTGGATGCAGGAGCAGGAAAGAAGTACATATAAAAAAATACAGTAGTACATGCAGTAACATTTCTTTTTATTTATGTTTTGATGCCAGATGTCAGATTTGTTCATATCTGCCTTGACATTTTCACAGAATCTGCTGAAACTATATACAATAAAATCCAGGTCCATTAGTATGTCAATGCTTTTTTTTCTGCCCAGTCTTTGTGCAAAGGACAGAACATGAATGGAATTCTTTTTTTCATTTTTTTGTGGTGGATGAATACAGATGAAATTTGCTCTATTGTCCAAAAATGACTGACACAGACTTTTTCAAATAGCAAAAATAACATATTTTCCTTTCTCTGTCTGTCTGTCAGAGGTGGCTCCCTACCTGCGAGGGGGTGGACTGGGGCAGCAGTTGGTGTTGGAGGGAAACAGACTGGTGCTGACCTGCCTGGCTGGAGGAAGCTGGCCTCTGCAGTACTGCTGGACTCTCAACAACAGCAACATCACCGACTGGACACCACAGTACAGGTCAGTTATCTCGACTGGCTGGTTATGTGTGTGACGTGTTGTCATGGATCTCTCTGTTGTCACTACTGTAAGTGCATGTCTTCCTGTTTGTCTTTCTGACTTTTATCTCCGTTTCTATCCTTCCTTCTCATATTCTTCTATGTGTTCAGCCATGCCTGTAGCATGGAAAAACAGCTGCTGTAAGTGATGGAGTGTGTTTAGAGAAGGTCAGAACATTTAGACAGTGCAGCCAAAGTGAGATTAATAATTACATTAGCACCATAAATATGTATATGGTCTGGGGAAAGAAGAGGAGAACCAATCAATATGTCTGAGCTTCTCTCACTGCTTTTCTCTCTGTACCTCCCTTCTTCTCTTCCTTTGCCCTTCTTTCTCTGTCCCTGTGTGTGTTGGTTGGTAAGAGCTAAGCAATCCCTCTCCGCAAAACTGCAGCTGTGAAATAAAATTGTTTTTCACATCATTCAGAAATGGAGGGAATCTTGGGAGCGCGTACACACTGAGGGAGGGAGAGGTTGAGCCAGCATTTTGTAGGCAGCCGTTATTCGAGCCAGGAGGCGTTGTGCAGCTCTGGACTGCTCTCAGCGTTCTGGCTAGTTTAGTTTGGTGAGGCCAGCGCTATGCTGAATTGGCAGGGTGCAGTGAGTATGAGAGTGTGTGTGTGTGTGAGTGAGTGACCATCTGGAATTGTATTGATTTTAGTGTTATACCTTTACAACTTCTACATTATTTACATTTCTTTTTTTACTGTTAGGTTAATGCAGGCAGGCAGAGCGAGTCGTCCACTAATCTAAGGGTTGGTGGTTCCACCCCCGGCTCCTCCTGTCCATGTCACAGTGGTCTTGAGCAAGATACTAAACCCCAATTGGTTCTGATGGTTAGGCTGGTGGCTTGCGTGGTAGCCTGCTGCCATTGGTGTGTGACTGTGTGTGTGTGTGTGTGTGTGAATAGAAGAATGTTGGACACATTGTAAAGAAATCTGGATAAAAGCGCCATATAAATACCGTCCATTCTGTTTTCACATATTCAAAATAATTCTGGCTTATACAGAATCACACACTCTGTCTCTTTCCACACCTTCTCCTTAGAATATAGTCTGATTTATGTTATGTTATGATTTATGCTATGCCAACTTATGCTGTTTAATGTACTGGACAGTGAAGAATTCAGATAAGCAGCGCTGTAAGTGAAAGTTTTGACATTAATAGAAACTTAATTTCAGCTCAGCTACAGTAGCCTGTCACTTATTGTGAGTTGCAGTAAAATCAGCACTAGACAAGTTAGACTTCCAAAAAAAGAAAGAAGTAGCATTTTCTTTGTTTTAGGAACGCTGTTGACAAGTCTACTGTATCATCTTCAAAACTGTATAACATTTTTGTCTGACGAATGAAGTCATTTTTCACTAAGAATGCTTTTTCAAGCCAACCCTTGTGTTCATTAAATGCTGCCTAATTGCTGGTAAAAATGTAGAAACCTACTCCAACTGCTTTCTTATTCAGCACAAACATTGGTGAAAATTCAGAGAATGCTTTTCTATTTCTCAGAAAATAGCCAGTGACTTAGGGAATACCATTAATCCACATTTTTTTGATTATATTACATATTAAGCACTAGTAGGTTTAATGTGGAATGATGTGTTCCTCTGTATTCACACTCTTATTGAAGGTATTCATCGCGACATCGCACATTGTAGAAATACATCTCGTCCTTTCAGTGTTCAAATTGACGCTACAGGGTAAATTTGTGCCGAAGCCGTCTTACTGTAAAACCTGATTGAAATTGTTCTTCTCTCGAATCACTCGGGGGAATTTGACTTCATGCGCCGGGCGGAGACTGTGTCGGAGAAATCTGCTGAGGAATGATTGACCTGTCAACACTGAACTTTGTGTTTAGTGAGAAATATAAAGGAAAACTTGTTGGGATTTCAAAAAACACAGTGACAGCCCCACCGCACACGCCTATTAAGAAACGTAATGGAACACGGACAGAGAGAGAGAGAAGCAGTGTTAGGAAGTGTCCAATATCAAAATCTGTTTCAGGGTGAGAGCTGCTGTGTAATGTGTCATTCCTGATTCAAATGGAATTGCGTGTGAGTCTTTGATGTACGCGTGTGTGTATTAGTGTGTGTGGGTTTGTGTGTGTTGGCAGCATACACTGACAGCCTGGGAGTTAAATACTTGGCTGTCCTGGTATTCATAATGAGCCCCAAAGCGATGTCCAGTTTTACTGTGTCTATCCGGTTCGTGTGTAAGATGTGTGTGTGTGTGTGTGTGTGTGTGTGT